>CAJGYO010000019.1:65254231-65691372 GCA_904845875.1 Miscanthus lutarioriparius
TTATCCATCCGCTTTTCTTTTCTAGCGAGCACTCAGGATGTCAGATCCTGTAGCAGTATCATGTTTTCCATTTCAGAGGACCTGCTTGTGCCTGATGCCTCTCAGAAAAGGAATCGTTGTCTTGCTGGACAAATCTGAGTTGCTTTCTTCTCCGGAAGGAAACAGAGACAACTAGATTTGCCCCCCAAAAATAAGGAAAGCCAAAAGGACAGCTAGCTTTCTCACAGGGGAAACAAACGCTGAAGATGAGGACACTGAACAAACCCTGTGAGTGGTACCACAGCCGGCACGAGTCGAAGGCTGGAAGTAACAGAGCTCAGCTGGAGCCATCATGAGAGTTCCTATTGTTTGGACTTTATTTGGGCTACGTGAGGCGTGGCCCAAAAGAAATCTTTGTTGGTGATTTGATGTGCGAGAAGAATTGTTTCGTAAGACATGTATTAAAGTGCCGATTGGTGAGGTGCAGTGTGCGAAAATATTATTAGTTAAGCCCCGAAAAATCTGACTTTATAAACAAACGATCCCAAACAAACGTGGCGATGGTATTGCAGTCGCCTTGCCCATCTGCAGCAGATCGGTGAACATGGCGACGAAGAGGCTACCTAGATGTGGAAGCTCACTGCCATTTGAGCCGGAGCGTGCACGTTGACTTACAAGTCTCTACCCCACGCCACCTCGCCACCTATACAAGTATGAAGTGAACAGAGCGCCACCACTCCACGACCACGAACATCACTGTGGGTCTGCCACTGAGGTCCACCTATCAGGATTCAGGGCTAAAAAAAACAACAGCTAAGCGCCTGTGTCTAACAATTTATGTTCGTTTAGTATTAAAATTCATTGATTAATTTTAGGCGAAGTTGTTTTATTCTGAGAAAAATCGTATGAATTAAAAGCGTCGATAAGTCATTTGATAAGTTCGAGCGAACCGGGCGGTCAGAGTCCAGTCAAAGTGATCTCCTTTTGGCTTTTGCGAGGCAGTACTTAGGTGCCAAACAACGTTAGACTCGACCCGTGATCTGGGTCAGGATTTCTTTGATCGGAAAAATTTGGAAAAACAAGAACCAGAAGTCCATGCCCCAGAACAAACGTAACTTCATCTTCTGGTAACAGGGTTTGTTGCTCCACCATCTAATGGGTAAACATGGATTCGTTTTGCGAACTAGGACCGTAAAATTCTAATAGTGTCAAACCATGGATCAGTGGAAAGTTGCGTGCTACTCCCTATGTCACAAATTATAAATCATTTCAAAAAATCTCTGAAGAGTTAAAATCGCCATAAGTTTGATCAAGTTATAGAAAAATTATAAAGATTTGTGATATCAAATAGATATATTATCATAATATAATTAATGAAAAACATAGTAATACTTAGTTGACATCATAAATGTTATTATATATGAAGTTGGTCGAAATCTTGAAGATATGCTTTGACTCTCACAAATCCGTGAATCTCCATTTTCTCCACCTTTATAACCGAGTCAAGATTGTCACATCAATATGCATTTTGTCCGGCGTTTCTAAACGAACATCCAAATCCTCTTTCAGAGGACAGCTAGTCCTCCCCCTGCCAAGGCTCCCAACGCCGAGCCCATTAGCAAAACCAGGCAGGCGCCAGGGTCCATCCATGCTATCTGAGTGAAACCTTGTTTCTGATAAGAACACCAAGATGGGGCAATGTGGCTCTATCAGGCTACGAAGATCACGAACTGCCTCAGACTGCCCCAAGCTCCGGCAGTTCAAGCATAGGATTTTCATTGTGCTTAGCAGGGGCTGTCCCTCGTAGCCGCCCGCTAATCTTGCATTAGTGTGATATTGCCTCTCTTTTGGCTTCTTCAAAGGTTTCAATCCTACTCCCTCCACTATTTCCAGAACCCCCATCCATTTTGACTCACCCAGAGGACACCAATCCACTGGGAACTAGAGCAGTGCAGCCGGCAAGAGAGGTATGTTGAGGTCTGGGTTGCGTACCCCCAAAGCCCTTGGATTTCCTCTTGCGATGCTGCTCGCTATTCTGGTCATCATCCTCCATAACCAGCTGTCAGCTGGGTCAGTACCTTTCTTCCTCCCATCTTCTGGCAGTGTGTTAGACCAGTGCTCACCTGCCTGTTAGCGCTTCATAGATGACTGGACTTACTTGATCTACAGTGTCTCCCATCTGGTCCGACAATAAAAAGTTGACCCATCATCGCTTGAGAGAGGAATGGTCATCGCCAGATGAATACCAAAAACGAGATTTCGGTGGTTTCCCAGCCGAGGACGTACCACTTCAAAGGATTCAGCAGCAGCCCCGTGAAGGATTGCACCCTCCTGTGTTTATCTTCCGGCGCCCTAAGCTGGACGTCATACGGCAGTTTCCCTTGTTCATCCCTTTCCACCGAGTCAGGCAATCCACTTCATAATGGCCCATGATCCCACAGGCGAAGCAGTAAAAGGAAGCCTTTCATACTGAATTGCAAATCAGCGAGGCTCCTCCGAACGACTCATGCGTAGTAACACCCCCACGCCTCAGGGGTTTATCGATCTCGATGGCTACGCGGGCACGTAAAAAATGCACCGCTGGCTTTACCATCATATCAACATCCATCTTAACCACATGACCAATCAATCCTATAGCATGTTCTCCACGCTGTTGATTCATCCAACCTAGAGGAAGGTTCAAAAGTCAAACCCAAATCTCCATATGATCGAACAGTATTTACGCGCATTTGAGTGGATTTCGTACCGTACATCTTCAAACGACGGCATGCCTCCCTACCATCCATGGGTGCCGCAAGCACCCTCTCCAAATCTACCTTACTACATAAACTCCGCTACAAAGAGATTATCCCTTTGTAAGCCAATGGCGCGTATCTTAAATCCTACCGGGTTGCCCCAGGCAGGTTTCATAGCAGCACAGACTATGTTGATGTGGACAGCCATGGGAGATGACCTTCGCCACTAGTGCCCACTCATGCGTCGGTTGATCATTGGTATCCTCCTCCTCATCAAAGAACTCGACCACGGCACCCTCTTCTTGATCCCGAGTTCAGCGCTTCAAGAGATCCGTGACGTTTGGGGTGAGTTTACCCCCCTCAAGCCCCGATCGTCCACCTCCTACCACACGCCATTGCTGCAGCAAGGCAAGGAGAGGAAGCGGTAGTGATCTGCGGCTCGCTGAACATAGATACAAAAGCATCCCAACACTAAAACCTAAGCGGTAGCTTAGACCCTAATCTGTGGAAGGTTTAGAGAAAAAACTTTGTGGTCGATGGTGCCAGGGCGGCTAACCTTCAATATGCGGTGGCAGCACCGCCATGGGAATGATGGATGAGGCGTGGGCGTCGGTGTCGAGGGAAGAAACACAAGCGGTAGGCGGACATAGTCAACTTTGGTGGGGTAATTTGGATCGGGATCGAGGGAAGAGCACGATCTCGAGAATCGCTGAGGGGCGACTCCGTGATTTTTGGATCTCCTACATTTGGTAGATCGTCATATCTTATTTTTGTCCATCCCTTCCCTTCTAAGGCTGGCTCATGTGCCCTTTGGCTTGCCTAGCTATGAGATAAATAGAAATACTCATTTCAACATTTATGCATCTCGTTCAACGCACAAACACATCCACTCTGTTGCATCCAAAGGCTTCCCGTCCACAGTTCCTGCGAGCACGGGAATAGGAAAGCGAGGCCTCCGAAACCGAGTTGTCTATGAGTTCATCTGCTGGGTGAAGCTGCTGACCCATCAGTTTTTAGGGGCGATCACGCGACTACTCGATCGATCCATGACCTATGACTCCATATTCTTCCCAGCGTTCGTGATGGCGGTGGGAGTTTATCAGCCTTGCAACCTCTACACTTGCTTTGCATCGGCGGGATGACTACACCGTGAGGCGCTATGTTGACTAAGCATAGCCAAGCTCTGTTACCCTTTGGGTATGTTCTAGTTCATCCCCTATCTTGAGCGATTAAAATCATGATTATTTGTATCATCTACATGTCCATGTCACTAAGATCCACGTGCACATATATGAGGCCACAAACGTGTTATTAATCTTTCCTTGATTAATTAATCTTGAAATTGCCTAAATTTCTAACAATCCAAAAACACGATAGGCATTTTTTGGTGATCGGCTTTCTGGGTATGTTAAAACCGAATGTCTTTGTGGGCACTCATTACAAGAGGTTGCGGCGGAGGTGCATTCTATGGTTGGTGCTATGCCACTGCTATTTTGTTGCTAAACCTAGGGTTGTTGGGCCACATACTCACGATGAGGGCGTGCGTTCAAACATCTTGATACTACGTTCAAAACATGATGCACGAAGCGTGCTAGGAGACTCCATAGTTGATGCATATGTGCTAGCTACTGGTGGTAAAAGAGATGTGGTATGCACTTGAGGCCAACTATAGAGTTTACGATCTTTGGTAGTGAGTTGTATGTCATGGGCGGTTTCATGACTATAGGATGGTTGATAACCATTACGTGAGTAGAACAAGCTCATGAGATACAAACACGAAAAAAGAGCTTGAAATTTTTAGTTGTGTATTGCTAGATAAGTTTGTGGCAGGCTGTATTATTGCAAAGCTGCCACAGGCTTGGACATATTTTGCTACTTCTCTAAAACATAAGAGACAGAGAGTTTGACATTACAGATCTTATTGGCTCTTTGGATGTTGAAGAAGGCAAAAGCAAAGGACGTCTGTAAAAAAAAACTATTGAGGGAGGTTCTAGTGCTTACGTGGTGCGAAAAATCCTCAACACTCCCACTAATAAAAGAAGAAATTCTAGCAAGAACTCAAACAAAATAACACTACACCTTTTAAGAAGAAGAAGAAGAACAACAAGGAAAATGGGAATTGTTTCACTTGTGGCAAGCCTGGGCATTATGCTAAGGATTGCCTGGATGGCAAGTGAAAGCCTAAGAAGAAATCTGCAAACATGATTGAGGTTGATGAAGAAACATCAGGGTATGGTAATTTCTTACCTATAGTTCTTTCGGTTTATCATTCACCGAATTAGTGGGGTGACGAGGAGCTAATATTCATGTGTGTGCTGATATCTCTTTTTTTTTTTCTTATCGAGGTCGAAATGCGGACTTCCTCCTTGTTGATGCGGAATCGTAGCGGCGCGTCTTGTTTATGCGTGGTGTTAATGCAGTCAATCTGAAGCTTATTTCGGGAAAGACCATGCAGCTAAAGAACATGCAGCATGTCCCCTCAATAAGGAAGAATTTGATTAGTGGTTCTCTATTATATCGTGATGGTTATAAACTTGTGTTTGAGTCAAATAAGTGCGTACTTTCTAAGTATGGAACTTTTGTTGGAAAAGGTTATGAGAAGCGAGGCTTGTTACGCTTGTCTTAAAATGATGCATGTGTTAATTTTGTGAACCATGTGAGCCGAGTTAATGAGACAAATATTTGGCATTAGCACTTATGTCATATTAATTTTGGTTCTATGACTCGCTTTCATTTGGTTTAAATTTAATTCAAAATTTGATTTGGTAAAAGATTCTAAATGTCATGTATGTGTTGAATCGAAACAACCTCATAAAGCCTCATAAAGTCACTTGTATGAAGACTTGACACCACTAGAACTAATTCATTCGATCTATCACGAAATGAATGGTGAGTTGACCACATGTGGCAAAAGGTATATTATAACATTTATAGATGATTGCACTAGATTTTGCCATGTGTATTTACTAAAATCAAAAGATGATGCGTTGCATTATTTTAAGATCTATCAAGTGAAGTAGAAAACCAACTTAAGAAGAACATCAAATGGTTGTGGGCTGATGATCGTGGGGAGAATATTTCACAAATGATTTTTCTGAGTTTTGTGCGGAGCATGGGATTATTCATAAGAGGACACCACCTTACTCACCACAATCCAATGGGATTGCCAAGAGAAAGAACCACACTCTAACTGAGTTGGTTAACGCCATGTTAGAGATAGCGTGACTATCTAAAGAATGGTGGGTGAGGCGATATTAACAACAAGTCATGTCCTGAATAGAGTGCCACTAAAACAAAGAAATTACACCATTAGAAGAATGGGAGAAGAAGAGATTAAATCTCTCTTACTGCGAACATGGGTTTGTTTGGCAAAGGTGAATGTGCCAATTAACAAGAAGCGAAAGCTTGGACCAAAAATCGTTGATTGTGTCTTTCTTGGTTATGCTATTCATAGCGTGGGTTATAGATTTTTAATAATAAATTCTCTGATTGCACGATGTAAATGTTGGTACTATCATGGAATCTAGAGATGCTATATTTTTTAGAATGAGTTTCCTATAAAAAATATACAGAGCACTTCTAGTCATGAATCTATTTTATTACACGAGACACATGAACCGGTAATACATATGCGATGTTGAAACCCATAATGAAAATCTAGAGGAGGATAATAATATAGTCACTCGAAAGAGTAAGAGAGCGGAGGGTTGTAAAATTCTTTGGTGAAGACTATATTATATACCTTGTGGATGATACTCCTAAAACCATAGAAGAGGCATATTCATCTCTTGATGCTGACTTATGGAAGGAAGTTGTTCAGAGTGAGATAGACTCTATTATGTCTAATAGAACTTGGGAGGTGAATGATCGTCCTTATGGGTGCAAACACTGTGGGATGTAAATGGGTGTTTAAGAAAAAGCTTAGATCACGATGGTACAATTGAGAAGTATAAAGGCGAGGCTTGTAGCAAAGGGCTATACGAAATAAGGTGAAGATTATTTTTATACTTATTCATCATCAGTTTGCGTTTAACGACTATCTGAGTGCTACTTTCCTTGGTACGCCTCACAAGGTCTTCTCGTTCACCGGATGGATGTTAAGATAGCTTTGTTGAATGGAGAGCATGAGGAAGAGATCTATATAGATCAACCAGATGGATTTATAGCAAAGGATCAAGAGGGAAAGGTGTGTAAGTTATTGAAATTTTTGTATGGTCTAAAACAAGTACCTAAACAGTGGCATGAGAAGTTCGACAGAACTTTGACATCAGCTGGCTTTGTTATAAACGAAGCTGATAAATGTGTATATTATCGGTATGTTGGAGGAGAAGGTGTAATCTTGTGTTTATATGTGGATGATATACTAAATTTTGGAAATAATATTAATGTGATCAAGAAAGTGAAAGACTTCTTGTCTAGTAACTTTGAAATGAAAAACTTGGATGAAGCTTATGTTATTCTTAACATAAAGCTACTCAGAAGAAGAAATGGTGGGATAACACTTTCGTGCAATCCCATTATATGGAAAAAGTGTTGTGTCGCTTTGGATCACGGTGGATCGCACACTTGCTCCAACTCTTTATGACCCAAGTGTGCTATTAAGGAAAAATTGAAGAATAGCACGGGATCAATTGAGATATTCTTCAATAATTGGCTCACTTATGTATTTAGCTAGTGCAGCGAGGCACGATATCTCGTTTCTTTGTGAGCAAACTTAAATTTGGTTTGTTTCAAATCAAGGAGATAATTATTGGTGTGCTCTCGATAGGGTATTACGCTATCTAAAAGGGTACGTGAGCTATGGCATACAATATACCGGTATCCAAGGGTACTAGAAGGTTATTATGATGCAAATTGGATATCGATCTTTGATGAGATTTACGCCACAAATGGATATATGTTCTCACTTGGAGGTGGCGTTGTTTCATAGAAGTCTTGCAAGTAGACCGTCTTAACGAGGTCAATAATATAAATAGAACTCACAGCATTAGATCACCTTTATTTGAAGCTGAGTGGTTTCGTGAACTCCTTATGGATTCTGGAGTGGTTGAAAAACCTATACCGGCTATTTCCATGAACTATGATAATCAGACTATGATAATCAAAGTGATCAGTTATAGGGATAACATGAAGTCTATAGGGCAAGTGAAGAGGCGGTTAAAATCTGTCAGAAAATCAAGAAACTCCGGAGTAATAGCGTTGGACTATGTCCATACATCTAAAAATCTAGCAGATCAGTTTACTAAGGGAATGTCACGTAATGTGATAGATGGTGCATCGAGGGAGATGGGCTTGAGACCCACATAAAATCATTCCATAGTGGTAACCTATCCTATGTGATCGGAGATCCCGTAAAGTAGGATGGCGAAACAAGTTGGTGGTTGACTGTGATGGAAAGACCCTATAATAAGGTCCAGATAAATGCGAAATGCACATTTCTCCTATCTTTGTAAGGGCAGGATGGTTTATACCTTAATGTGATCCGGTGGCTTATTTATTTGAGCGAGAGATGTCGGCCTATTGGACATCTTAGAAGGAGCACACCTATATGAGTTCGACTGCTAGTCATAGTCTATGAGATGTGGGTAGTCTCTAGATACTCATGAAAGGCCTCGAAGTATCACTTATATGCTTCAACTAGAGGGGTGTTTGTAGCAGCCTAGTATCAGAAAAGAACTTTGGTGAAACACACTTCACACAAAACTGTCAATTCAAGACATAGTCCATTGTTAGGTTGTGATGAGTATAACCTCTCGTTCTAGACGGATGTTAAACTACAGATCTCCGTCGATACTACGGTATATCAAAAAACAATGAATTGAAGATTATTTAACATGTGTCCAAAATTTGGTGGGATTGTTAGATTTAATGTGGGATAGGCCCATATGTTATCTAATTAAATCAAATAAATTCTAAGGCCCATGTTAAATAATAATATAATGTTATTTAGTCCCATCTGGGATTTTTGGTGAATGTTGACTCAACTTAAATGTGCGGACTGTGTGCATCTCTACATTAAGAAGGTTGAGAAAGGATGAGGCGATCCACACCTGTGGCGTCATACTGGCCCGGCGGTGCAGGGCATGAAAGGTTTTGCCACTCAAATCAACGATGGGTAGGAGTTATGGGAGTTTCTATGTTACGGGAGTTTTTGCTCGTGGTGACAGGAGAGTTACGCTCCTAATAAGAAAAATAATGAGAAAAGTGATGGGAGTTTAGGAATTTTTGTCCCTAATGAGGAAAGTTTACGGTAGTTTCTGAGGAATTTACCGTAACGTTCGTTGCTCTCCTCTGTGGTGTCGATCTCCTCTCTCCCCTTACGTGGGCGTCTCCTCTCCTCCCTGTGGCATCGGTCTCTCTCCTCCCTCCCATGGTGTCTCCTTCCCTTCGAGGGTGGCTCATCGCCCCTTTGGCTTGCTGACGACTACGACATAAATAGAAAGGCTCATTTCAACATTCGTCTCTCTCAATCCAACGCACAAACACATCCACTCCTTCTGCTTTGCATCCAAGGCTTCCCCATCCTGGTTCACGCAAGCACGGGAATAGGGAGAGTAGGCCTCAAAACCGACTCATGTCTGAGTTCATCATTCGGGTGAAGGCGGCCATCAGGTTTTTGGGGAAGCGATCGCATTGCTCGATCGATCCACAACCTACGACTTCATCTTCTTCATGGCGTTCGTGACAGCAGTGGGAGTTCGGCACTGCAGCTTCTCTGCACTGCATCGAGCAGGACGACTACACCAACAGGCGCTATGTCGACTAAGCAACCGAGAACACGGTCTTTCTTGGGTATGTTCTAGTTCATTACCTAACTTGGCGATTAAAATCAAGATTATTAGTATAATCTACATGTCTATGTCACTTAGATCACACGTGCACATATATGAGGCCACAAATGTGTTATTAATTTTTTTCTAGATTAAATGAATACTGAAATTACCTAAATTTCTAATAGGTGTAATCGGCGTAGAGGGCCAAGGCGTGAGCTAGAAGAGGCCGCCGCCATACTGCAAACGTCGTCTTGGTGAGGAACAACACGGCAGCCCTTGGATATGCCCACCTTCCACCGTCGCGCCGCCGGCCGGATGTGCTTGCGGCGATGATGAGCGCCATCCCTAGAAAGAAGGTCGTGACGGCGCTATTTGGAGGACACAGCAGGCGCGTGACCCGCCCCAAACGCGAAAGCTTCGCGCGCCATCAATAACATCGCCATCGACCCAGAGGCGAAGGGTTCCTAGTGGCGGCCAGTTGCCAGAGGCGGCGGTTGCCGATGCCCATGCCCGTCGGGATGTGGTGCAGATGGTGGTAGATGACCGTGACAGCAGTGAAGATGGTCCCCAGCGCCACCGGCCCAGTAGCGATAGCTCGACACGTTGTCGAGTAGCGAGGGCTTGAGCATATAGATCACCTCCAGTAAGGGTCGAGGGTGGAGAAGATCCCGATGGCCATGAACATAGTGCAAAGGTCGGCAGCGGCGACGACGGCGGAAACTAGGGTCAGCACAGGATCTGGCGGTTTGGGGTGGCCGGACAGACTGCCCGTTGGCGGAGAGGGCACTATCGTGCTAGGGTTTAAAGCCTTCTGCTTTATAGCAATGGTTCGTGGTGGTGGTGCCACGTGGTCCATGGTCCGTGGCCCGTGGGTGAGAAGCGAATGCGATGGTGTGGAGTCTTTGTGTTGTGAGGAATATTTATGCAGGGGATGGCGTGTTCGTGAATCGTGAGTCACTAGTACAGATGTAGCGTCGGTGGGCACATGAAAGATTTCGAAGACAAAGAAAACATGTTCTATATATATAGAGTGTAACTAGCAAAATTGCCCGTGTGTTACAACGGATTAATAAAAAACATATACTAATTTTCATTCGACTTAAGATTTAAGTATAAAAAATAATTGTTTATGTCAGAAGACCGAATTTTGTTTAGCGTGTGAACACCCATGGCAGTTCTGGTTTGTCTCCTCTACCTCATCGACCTCCTCAAACACCGCAACTATCTCCTCTAGCTCGCCCATGTAGGGCACAATGTCTTACACAGAGGCGCCTCATTGCATCTGCGTCGAAACAAGCATTGATAGGGCAGATGTCGAGAATTCCATGGCTCAAAGGCCATGGTTTCCTGAGTGCAATGCATGCCATGGAGCCATGGCGGTGCGAGCCAAGCTTGACAAGCTGGGGTCCAATCTCTGTAAGCTCAGTGGTCTTGCTATATGTGAAGCATCCCGTTAGGGCCAGTGCCCACGATGAGGCTCGATCTGGGACATTGCTCGTCAGCGGTGGATTAGGCGTGGTGCTAGCCTTCCGACCAAGCCGCTCTGTCCCCGCATCACGCATTTTACTGAGAAGCAACAACTTATCTTGCACGGTGGGAGTGCACACTTCAAAAGGTATGGAGGAAGCGTGTTGGTGGAAAGACCAACATATGGCGAGCCATGAAGATACACAAGTTTTGTAAAGCTGCTAATGTGGCATCGTATGGGCGCCTATAGGAGTATTAAGCCGCTTGCATCACTATTTCGAGGAGATAGACTTGTCACTGTCGTGGTGTGGCCTCGAGTGCTTTGTGCTCCTACATTGTATTCTATTTGGACCATTTTTGTTTTAAACTTTAACTCAGTCAATATGTGTCCATTATACATGAAATTCACATCAATAGAAGATTAGAATAAAAAATTCACTCCAAAAAGACTAAGGAAACATCCTCTATCAGTTTACAAGTTTCTTTGTTTTGCTAGAAAAACAAAAAAAGGCCAGGCCACAGCTCAGCCCAATTCATCGGGCGCAAAAGGTGCCATGGCAGATTCCAGCCCAAAGCGTGGGTTGAACTTTTACACAAGGAATCCTGAGTTTCTCGAATTCAGTTTAAATCCTTCCACCCTTTTCTTTCCCTCTTGCACTTTTCCACAGAAACCCTTCCTTCTCTTTTATTTTTTTTCTCATCCTCTTCCCCCAAAACAATGCCCGATCTCGAGGCAGATCTGTGCGGCGGAGAACAGATCGGACACGAGGCTGGACTAAAATTTACATGTGACACAAATTTTTGCCTCTTTATTATTAGGTATAGATACGAGATAGGAGCAATAAGAGAGGTAGATATACATCCAGAAGCGTGTATATTATATTTTATACCCTAGATTTTTGGTACTCGTAGCTTTGTGTCTACAAACAGTACAATAAATAAGAAAAAAAAATTGAGGTAAGAAAATAAGGAAAAAGTTCATCGGACCTTCAGATATCTTCTTCGTAGAGCTGGTGTCCATTAGCTTAGTTTAAGGTGATCACCAGACTGCAATAAAAAGAGGGAATATGAGTGTTATACATAGGAAATATATGTTTAGTTCATGTACAACAAAGATGAAGATTCGTTGGTTTGTCATTAACTAAGCCCCAATTTAGCCTATGGAGGGTACCTATTTCCAAGGTGAAAATATTACATGGTGCATATACAAATATAACGAGAGTAATGTTCAGGCAAATTTATTTACTTTACCATAAAAAAATAGATGTGTTTTCTAAAATATACTGTACGCATTATGAACTCGGTTTTCTATAAGTACAGTTTTGCAACTATTTATTTACTTAAGCTTCTATATAAAGTGTAGACAGTAAAGTTATACTGAATGGTAGCTATAGGATAGGAATCAAAGAAGGAAGCCAATAATAGCTACAGTTCCGAAATTAGAGAAAGAAGCAAATAAAAATGCACTGATACTGAACAAGGTCCATGTAATAGATTACCTTGCCAGTAAGTCCAACCACCTTTGTGCTGCTCGGAAATCTTTTGAGAGGTAGTCACTACCTGACTACCATCAAAGACACTGGAACTGTTGCAAGACAACTGGACTGTGAGAAATGTTACCAATTTCAAAATATGATAAAATGAGGGTTCTTGAAACTGGGTTATAGCTTATGATACAAATTAACCAAGCAAAGTGAGCCCACTGTACATGCAGGTAAGGCCCTCCACGTTCGAACCCTTATCTTTTAACACTAATAACAGCTATCATCGTATATTAAATTTACAAAACTGTGAGCTATATATATAGGAAATGCGGTGGGAACAAAATTTAATTGAAGACAATCAAAGAAAAAAAGGGGGAAAGGCACACACAGAAACTAAAGATGACAAGCATTAAAAAAACTAATATCATAGTTTACATACTTTGTGGTGGATCGAGACTAAGAAATGGGGAAAAAAAAGACTGTAATACAGAAAGCGACAAGGTTTTTACTTCCTGGAAAGAACAGTTCAGATTGGCATATGTGCATGATTGTTGCACAGGATGTGGTATCCATCTTTTGAAGAATTATCATTTAAGGTCCCTTTGTTAGACTCTAATGTTTTGGTTAGGAAGAAGAATAAATTAGCCGCTCATATATAACTAAAAGTCCCTGTATGAGATGTACAACGGTTGATTGCTTCCTCCTTTTGAACAATTTCAGAGTGCAGTGCGTTTTACAGCAGGGTGAATTGATATTCGTCTGGAAGCACAACAGTACTAGCTGTAAGATCCAGAGTTCACTCACTAGTCAGTAAAGTATAATCACGCCTTATTTCCTTTATTTACTCAGTTAGTAACGTGCATGTATGCTCAGCAGAATATACCTTTTTCTGCTTCTGAATTCTGAAAACTGCTCTGCGACTTCACTTTCAGAAGCGGCCCTCAACTAGGCAGTACAGCTACTTGCCGTGATCAACTTATCTAGCATCCTTGAAATTCAGTACCTGAGACGACATGTTGAATATGGATGCTTTGGACGTGATGAACCGCTCACTTTAGATCTGCATGAGTGACCATGCCGATTTGTTCACAACACACACCAGATACCGAAGTGAACTTTCTTCAAGCTTAAGCCGTGCTACAAATATTCCTTCATCTAAAAAAAGTCGTGCTACACATGCAACGTCCTCGATGGTGATGTGAGCATCCCTCTCCGGCCGTCTCTAACACCGCGTCTACTACTACATGCTCATGCATGAAGCCATTCTCCCGGATATACATGCTCATCTCTTCGGCTGGCTTCTTCACAACAACAGGCTTAAGCTCCCAGGCTAACGTCTAACGAGAAAATTTGGAAGCTGGAGGAATCATCCTACCAGAATTGCCTTGGTACTCAAGAGACCGGGGATCACATCTTTGTTTCCTGTCCTATAGCCTCTCACATTTGGGACTGCTTAGGGTTTTTTTTTTTTGGGGGGGGTTGGTTCTGCTCTGCACTTGCCTCATTGGGTCAGAATGGATTGCCTGCAATAGGCTGAGCTTTGAGTCTCGCAATGACTCCTTGAAAGAGGTCATGTGTGATATTATCAGGGATGCGGAAAGCTGGACATCAAGGCAACAAAGGAACTGTTTCAGTTTCTTTTGAGGAAAATATCCAAAGGAATATTGGCATCCAAGTGCGCCGGGCACCAAAACAGTGACACATGAGAGTGACTGCGGGAGAGTACGAGAGATCTCAGTGGCATCGCCTGATCCGAAATTTCGGAACGCGGCAACGTATAGATAGATTACTGAGTACGTACTGACCAAAGCAACACTGTGCCGATCGGTCTATGTTCAGAGAACTTCAGATTTTGCCTTTAGCAGCCTTTGTTGCTAGGGGAAAGTATGCGTGCCGGGCTGCCGGCCGGGCAGCGTCAGGGCAACTGGCTTGGACGTTAGAACGTGTGGAAACATCAGGAATTCAGGACCACACAGGGACAAAGAGGTGGACGAAAAGAAAGGGCAGGTTCTCCCGTCGACCGTGGGTGACGAGCGAGGCTGCAGATAAGGCCGTCACCGAATCTGTCGGGGTAGTACATTTCTGCAGGACGAAATAAAGTTGCTTGACTCGGCTTGCTTGGACTTGGAGAGAGTCCAAGCTAAAGTGAGTTCTTTTTTTTGCAAATGCTGTAGAAACTTGAACATATAATCTTTTATGAAACTGGAAACGAAGCTCTGAATAAGCCAAATAAACTAGGAGCATCGTAATTAAACCTGGATAAATAGTATTATTCTGCAGCATAATCTTCTGTTGATGAGCTGATAGGATTAACATGGTGACATGGAGAACTAGATGATGTTATGTATGGTGAAGGCAGCATCGACTAGAAGCGACGCTAAAACTGCTGCAAGCTCGTAGAGGTGGTTGCCTGGTTGGATCATTATACTGTACATGCTACATCATATATACTATACTATATATTCATGTTCAGTTAAATACTGTAGCCACAGCAAAATTTTCGTCCTTGTGGGATTACCCCGGCCTTGTTTAGTTGCTCCCAAACTTTCAACTTTGGCACTATGTAAAAAGAAGATTCTCCGTCACATCAAACTTGCGGTACATGCATGGAATACTAAAAGTAGACGAAATTAAAAACTAATTGCATAATTTGGTTGTACTTTGCGAGACGAACATTTTGAGCCTAATTAGTCAACGGTTGGACAATTATTACCAAATACAAACGAAATACTACAATGACGCTACAGTATATTTTGCCAACTTTACACGTCGAGTTTTGCAATTAAACAAGACCCCAGTTGAATTGGATGGACACGTACTGGTGGTGGACCGTGGACCCACAGATGTGTCAATGAGTGTGACTATGTCCCAGACAGTCTCGACCTCGGCCCCTCTCGTCAAAGCAAGAAACGAAAAGGCAAAGGACAAAGTAGAATATCCGAAAGGTTTCGGGCTTCGCTGGTAGCCCAGTCGCACCAACCCCAACGTCCCGGCGCCCAGAGCCAGGACGATGATCCTCGGAACGAGGCCCTCCGCCATGTGGATGAGTGAATTTTATAGGGAATGTCGCAAGGACTGACGAGTTCAGTGCGCCGGATGGTCATTGGAGTTGGCAGGCACAAGCACAAAGGTTGCACCGCATCTGGTCTGAAACCTACCCCTTCGTTCGATCGGAACGATTGCTTCGTGTGCACAGGTGAAGCAGACATTTCGTCAACGGGGTGGGGCTACCTTTGCCGGGTGGATCAAGCCGTCAAGGGACACATAATCTAGGCCGCCTTTAGTTCCGGCCAAAGTTGACGCCGCCGGCACTGTAGCATTACGTTTGTATTTGGTAATAATTGTCCAAATATTGACTAATTAGGCTTAAAACGTTCGTCTTGCAAAGTACAATCAAACTGTGTAATTAGTTTTTTATTTCATCTACATTTAGTACTTCATGCATGTACCGCAAGTTTGATGTGACGGGAAATCTTCTTTTTATATAGTGCCAAATTCAAAAAATTGGGGGAACTAAACATGGCCCTACGCGCCATCTGAGCAGGACCGGGGACTGGGGGAGATGAGCCTGAGCCCTGAGATGAGAGGAACTGCAGCTCTTATGCTGTTTGAGGAGGTGGAATAAACCGAAATCCTTACGGAGATGGATTTGGTAGACTAATCATCATAGACAATAATAGACATTGGATGTTTTAGGAGATTTTTTTTTGAAACAAAGGTAAATCCATATGTAACATTTTGAGCAATAGCATGAAGTAACCCACTGGGTATATGCATCTGAATTTACTCATTTCAGCCACTATAACGGGTAACTAAAGTAACCTTCTAGATTTGCACCTAAATTATCCAACTTTTTGCCATCATGGACCATAATATAAAGTAACCTTCTAAATTACCCACATCCTCTGTCGAAAGCTGCAGATGTCTTTGCTTATTTCCCCTTTTACTGAAACGTACTACTCCCTCTGTCGCTTTTGGTTTCCATAGCACAAGTTTGACTCGATTTGTCTCTTCTCTTCTCTTCCCTTCCCTTCCCTTCTATTCCATTCGTTAGACCACAACCCGATGAAGTCCGGAGACTAATCAGCTGGTGGCATGACAGGCTCAGGGGCGGGCGACTGGGGTCCACGTCCTTCACGTACCTCATATCATGCTGCGTCCACTCCGCGGCGACGGCATCGGCTCTTTGCGTACCGTCGTGGCAATGGGGATTGGCACCTCGGGCCGTGTCTGGGATTAGCAGGCGGCGGACTCCTCGGGCGGGGCTCTGCTCTTGGCTTTGGAGCGAGGGAGACGGGCTTCATGGGCGTGCGGCGGGCAGAGCTGTTGTTGGCGTCGAAGAAGTGGGGAGAGAGAGAGAGAGAGAGAGAGAGAGAGAGAGAGAGAGCAAGTGGTGGTGCTTGCAAGCCGAGCGTATGAGGCCTGGGGGCGGTGAGGGGGCAGCCAGCCAAACAAAGCGAGATCGCGACACATGCCCAATCCGACGGCCACAAATTTGGTTGCTAGATTGAGCCGAAACAACCGGTCGTTCCCTAGCATTTCTGAATAAGAAACATAAATAAACCCATAAAAGGGTATGCGCATGCATGTGCCACTCCATTTGATTGAGTGGGACAACATCTCACCATTGAATCCCTAGTGATGGTGTGCCTGTTAAGCTTGGTGATAAGCCATGGTGAAAATCTTGTTATTGATTTATTGTGAGAGAAAAATAATGTTAGATTGGCTAAAAAGCACGGCTTATAAGCTAAGCGAGCAGGGCGCCTAGTATGCTAGTGGTCATTATTAGCAAAACCAAATGTGCTTTTTTGGGTTAATGATAACTGGGCCTTAAAGAGCTAGTAAAACAATGGCAAACAATGACAATCATTTGAAAAAGTGCGGTTTAGGTACCTTAAGTATTTAAGAATGAGTGGAAAATGTATGGATTTTTTTTTCAAGAAAGGCAATTCAAATAGTAGCTAGTAATGAGGTTCCCAGTTTATTTTAAATCGCATAGGAATCGATGTTTCACCAAGCATATGAACCTCTCTAGATCACTCCTAGCTAGTACGGATTACATAAGAAGATAAGGCCGCGTTTAGTTAAGCGGCGTCGCCGCCATAATACCGTAGATGTTGCAGTGCAATGTAGCATTTCGTTTGTATTTGGTAATAATTATTCAATCGTTAACTAATTAGGCTCAAAATGTGCGTCTCAGAAAGTACAATCAAAGCATGCAATTAGTTTTGATTTCATCAACATTTAGTACTACATGTATATGCACTGCAAGTTTGATGTGATGACGGGAATCTTTTTTTTGCATAGTGCCAAATTTTGGATTTCGGTGAAACTAAAAATGGCCCAAGAGTAATATGATACTACTGAAATGATGACATGATGTGCTATTATACTGTCAATGACTTAGAGAGCACAATTTGACGCGTGCTTCTGGACAGTGAAAATCTTGGCTTTTATTTCTGTCCATAGCTCAAATATTCTCCTTTGACCAAGTTCTGGACAAAATGTGTTTATGCTAATGCAAACTACACCTTGAAGAGACCGGTAAAACTGACGAGCTTATCCAACAACCAAACTTCTCCGTGCTACCTCTCCAAAGTTCAATCCTCCTCAAGGTTTTCATTTTCGAAAATTAAAATTTATCGGGGGTCACAGATAAAGAGGATAAACAAGATATATCAGAAATATCGGACCAAATTCAAATAAAACTTAATTTGAATTTAAGTAAATTTAAATAAATTTAAACAAAATTTATAAAAAAAAAATAGATATTTCTTTATTGGCACCTTACGGATAAAAAAAAATATATTAGAAATATCGAGAGATTTCGACGATAAATTTTTCCCTGATCCTCCTTACGTCAGAGTTCACCATAAATTGACTGTCGGAAGCCCGGAGGCATTTCCCCCGTCCAAGTTCCCCTCGCTTAGAGCCTCTCAGACCAGCACGATTCACGAATCCACGAGAACAAGAAACCACGCCCCCCACCCATGACGGCCACAGCTCGGAACATCGCCTGCTTCGCCCTGCTCGTGTCGATCATGGCTCTCCAAGTTCCGTCCTGCATCGACCAGCGGGGTACTACTAGTGCGGGCACCACTACCACGGCATCCCCGTCCGCTCCGCCTCCCCTCTTCGACGACAGCGCTCTGAAGGCGGCCATCCTGGAGCTGGCCGGGATGGATGCCGTCCTCATCGCCGCGGCGGTCATCTACACTCTACAGCCGCCACACGCACCACGCCGTCGGCGCGTCTCGGAGCTCGCCTTCTTCGTGTTGTGCCTGCAGGTTGGCGTCCTCCAGTTCGTCCTGTTCGTCCAGCAGCCCGCAGCGGCAGCTGACCACGCAGCTCGTGCGCTCGGGACCAGTGCTGCCCGTGCTTTGCCCTGCGTTGCCTCCGTCACCTTCTTTCTGGGCATCACCCTCGTCTATGCGCACGTGGGCAACGTTGGCGGAGGTGCTGTCGCTGGCAACGGGCCTGTCCCGGCGCCCGCCACGGCCACCATCAGGCTCCTCGCCGATATGACGCTCGGGGCTGCATTAGCCTGCCTGATGAGCATCATCCTCGCCTTGCTCTACATCAACACCAAGTGAGTTCATTTACTTAGATCGATATTATGAACATACCTACTGTCGTTCTCTCTATTCCTGGATTTGGGCTCCTCAAAACAAGAGATTTCAATGGGAATTCTGAAGCGAGGACCCTACCCATCCGCTTGAGGAAGGGGCCGCGATTCGTACTCCTGGGCTCGACAGATTTAAGAGAGACGGCGTGGTTTCAATTCTTTGGGGGGGCAGGAGAAGTGGAGAACAGCTGCACAGGCCGGAGGGAGTTGGAGCCTGGAGGTGGTGGTGCACAGGCCGATGCATGCAGCTACTCGCCAGTCGCCAAAGGCCCGCAGCCGATCGAGCTGTTGCTACAGAGACGCCCTGATCGATGCTGATTGACGAGGGTTGCGTTCTAGCCAACATGAACATCAACCGGGATACCTGCAGTGCAGGTTGAGGTTGGGTGAAGGATAGGTCATAGCCTCATAGGTGACGGCCTAAATCTCAGTGACTTGAGGAGTTGAGGTGGGGAGCGCCGACCGCCGGACATGGGGATCGGGATGTACTAGATTGTTTCCTCCTGGCTTGTGTCCTGCGACCGTGTGAGCCGCGTGCTTTCCTACGGCGTTGGGTCACGGACTCACGAGCGCGACGGCGACGCGCACTCTACGACCGACAGGATGGTGACGGCCGAACTTGCCGGACGCACTTCAGCTGTTGAGCAGCCGGCAGCACCGCCGCGTGGTCCTGGGCTTGGCCGGCCGCTTGGGGACGGACGGACTTCTGATTGTTCTTGGCATACGTTGGAGGAGCCACTTATCGAAGAGGGCGCTTACATCTTACAGTAGCTGAATTCAACTAGTCAATAATCAGCTCTTTCACTGACCCTTTTTCCCCCCTTAAAATCTAACATCTTTACAGTAGCTGAATCTGTTTCCTCTTTGCAATGTTCAGTTGTTTCGGTATTATTTACATGCTGAGAAATTCCCTGAATGTTCGTTATCAATTTTTCTGTGTGCAGGTGACAATTGAGGCGTAGCATATCTTTTGAGCAACCAGAACCAGATTACTGCCATTTCCGGGAACAAAAATTGGCTGTTGGCGCACACATAACATTGTTGCTATAGTAAAAGAACATGCATTCACACTGGACTTCGTTCGCTAGTACTTGTAAGGAGGTGTGATCGATCATATATCTGGTGCTATAGCTTCAGCTCGATGTTCAGCTTTTTTTGGCCCAATTGCCTTCTTATGTGTCGATCTAGTTTTTGTTAATTTTACTCGGTGTTGGTGAGATCAGTGTTAGCATATGTTATTGTGAACCAGTTGATGGAATATGGATTATTGATACACCCATTCACGGGCCATCATGGGATTGTTGGATGTACCCAAATGCTTCATGATACATATCGGATTGTGTTTTTTTCCTCACTATCATCAGTCATGCATTATACTACGTACTACTATGACTTGGCATTTGGCAATAAATAAATATCTTGGAAATGCCTTGTCTTTGTGTGATGCTGCTATTATTGTTTATATCGAAAAGGTGACTTCATTCCCACTTTGACACAAGACAACATACCACAGTGGAACCAAAGTGATGTAGATCGAAGAGGGATCATGCTGCGCGTCAATAATCTTTTTAATGATGTGTGGGCCATTGATGAATTTGGAAAAGAAAAGACAGTGAGAACTGTTTAGTATCTTGACTTTTATGATGTGGACCAAAGCTGAAGACCAAACAAGGTCTATACCTGGACCCTTATGCATGGTGGTAGGTTCTACATGCTGACAGTTGCTTGTTCTTGTTGATTGTAGTGTTGTCAGCTAGATTAATGGTAGCAATATGATGATGGATCGTGGGGTTGGTCTCCTCTTGAACTGAGAATTACCTAAACTAATTGCATAGTTTGGTGAACCATCTTATCTGATGGTTCGTGTATTGGCGATAATAAAAATCTCCTGAAAAATTAAATGGCGGATTCGGTTACGGACGAATAAAGGTTCTTCTTCCCATTTGCTTTCTGTCTGTCTCATGCGTCAAACAAATCCTACTGGTATACAGTAACAAGCAAGGCCACTGACGAACTGTCCCTGGATTTGGGATGTGCGTCATCGATTCTCGCTCTTTGCGTGGACAACAGCGGCAGTGGAATTATTGCAAAACGCCCGCCGAATTAGACCGAGCGAGTCACTTTTCCATGGCTGCTTATCGCGGGGGCACGTCAGCCCCCACTCGTCATGTCGGACTTTGGGCAACGTAGAATGCAACGCGCAGAAGGGTGGCTACGCGCCTTCTCCATTGTTTGTCGCCAGAGCTCCACCGTAGCCATCCTCACCGATGACACAGTGACGCCCCCGCCCCTCCTTGGTCGCCTCCACCATGGCCAGGGCTTCTAAACCGTCCGGCCACCATTCCCACCACATCCCCTGCCTCTACCTCTCTTGGCCGACTCCTTCTATACCCGTCGAAGTTGGAGAAGAAAGAGGGGGAGAGGCTTGCCGGAACCCTAGCCGCCGCGCCGGAGCTAGGGAAGAAGACAATGGCCGCTGATGAGGAAGAAGACGGCGGGCGTGAGCGAGGAGCAGACGGCGTCGTGGGCACGAATCGGACGGCCGTGCTCATCGGACGCCCTAGAAATTGCGTGTGAAATCCCCCAAAAACGCTCTGTTGCCACATAGCATTTATGTTTCTTTGTTTAAAAAAAATAACGATACTGTAGATAGAAAACGTCGTTGATGCTTTCCACTTACCATGGATAAATGGATTTACCAATGATCAGGCGAGCGTTGTTGGTGAAGACACGGACCCATTGCCCAATCAAACGTTCCGAGCCGAAGCTGTTGCCCGCTGGCTCGTTGGCCGTTGCACACCCACCCGAGCAGGAACAAGGTTGCACGGAAAGCGACAGCAGCTTGGCCATCTCCATCTGGCTTTCCTGACAACAGACAAGGCGACAAGTGACGGCACGCAATGGGAAGAATAACGGAATGGTCGTCGGCGGTGGCACGGTGCTCTGCTCTGTGCTGACCCCCTTGCCTGCCAGGCAAGCCATCCTGGCCACAGGCAGTTGAAATCGGACGCCTGGTGGCTGCTACCTGGCAGGCAACCTTTGCCTGGCTGCACAAAGGTACCGTTTAGTTCCTTTCCAAAATGCAAAATTTTTCAAGATTCTCCGTCACATCGAATCTTTGATGCATGCATGAAGTATTAAATATAAATAAAAAATAAAACTAATTACACAGTTTAGACAAAATCCACGAGACGAATCTTTTAAGCCTAATTAGACTATGATTGGACACTAATTGCCAAATAACAACGAAAACTGCTACAATGTCATTTTGCCAAAAATTTCGGCATCTAAACAGGCCCCAGACAGCCCCGGAATGCACGCGTTAGTATTTGGATTTGGAGGTTTCTCTCCGATACACGACGGTCTCCCCACCATCCAATGGGAATATCGGCCGATCGGTCCATTCGCTGTAAGGCTGGAGTTGGATTTTTTAAAAGTTCGAGAACATGGATATTCTAGTACAGTACAATATACTTGGCCCAGTTTGCACACAAAAAAGATGAAATCGAGCATCTCTTTCGCTCACACTATTTGATTTGAAGAGCCGATCCGAAGAGAGCATTTTGGATTGGATTTCAGTCAACCGGCCTGTTCGCTGGTTTGTTTCTGAGAGCCCGATTGATGCTGATCGTTGTGAGAGAAAAACATTATTGCCTGACTGACAAGCCCTGATTGAAACCAGCAAACGAACAGGATGAACGACGTGTCGACGTCACTCGTCTACCTTTCGAAGAGGCAAGTGCCTACCAAACTGACAAAATCAATGGCGCTGAAAATCCTCAGTACAGTACTCAGAAAACGGCTATCGGTACTCGTACGGTCGTACCCACGGGCACATTTTTTCTTCTAGAAGAAGAAAAAAACATGGCAGATACGACACGACCCAAGAACGAAGAATGGCGTTGAGATGGCATGCCCCGTACATGTCGTTTTGACGTGCTTGGGCTACTGCAGCAGTGGTGCTGTGCGCCTGTGCGTTGCGTCGTTGCCTACCCGTCCGCGCTGGCCGCTGTCAGAGTCCAGCCTCCGCCTGTGCGCCGGCGGGCTGTGAGCAACACGGCAACACCGATGTCTGCTCCACGCGTGCTCTCGGTCAGCGGTGCCGTGAGATGACTTGCTGCTGGTAGGCTAGGCGCATCACCGGATTTCACAGTTCGCAACGTCTGTGACTTGCTAAGCATCTTAGTGTTTTTGTATAAAAACCTTGGCGAGTATTATGGTTGGACCTTCTTAGCGGGCCAGGCCTGACGACTCATCCTTGAGTATACGCTAATATTTATGTGTGTGTCGATATCTCTTTATTTTCTTCTTATCATGTCGGACGGACTTCCTCCTTGTTAACGGGGAACGGGGCGCGTGTGGCTGTACATGGTGTTGGTACGGTCGATCTGAAGCTTACTTTGAAAAAGACCGTGCAGGTAAAGAATGTGCAGCATGTCCCCTCAATAAGAAAGAATTTGATTAGTGGTACTCTATTATGTCGTGATGGTTATAAACTTGTGTTTGAGCCCGTGTTTAGTTCTAAAAAAAAGTTTCAGAAAAGTGCTACAGTATCCATCACATCGAATCCTGCGGCACATGCATGAAGTACTAAATGTAGACGAAAAAAAAAACTAATTGCACAGTTTGTTTAAAAATCGCGAGACGAACGTTTTAAGCCTAATTAGTCCATGATTGAATACTATTTACCAAATAAAAACGAAAATGCTACAGTACCAAAATTCCAACTTTTCCCTCAACTAAACACAGCCTGAGTCGAATAAGTGCGTACTTTCTAAGTATGAAACTTTTGTTGAAAAATGATATGAGAGCAGAGGCGTGTTCCGCTTGTCTTTAAATGATGTATGTGTTAATTCTGTGAACCATGTGAGCCAGGTTAATGAGACAAATATTTGACATTCGCACTTATGTCATATTAATTTTGGTTTTATGACTCGCTTAGCTGGTTTAAATTTAATTTCGAAATTTGATTTGATCAAAGATTCTAAATGTCATGTATGTGTTGAATCGAAACAACCTCACAAGCATCACACTGCTACGGCGAGAGACTTGGCACCACTAGAACTAATTCATTCTGATCTATGCGAAATAAATGGCGAGTTGACCAAAGGTGGCAAAAGGTATATTATAACGTTTATAGATGATTGCAATAGATTTTGCTATGTGTATTTACTAAAATCAAAAGATAATTCGTTGCATTATTTTAAGATCTATAAAGCTGAAGTAGAAAACCAACTTGAGAAGAACATCAAACTGTTGTGAACTGATCGCGGGGGAAAATATTTCTCAACTGATTTTTCTAAGTTTTGTGTAGAGCATGGGATTATTCATGAGAGGACACCACCTTACTCACCACAATTCAATGAGGTTGCCAAGAGAAAGAGTCGCACTCTAACTAAGTTGGTTAACGACATGTTAGAGACAGCGGGACTATCTAAGGAATGGTGGGTGAGGCGACATTAACAGCAAGTCAAGTCCTAAATAGAGTGCCCACTAAAAACAAAGAAATTACACCATTCGAGGAATGGGAGAAGAGATTAAATCTCTCTTACCAGCGAACATAGGGTTGTTTGGCAAAGGTGAATGTGCCAATTAATAAGAAGCGAAAGCTTGGACAAAAACAGTTGATTGTGTCTTTCTTGGTTATGCTATTCACAGCGTGGGTTATACATTTTTAATAATAAATTCTAGAGTGCCAGATGTAAATATTGGTGCTATCATGGAATCTAGAGATGCTATATATTTTGTGAATGAGTTTCCTATAAAGAATACATCTTGCACTTCTAGTCATGAATCTATTTTATTACCTGAGACACATGAACCGGTAATACATACTGATGTTGAGACCCATGAAGAAAATCTAGAGGAGAATAATAATATAGTCACTCGAAAGAGTAAGAGACAGAGGGTTGTAAAATCCTATGGCGAAGACTATATTATATACTTGTGGATGACACTCATAAAACCATAGAAGAGGCATATTCATCTATTGATGCTGACTTATGGAAGTAAGCTGTTCAGAATGAGATAGACTCTATTATATCTAATGGAACTTGGGAGGTGGTTGATCGTCCTTATGAGTGTAAACCTGTGGGATGTAAATGGGTGTTCAAGAAAAGCTTAGGCCTGATGGTACAATTGAGAAGTACAAGGCGATGCTTGTAGCAAAGGGCTATACACAGAAAGAAGGTGAAGATTATTTTGATACTTATTCACCAGTTGCCCGTTTAACGACTATACGAGTGCTACTTTCCTTGGCTGCCTCACAAGGTCTTCTTGTTCACCAGATGGACGTTAAGATAGATTTCTTTAATGGAGAGCTTGAGGAAGAGATCTATATGGATCAGCCGGATGGATTTATAGCAAAGGGTTAAGAGGGAAAGGTGTGTAAGTTATTGAAATCTTTGTATGGTCTAAAACATGTACCTAAGCAGTGGCATGAGAAGTTCGACAGAACTTTGACATCAGCTGGCTTTGTTATGAACGAAGCTGATAAATGTGTATATTATTGGTATGGAGGAGAAGGTGTAATCTTGTGCTTATATGTGGATGATATAATAATTTTTTGAAATAATATTAATGTGATCAAGGAAGTGAAAGACTTCTTGTCTAGTAACTTTGAAACGAAAGACTTGGGTGAAGCTGATGTTATTCTTAACATAAAACTACTCAGAGAAGGAAATGGTGGGGTAACACTTGTGCATTCCCATTATATGGAAAAAGTGTTGTATCGCTTTGCATACGGTGACTGCACGCCTGCTCCAACTCCTTATGACCCAAGTGTGCTATTAAGGAAAAATCGAAGAATAGCACGGGATCAATTGAGATATTCTCAAATAATTGGCTCACTTATGTATTTAGCTAGTGCAACGAGGCCTGATATCTCATTTGTTGTGAGCAAACTTAGACAGTTTGTTTCAAATCCGGGAGATAATCATTGGCGTGCTCCCGAGAGGGTATTGCGCTATCTAAAAGGGACTATAAGCTATGGCATACAATATACCAGGTACTGGAGGGTTATTGTAATGCAAATTGGATATTTGATGCTAATGAGATTTATGCCACAAATGGATATATGTTCTCACTTGGAGGTGGCGTTGTTTCATGAAAATCTTACAAGCAGACCGTCTTAACGAGGTCAATAATGGAAACAGAACTCACAGCATTAGATACCGCCACTGTTGAAGCTGAGTGGCTTCGTGAACTTCTTATGGATTTACCGGTGGTTGAAAAACCTATACCGGCTATTTCCATGAACTATGATAATCAGACTGTGATAATCAAAGTGAACAGTTCTAGGGATAACATGAAGTCTACAGAGCATGTGAAGAGGCGGTTAAAATCTGTCAGAAAATCAAGAAACTCCAAAGTAATAGCGTTGGACTATGTCCATACATCTAAAAATCTAGCAGATCAGTTTACTAAGGGACTGTCACGCAATGTGATAGATGGTGCCTTGAGGGAGATGGGCTTGAGACCCACATAAAGTCATTCCATAGTGGTAACCTGTCCTATGTGATCGGAGATCCCATAAAGTAGGATGGCGAAACAAGGTAGTGGTTGACTGTGATGGAGAGACCCCTATAATAAGGTCCAGATCGTTTGAAATGCACGTTTCTCCTATGTTGTAAGGCATGATGGTTTATACCTTAATATGATCCGAGTGGCTTATTTATTTAAGCAGAGATGTTGGCCTATAGGACATCTTAGAAGGAGCACACGCTAGTCACAGTCTATATGATGTGGGTAGTCTCTAGATACTCATGAAATGCCTCGAAGTGTCATTTATATGCTTCAACCAGAGGGGATGCTTGTAGCAGTCTAGTACTAGAAAAGAACTTTGGTGAAACTCACTCCACACAAAACTGTCAATTCAATGCATAGTTCATTGTTCAGTTGTGGCTGAGTGTAACCTCTGTTCTAGACGGATGTTCAACTTAACAGTCTTCGTTGATACTTTGGTATATCAAAGAACAGTGGATTCAAGATTATTTAACATGTGTCCTAAATTTTGGTGGGGATTGTTAGATTTAATGTGGGATATGCCCATATGTTATCTAATTAAATCAAATAAACTCTAAGGCCCATATTAAATAATGTGAGCGATGTTATTTAGTCCCATACGGGATTTTTGACTGAATGTTGACTCGACTTAAATGTGCGGACTATGTCCGTCTACATTGAGAAGGTTGAGAAAGGATGAGGTGAGCCACACACGCGCATGCCGCCACCAGCCCCGATGCGGTGCGGGACATGAAAGGTTTTGCCACTCAAATCAATTATGGGTAGGAGTTATGGGAGTTTCTAAGTTACGGGAATTTCTGCTCGTGATGACGGGAGTTTCTGCTCATAACAAGAAAAATAATGAGAAGAGTGATGGGAGTTTCAGGAGTTTTTGTCCCTAATGAGGAAAATTATGAGGAGGGTTACGGTAGTTTATTGGGAATTTACCGTAATGTTCGTCTCCTCTCCTCCTGTGGCGTTGGTCTCCTCTCCTCCCCTTCCGTGGTGTCTCCTCTCCTCCTGTGGCGTCGGTCTCCTCACCTCCCCTCCCGTGGTGTCTCCTTCCCTTCTGAGGCTGGCTCATGCGCCTTTTGGCTTGCATGTCTATGAGATAAATAGAAAGGCTCATTTCAACATTCGCCTCTCTGGATCCAACGCACAAACACATCCACTCCTTCTGCTGCATCCAAGGCTTCCCCATCCTGGTTCCTGCGAGCATGGGAATAGAGAGAGCAGGCCTCCGAAACCGAGTCATCTACGAGTTCATCTGATCGGGTGAAGGGTGGCCATCAAGTTTTTGGGGAGCGATCACGCGACTACTCGATTGATCCATGACCTACGACTTCATCTTCTTCCTGGCATTCGTGACGGTAGTGGGAGTTCGGCACTACAGCCTCTTTGCACTGCATCGAGCAGGATGACTACACCAACAGGCGCTAGGTTGACTAGCGCAACTGGCTCTGGTGCTGCTGGGTATGTTCTAGTTCAGTACCTATCTTCAGCGATTAAAATCATGATTATTAGTATAATCTACATGTCCATGTCACTTAGACCACACGTGCACATATATAAGGCCACAAACGTGTTATTAATTTGTTTCTGGATTAAATAAATACTGAAATTACCTCAATTTCTAACAGGTGTCGACGAAGAGGGCCAAGGCCGTGAGCTAGAAGAGGGCCGCCGCCACTGCAAACGCTGTCTTGGTGCGGAACGACCCGGCAGCCCCAATTTGGAACTATGAACTGATGTGGTGAAGCAGACTTGCCTTCATGGTAGCAAACACCGGTCGTTTCCCCATGTTTATCTTTAAAAAATGGCATGTTCTCTTGTCAGCTTCTTTGGCTGTGAGAAGCTTGTACATATTGGTTCGCCCTTTCTCTCTGTTTTCATGCTTGCTTTTTGACAGCAAAAAAAGCAGAGGACACCTAGGTACATCGAGGTTGATCTCCAGCAGGATAGGTTTGATCCAAAGTCCAACTGAATTAATAACCAATTACAGAATCAAGTTAGATAAAAAAATTTTGGTCAACCTTAGAAATGAGATACCTTCCTGTTTTACTCTTTGATACCGCCGGAGCCTGACAGGTGGATCGAAGTTGCAATGCAGTAGAGACTACCATTGACAGGAATGCATTATGAGAGGTGGGTGTCCAAATGAACAGCAAGTGGGGATTGGTGAATGCTGGCTATCGATCACCAAATGCTCTCCGTGGGCTATAGCTGGGGGCAGGTGAGGCGATTGTGATTTTCTGTTTTCTTGTGATGGCAACTGCATCTGGGTTTTGTGAAGCTTTGATCATGCAAGTTTACTTAGTCAAGGACTCAAGGTAGATAACTGGAGTAGAGATGATGAACGATTAACTCATAATAGTTCATTGGGTCAGTTATATGATTCTCTCTCTCTCTCTCTCTCTCTTGATTAAATATATTGTCCGTCTCACCCTGCTAATGCTAAGCTTTCACAGTAACTTATTGTTAATAAGGCAAGCATATATATCATGGGAAATTAATATGAAATGACAATGGAAATTTGAATTAGCAAGAGTTGGTCAGTGACTACTATACAAATTTGTTTCTACCAAATTGATGTCCACCAGAAACTAGTTTCCAAACATTTGTGAAGATTTAGGGCCGTCTAAACTCCAAAAATGTTGAATTTAATTGTTAGAGTATTAGTATGAAATGGAGTATGGCATGCCATAATGTGTTAAAGATACATATTGTGGTTGTTTTATTTACACTATTAACTATCACCCAGCAGGGGCAGCAGGGCGCTGGTCACGCCCAACACGACATCGTCCATGCCCTCCTCGTCCAGTGAGGTGGCGGGCGGTGCTGCCGGAGGAGGAGGAAGCTTTGGTGTTGGGGAGGACTCGCCGCATGGGAGGTGCAAGAAGGAGGAAGGGATGGGGAGAAGAGCATGGCGCTCGACAAGGGGGAGGAAGACGTTGACAAGGGCAAGAAAGAGTGAGTAGCATGACCTGGAATTCTTCTTGAGATTGTACTAGCTGCGTCGACCAAATCCTGTGGTATTTCCTTTTTTTCAACTTCTTGATAGATGTTTCCGCTAATCATCAATTTTACTTATGGCAAACATGGCAATATTGTCATAGCATTTACCATTTGATGGATTCCTTTTATTTTTCTTCTTTGAAAAAAATGAAATTAGTGGACAGTAGGCACTAATACTTTGCTGCAAATAAGCTCCCAGTTATGATTTGGCATGCCTTTTTTTAAAACATTGATACTAATATGTGGAAAAGTACGAGTTTCTTTTGAATACAAGAAAAATCCACGTTTTCTTGAATACTACTAGATCTCTTTGCTTCGTAGATCACATTAGTTGAAAACAGAATACTTTTGAAGGCATAAATACTCTATTGGTTGCGGTAAAGTGACATTTATACGGTGAGTATAACATACATTGTTTTAAGGTTTGTGACAGATTTTTTAAGACAGCCAGTATTACCCATGTGACAATATATATATATATAGAACTACTATCCTATAGCTGGTTACAAAATAACTTATTCTGTAGCCACTTTGAGTTACGATAATTACTATGCTAATTTACGAGATTATAGTAACTCCTTACTGAGTGGTTTACTATAACGTTATGGTAAATATCTCCATGTATTATAGTAACCCAACTATCGTATATGTATATTCAGTAGCCAGCTATAAAATAAGTTATTCTGTAGCCACCTTCATTTATGATAATGACAATACACATTTACGATACATGGGTTACTATAATTCAAGATGATACTTACCGTAATACTATAGTAAATCACTTATGAGAGAGTTACCATAATCTCGTAAATTAATATAGTAATTATCATAACTCAAAGTGGTCACAGAATAATTTATTCTGCGGCCAGCTACAGAACAGTACGTGTATATATATATACTTGAACCTCAGGATGGTACGAAGATGCGGCGGAACTTATTCGTAGATTTATTTGCGCACGAAAGAAAAAGAATATTAGTGATTTCTTCCTGTCGATATAAAATATTATTTTAGCCGCATCACGGAAAAGTCTATAAAGTAGAGTCTGCGACGCCGCGCTCTCCGTGACTGTTAATTTCACGAACTTTGCCTTTTGAATTAAATGTCATTTTAACGTCGGTATTTAATTTCACGATACTATTATTTTATCGGACGATTTGTGTGTTTTTATTATAAAAATTTAACCGGCTCGTAGCAACTCACGGGCATGAACATAGTGGGAAAAAAAAGCTCGGGAAGAACACGACAGCAAGATTGACACCGACCATGCGTTTTATATGAAGATAGATTTTTCTAATCTAATTGATGGATCGCCATCAATGCTTGCGCTGTCTATTACGAGACGGCACTGGTTGTACGGAGATTGACATCGACCGCGCTAGTTGCTCGGCCCACCGCGCCGCCGCCGCATGGATGATGCTCTTCGTGTTCCGACGATCGATTCTCCTGGACGTCAAGTCTAGAGAGAAGAAACCTTTGCTTGCTGCCGTGACCGTACACACATGTACGTGGTGGTGGTCATACATGTACGTGGTGGTGGTCATTCGTAAGGATGAAAACGGTCCGAAACGGTCGAAAAACTTCCAAATTGTTTTCTACTTTTATATTTGAAATATGAAAACGAAAACGAAAACGGTAAAATCGGACACGAAAACGAACGCGAACTTATGAATTATCGAGAATTTCGAAAACGAACCAATTCGAGCGGATTTATATCAAACACGGTCGATATACGAAAATTCAATACGGAATACCGACCCGTAGACCAAGTGCATGACTAAGTGCATACATGATCAAGTTCAAGTGCATATAATAATTAACAAGTGCATATTATAGAAACATAAACCCGAACTGAGTCAGAATAATTTTATTAATCTTTTTAGAATAAATATAGTATTTTATTTTAAAGATTTATTCAGATTTTTCTTGTGAGTAACAAAGATTTATTCGGCTGATGCAAAAACTATCAAATGATTGACTTTGCAGGTGGGGGTTAAACCGATGAGCTTGATAGGCTATGGTCCAGGTGGGCTTTCGTGTAGATGCTGCTGGTTTTCAGACATTTAGCACAATCTCGTGAGGTGAACAGAGATGAGGCTGGACGCCGTCTATAAGAGAGGATAGCTGGCCACCAGTAGAAAGAATGCAGCTGCGTGGTGAACAACATGTAATTGAGTTGTATGACCTGTGCAGTTGACTAAATTCGGTTTAAACTAAATTTTTAATTCGGAATATTTCAAATTAAAAGTAGAAAACGGTCAAAAATGTCTAAACCGTTTTCTACTTTTACATTTGAAATACGAAACATCTAAAATGCGAAAGTGAAAACGATAAAGTCAGACAAAAAAAAATACATATTCGATCGGTTTAAATATAGAAAACGATATTTCCGTTCTGTTTTCGTCCTTCGCTGAAGCTCCACCGAACAGCACTACGACTCAATCGAATTGGCCCACGGCCCACCAATTTTTTTCCCGTCCCTTCATGATGGGACTCCGGAGTTGCGAGACGTTGGTGTTGGTCGTCACTGCGGAGCGAAAGCCCAAAGCCCTCGATGAAAACCCACCGTCGTCCTCGTCCACGGCGAAAGAGTTCCCTCCGGTGGTCGTCCTGGTTCGGCGTCACTGTCATCCATCCTCCGCTCCGCCCGCAGGCAGCTTCCAGGAAGTTTCCTTGAGACTAGAAAATGCCCCGCGGAAGCTTCATGGAAATTTCCGGCGTCGACAGTCGAGCCTTAGTCTCCAAGAAAGAAACTTCGTCGAGGCACCAAAAAGTCTCTCCATCTGCTTGTTTTTTTGACGATTCCAGCCTATCGTTCCCGTCTCCGTCCCCATTCGTGAAAGTGACATGTCCTACACGAAGCAGACTTTGGGCATCTCTGATCCCCATATATATGGGGCGCTCCGTCTGCAGCAGGCGGGCAGCGGCTGCCGCTGCTACATTTCGGCGAACTTCGAGAGGTCCGTCACATTTTAGCTTACGGATGAGCTTCTTGGCTTCCTTGCTCCCAAGTGAGGCACAAGTTACTGGCTACAAAGTAAGCCAGGATCTCATATATCCACAAATGGGTTAGCGAGGTAACGGGTTTCATGGCTGCTGATGTCTATCTATGTTTATGATCGGCGGAGCTCATCGGGAGAGCATGAGCAATGGACAGCAAAGCTAGAGCGTGCATGCAGTTTGTAAGGAGCAGCTTGCAGTGTTTGCTTCTTCCACTTCTAGCTGGTTTACAATGGCCTCAACCAATCAATCGTCAGAGCATGCAACCGCAGAGCATAGGGAAGGAGCAGCCAAGGTTCCATGGGGATTCTGGAAGGCTGGAGCCTGGAGGACTAGACAGGCACAACAAGAAGAAAAGAAAAAAAAGGAAAAGGATCCGATCGTGTCTCGGCGGTTGGACTTGTGATGTAGACGTACTGGACTGTCTGGACATGGAAGATGACTGTTCACTGATGTTCAGGGCTGCACCAAAAGCCAGGAGGAAGGTAGGCGCCAAGTACCAGAGCAAAGTTGTAGAGATCTCAGGTACCGTATATGCTCTATTTACTCACAACGTCTCAAAATAAGTACAAACAATCTTAAATTTTACCAATATATAAAAATATCCATATTTATAATGTTAATATTTGCACCATTCAATTAATCATGTCATATATTTCTATAATATAAACCTATTTAGAGATACAAATGCTATATAAATCTAGTTAAACTTTATTATATTAGTTGATTCGTCGAAGTGTGAAATATGCACCTATTTTGAAATAGGGGGAGTAATTTACACAAGATGAGTGATATTAGTTCAGCCTCTAGAAGACTGAGCGTTATTCCTTGGCCGGACCTGAATTTCACTGTCTGGGCCGGCTTGATCAATTTCTAGAAGCGTTCTTCCCTACCCTAACTTATTCAATGTCTGGCTAGGCTGGATCAGCTTCTAGAAGCGTTCTTCGCCATCTTCGGACTTCAATTTCGCTGTCTGGCCGCGTAGCGGCTGCTGCTAGCTGGCCGAGTAGTTCTGTGTTGTTAGTAATCGGTTAATTAGCACCTTCTTCTCAAGTATATGAACACGGGCAACTTATATCTTATATAATATGAAATGTATTCTTATTGACAAGTACCTCTTTTTCTTCTTCCTTTTTTCAAGCCACATTTAATCCTGTTTGGCCGAACTTTTAGTCCCAAGCATTGCTCAGGAACTGCGGACTGCAGAAGCTTCTTGGAATAAATAAAATAAATAATACTTATAAAAAAAATTAGGATGTCCCTTCCTGTGAAATACTGAAATCCTGGGCACTTGGTTGTCCACGTGGCGTTGAAGGGCACCATGACTTTGTCGCTAACACATGGGCCTGACAGTGCAAGGACCCCATATGCCAGTAACCAGTTACCGTGATTTTAAAGTCATAGGAACCACATCGCTTAACTCCAGTGGGCCACTCAAACATGCTTTTCTTTTTTGAATCATAGAACAAAACATTCCAGCCTTCCCATTTACAAGTCTTGTGAAAGCTTAGAGCTTAACAGTACAAGAAGGGAACTTAACCCAGTTCTCTGCTAGCCGGATAGTCCAGACTCACGATAACCTAAGACCTTACATCAGAAGGCCATGAAATAAGGAAAGAGCATACCATTTTCCCTTGTATTTTTTCCAGCCATTTGATTGCTAGAAAAGTAGAAACAATTCTTTTTTACCAGTGAGAATGCACAGTTATGTAACCAGCACACCACACTTCGGCCAAAGCAGGCTTTGCAATCAGTGGCGGATGCAGAGAATTTTCTTCATCTATATCATCATCTCAGTTTCTGCAACCACAACGTTGTTCAAAAGGTACAAAGATCATCATCGGGAGATAGAAAAAGAAAAAGGAATACCTAATTCCTTTCTTTGAGCGCACCTTTCTTAGAGTAGAGTAGAGAGGAGATTGCCGCTATTGTCTCTTTGTTAATTTATTTATAGTATATGTTTTATTGGTCAACAACTCAACATGGAATTCCTGGGCTACAGTATCATTCAGATAGGCTATAGATCATCCACAAAGGAGAATCTTTGTCCAGCGTACGAAAATGTTGTTGACTTGACTATCCACTGTAGCGATACTCGTGGGTACTATATTTTTTCACCATTATTCGTAGTGTTCTTGGATAGTGATGCTGCTTCTGCTAAACCCAAAGGAAAATGAAAACGAAGGCATAATTTTCAGAGACGAAAATTATTCCCATACATTATAGCTCATGCATGGATGTGTTTCTCAAGGATGTGGGATATATACAATAAATATTGATTACTGAAGACCTGAAAACCCCTATTATTTTATTTTTGTTAAAAGAAAATAGAAACCATTGTAAATAAGTTATCTGAACTGCACCAGATCATGAGATTGGGCTTTGAATGTTTAGTAGAGAAGAGAAAAGTGTGAATGAAACAGATAAAAATACTGTATAGCTACAACATATGGATTCTAGGCTAGTTGAAGGGGGGGAATAGGAGTAAAAGGAAACTTTTAATGAAAAAAACGTGTGTTGAGAAGGACAGCAACATGAATATTTTAGAGAGAGGATGTATTAACCCCAGTTTGAACATTAACCAAAGTCGTAAAAAAGTATGAAAAAGGAAACAAAAACTAATAGGAACCCAACAAGGCAACGACTTTATTTGTAGATAGTGCCATTATGTCACTAGTACCATTAATCAAATAAAGAGATGATCAACCAGAACTTGCCACAAAGCATTGCGATAGAGCTACACAAGGTTTATAGCAAGAATCGACCACAGATGGGACCAGAACATGCTTGCTTCAGAGCTGCAGGCTGCCGGCACACTTTGGCATGCCTAAAGTTAACTCCTTATAAGAAGTATAAAAATATGCATGAGTGATAAATCATGGCGAGGATCAAGATGCCTTGAGAAGTCTGAAATAATGCTCGAGTCTGAAAAGGCAAAACTTACAGGATCATGTTGTATTTCTGGGCTGTGATATATGATCAAGATTGCCTCAATCGCTATCTGCACACAGCAGAAAAAGTAAACATATTATCAGCAATAATTCAAATACTTTGAGATCAAATAAGAAATAATACGAGAGACCAACCTGACCAGAAGCCAGGAAAATTGCCTTACAAGTATATAACAAAAAAGAAAATAAACGTTATAACAGGAACCCAACAAACTAGAGTCAACTGAAACAACAACAGGAAAAAGGAACTGAAGCCTTTGAATATAGAGAGCCATAACCTGCATATATAGCCTTCTAGCTTTCTCATGGCACTCTTCAAATTCTGCTGGTGGAAGCTCCTAGTTTAGATCTGTAAATGAGAAAGTCTATTCCAGAAGGCAAAATTTTGATACTTGCATATACCAGAACCCAAATACAAGCATCTAAGATTAGTAAAATCAGCAATGATCTGGTACATGCACCGGACAGAAGAGTATTGCAACATATTATCCACCACACACATCCCCTTATTTGATAGTAATAAATGGTGGCAGAAGCACAGACAAGTTTCAATCATTAATAATAGCCACACACAAGTTCGAAGTATCACCCCTGACTCGACAATCACAGATATGATAACCAGCACAACCGTATTCAGTACAACAATCATCTGAATTATTACAAATTAATATTCATTATTTCAAAGTGTAGTGAAAATCTCCTTTAAGATGGCAATGCCAGGATATTCCCACAATCTTGACGGTAGCCACCCAGCACTTCTTCCAGATTATTTCATCAACGCCATTGGCTGAGAATTGCAAAGGTGAAATAATTAACTGTGTAAAGATGATCTTATAAGTAAGATGTAATACTAAAGAGCCCAAGTGCAAGAGAGGACCCTGAATAGTATCTGATAGTTACAGGCCTTGGATGGCTGTAGCTATTTATGTTTATGCTTCTTTACTGTTCTTTTTTATTTCACTTTTCTTTTCACACACTCTCTATCTTTGTTATACAGTTTGTTAACTATCTCTACTAGTACTATACTACGCGATACCGACAAGGAGACAGGAGAGGGTAACGACGATGGCGACGCCACGGGCGTCAGCTTGTACGGGCAGCGGCGCCACCACCGGCGCCGGCGGTATTACGCGCCCTGCGTGAGCACCGGACAAGAAGCATGGTGCCCGCGACCGTGACGATTGCGACCCGCCACGCGGAAGAAGCGGCGGGCCCGCAGAGCCACGGCGGCGGCGGCGAAGGCGGCGCACATGGCGAGAACGGTGACCACGACCGGGTTCTCGACGGCGAAGTCGATCGGGAGGCGGACGGCGCCCCGCCGGGCACGACGAGGAGGCACGCGGTCACGACGAAGGCGGCGCCGACGGAGACCATCGCGGTCACCTGGGCGAAGAGGTCCGTCGCCGCCGGCACGGCGCCGCCGCCCGCGCCCGCGCGCGCCTTGAGGACGAAGCGTGCCAGCAGCATGGTGCCGAGCAGCGGGGCGGTGAGGAGGCTGATGATGGCGACGCAGATGGCGAGGTCCGCGGCGGGGCTGATCCGGCCCGCGAGCTGGAGCAGGAGGCGCAGTGCGTCGGACCCGCCCAACGCCCCGGCGCCGAGGGCGAGAACAATGGCCTGCGGAACAAGACCCGCACCCGCCATGGGAGATGGAAACCCGAAAGCTCAGTCGATCGAGCTCGCGGTCGCTTGTTCGCTCTGGCCTCTGCTCTGCGACTCTTCTCCGCTGTGCTGGTAGTTACTGGCTGGCCGCATCATCATCATTTTATAGGCCAACGACCCGGGCCACCCCCACACCAGTACACCACAGGGGATTGATTGGTTGCCGGGCGGCGAATGCTTAGCGATGCACAATTCGCAACACACGCGGGGTCTACGGACTTTTCAAAAACACCGAATCTCGTCTGAGTCATTATTTGTCAGGATCTTTTGGAGTAAGTTCTTTGACTTGATAGGACATTTAGTTCATGTTGCTATTTTCGGACCCAGGAGGAGTACATTTGATGGAATAATTTCTTAGATGTATTACCCTATCCTCACGGGTTGGATCCCCTTGTAACGGGTCAGTGAAATCTTTATGCCCAAAATCCCAATTTAAATAATCATTTATTTGGTACTGCACAAGGAGTGGGAACTGTCAGCGTGTTCGGCTGGTAAGGTCTCGAATTGTTTCAGCTTATTTCAGCTTATTCTCTCTCATAAAATACTATTCAATCATCCAAAACCAGCTGAGCTACAATGCACAAATCTACCAGCCGAACACCCTCTGTCATTCTAACCCATGTTGAGGGATTCCATCCACAAACTTACAAAAGGATTGGACAGGGGATTTCATAATTCGTCATCTCTTGAAAAACATAGGGATAGTGGTTTGTTGACCAAGTAAGTGAATCAAGCAAAGAATTTTTGGATACTGTACCATCTAATGGCGGTTATGTACTCATCTTTTTTGTTTATTGTTATGTACTAATAGTAGTAGGTTGATAAACAAAGAATTATTTGCTGGTTCAACTATGATCTTATTAGTAAGTTGGAGGTGGATTATAAGGTTCTTTATACACGGTTAAATTATTATTACCCCATTCTATGACAGATGATCTGCAAGGGGGCCTAATAAATTGAGCAGCTTTTGTTGTCACGGCTGTAATTCTCTAATCAAATTAGGAAAGGCACATTTTCACCTGTGAACATCAAAACAAATACGGAGCGGGTTTCGTCGACGAGAGTTAGGATGCTAAAGTTGGGGCCGCATCTTCATCTTGTCAACTCACAGTTTTTTTTTTTTTTGAAAAAATTAACTTCCAGTTTTTTGACACGTGACGTGGAGAAATAAATAACCCATTCTTTTCAACGGGGCAGCATCTCATCGGGCAGCTTTTGTTGTACGGAGATTGACATCGACCGCGCTAGTTGCTCGGCCCACCGCGCCGCCCACTACTACATCAACTTTTGGTTGGGGCGGCTATGCAGACTTTGTAAATACGGTTTACCCAGGCTCTCCACCCAAGTGTCTCTGTAAATCATGCATTTGGTAGGGGTGGCTGTAGTAACAGTCGCCTCTATAATATCTATTTGTAGGAGCGGTTCAATTTAGAACCGTCCCTACGGTATATTTTTCTATCAAAAAAAATTTTAAATTTACAATTCAAATTCAAATTTACAGAACATATATATGCATATGCATATATAATTCGAGATCGGCTAATCAATCAATCTATCACGCTGGCATCTCCTTCGCCCCCCCCCCCCTTGATCGAGACCACGCATACGGCACCTGCGACGTGAGAGGAAAGGAAAGCGCAAGCAAAAGGCAGGGAAGGGCACGACAGAGAGCACAGCTAGCCGACACGTACCTTGCTCCAAAGTACAAGTCCAAGAGTATTATATAAACTACAATTAGAAGTACAATTCACAAGAATATATACAAGACCAATATAAACTACAATTACAAGACCAATGTCAAATTTCATACACATTGTTATCAACGGCCTAGAGCTAGCCTTTCAGTCTCACGAAGGAGTTTGTACTGAGGATTTCTACCTAAGTCAGAATCTCGGTCATGGTAGGTGCCTTTGACGTGTACAATCTGGTCCAATATGAAGTTGTAAAGGTCGCCGACGAGCTCTAAGAGTTGGTCATCCTTATATGGGTCTCTTTTCATTTCTTTCTCTTCTTTCCACTACAAGAGAACAAGTTTCGATTTAGTATTACCATGTGCGAAGTTTTTATACTACGAGTGAAGAGGTTCAAACTTACCCTTAAGTGGTGTCTCCTGTAGGCACCGGTGTTACTCATCATAGAACATACATAGTATCCACAATGTACACTCCCAGGCTTCTGCTTGGGGCACTGTGTGTTTTGCATATGGAAATGTTAAGTAATGCTTTTGACACCCATGTAATGGAGTACTGAAGAAGTAAGTTACACTTACCGCACATAGTAGTTTTATAGCCAGCCTTTCCTTCCTTGCTGGATCATGCCTTCTGTGATGTTTAGTGACATAGAACCTAAATACCCTGTTCGAATTATTTTAGCAAATACAACTTGTTAGTATCCAAAAGTGAATGTTATAAATATGTATACAAACATATAAGTTAATGAGGATTGTCGATATGTATACGTCTTGAGAATCGATATGAAGTCTTTGTATGTCACCGGTTCCCTATCTATTGAATCAAAGACCCATGCCATGCTCCTCCCGACATCAACGCCTATACAAATCCAGTGGTTGTTGCATGAATTTAATCATAGAACTAGATAACCTCTTTTGCATCGAATAAAATATATCGAACAAAGCTTTAAGTATAGAGTTGAACTTACTCGAAGTTGTATGGTAGCTATATAGTAGAGTGTTGTTGGAGAATTTTAAAAGCCAAGGCAATGTATGCTGAAATCTTAAGGGACTCTTGCCTTAGTTTCTTCGTACGGATGTCCTCTTTCTCCCAAAGGGTCTTTCCAGCAGCTAGCTCTTTGTCATCTAGTTTCCACTGTTTAGGGTAATTAAAATTTGTTTGTGCTATAGCTTGAGGATCTATATAACCGGCTTTCACATTTGGCATTTATTTTACAATATGCACTTGTATTCTACAAATCACGATGTAGGTTAGTTACAACAAAATTCAAAGATTACAATCATATCATATCGAGAGGACAAGGACTTATAGGCACCACGTGCGAATTAGATTCATCTCCATTGCTCTGAGGTGAAAGCATGTCTGCATGTCATTGAAGTCAAAGACAATTTTCTCGGCTGGGCTTCCAAATGTGCTGGTGGGGATGCATGCTTGTACGAGGTCTATGCTCGTTGGGAGAACACGCAAGTACCAATCATGGAACCTTCTCATTCCAAGTGGTAGGCGCTGGATGTCCCGGTTTGGTAGGAAGGGCTTGCCTCTTTCATATGTATTTTTGGGCAATCCTTTGACCATTTGATGGCATCAACATTTGGATATTGCTTTGCTGTTTGATGGAGTTTGCTAGTGATGGCCTCCTCAGAAGCCCGTGATGGAACTTTTTTAACTTGGTTCTCAGGCTTGAACTGGTCATGGAAATACCACTTGTGCACCGACGAGACATCTTTCATCGGAACATAAATTGGTCTTATGGTGATTGGATGCTTCTTTCGAAGTTCCCATTCAGGCATGTCCTCATCTTCTTGTACATCACCTTCTTCAGGAGGCACTCGTTGTTCATGTATCGGTTGTGCTTGTTGAGAAGACTGTGGCATCTCATTATGCACTTGCTCGGTACGAGTTGGAGAAGGTTGTGGCTTATCAGGCACATGCTCGCTAGGAGGCGAGGACGACTGTGGCATTTTAGGAATGTGGTGGTCACGAGATGGTGAAAATATCTCCCCGTCCTCAACAACTCGCTCCAAATTTGGGAGAGAGGGAGGCGGCGAAGAAGCAGTCAATATAATGTCCCGTTTGTGCTAGAGGATAAACTGCTCCATTACGTCTCCGAGTAACACCAGCCCCTCAGGAGTTGCGTAGTCTATCCTCCACTGCATGAACTCGGGCTTCACGGTATGCACCTCAACCCTAGTGTAGTCTGGCGGTATCTTATTATTATGGTGTAAGCCACCGGAAGGATGTGCCACACCCGTTGCCACCTCCATCACAATGTTCTATCGGCCGCTGAGAAACACCAAGGTGCAACTAGTTGGTTCCCGTATGTGATCGATGGGGGTTGTGGCTGCAGTGGAACCTTGGTTGCTAGGAACTTTTGGAGGGCTGCCAACTAATGCCAGTTCTCCCAACGACGTCATTAATGTCCGTGGCTCCATAGACAGTCCTTGCTTCTCCAGTGCCTTCGCAACTAGAGCCTTCACTTGGAGCTCAAGATTAGTCTCCCGGTCTATGCCATGTTTCTTGTACATGTGCATGTCCTCTTCAAATCTGTGCTTCCAGGTCATCCTTTTCCCTAGCCCCTTGGTGCGGCCTGTGTGCTCCTTGTTTTCTAAGCTAAGGCTAAGCTCGTCCCTCTCTTTGGAAAGATTGAATGAGCCCTTCTCCTTGTCTTCAGCATATTTAAGTATCCTTGATACTGCCTCTTGGGTCTCCGGCTTATCAAACTTAAGATTACCGCCGGATGATTTTGTACTCCTCGCAAATATCCAATTCCTTGAGCGTACCTTCAAATTCTTTACATCAATATTCCCAGCAGTTACGGCCTCTTCGTCCACCTTCCTAAACCGCTCTTCCTTGGCATAGTAGCCACCAGGGCCTAAATGATGGTGGTGTTTGTTCCTCTTCGCCAGCTCGATGTTACAGGAACTGAGCTCCAATGCCTCCGGTGAAGTCTTCTGAGCCACGAGCTCCTCCCATTGACTAGGAGTTCTGTTGTCAAACTCATTGAAGGGAGTTAACCCCTTTTGGATATACTTCTTGTTGAGCTCCGACCTCCAACGTCGGAATGACTCTCCCATGATCTTGAAAGCATTTTTTACCAGTTCGTGCTTACCCTCCAAAAATCTAAAATTGAGCTTCAGTTGCCTATCCCATAGTTTATCCTTTTTTCTTCTCTGGTACCTCTTTCTAGTTAGGGATTGTTGGGTTCAATTTATCTCTTACTAGGGCCCCGATCGCATTACGGAATCGTCCTCTGAATTCCTTCGGCTCAAGGATCTCCTCTGCTGGCCCAACCTTCGTTATCACATAGCATGCCTTATCTAGATATTGATTTACTTTTCTATCCCCTCATATCCTCTTTGGCTTGGTAGTCGTGGTTGTGTCTTAAGGTTGTGGAGCAGAGGCCTCAATGTCCGTCTATGTGGCTGTTGCCTCTGCTCTCCTTCTCTCTACTCTATCTTGTCCAGCGAGATGTCGCGGATGTCGATGTCGTCTTTTCTGAGTTTCAAGAGGGACCTGTATATACGACACAGCCTGTTCGTTTGGCTATGGCTTGTCGTAAACGATCGTAAATTTTCAGCCGGAACAGTATTTTTCTCTCACATAAACCAGTCAGTAGTACTTCTTCATGAACCAGCAACGATATGAACCAGCCAACCGAACAGGCTGCAAAATGTTAGCAGAGGTAACACAGCCAAAGCTTTAGCAAAATTTACAAGCTAAGGCTTTATCCCTACCTCCTCATTCGGGTCAAAATCCTTGTCCAAATCTTTCTCCGTTAGCCTCCTTCTGGATTCACGTGGAAAAGGATCCTCGGGACTTACATATCCCTCTTCTGAGTCTTCATCATCATCATCCTCTTCTTCTTCATCTTCAGCAGCCTCTCCTGCTCTTCCTTCTGCTCCCCCTTCCTCCTTATCACACTGCTCATGAGTAAGCAACACTTCTAGATCCTTTTCTAACTCGTTATCGAACTGCTCCCGAGTAAGCTGGTCCTCTAGTGCTTGCTCCTCATAGGTTGGCTGCTCATCATGCTCGGGGCATCAGGCTGCACTGTCTGGTGTCCGCGACATTATTTCATGCTTTATTCTAATAGATGCAAGAAAGTATGATTTAGGTACGCAAGAAGGTATAAGAAATAAAAAAGGTTTATAAACCAAAGTAGTCCTATAAAACAACAATATATCAAAAAACGAGTAGTAGCAGTAGTAGATGCCTCAGAAATATGTCAATCATCATCTGATCTTGAACTTGGAGCATCAAGGCATCATACCAGAGAAGAAAGGAGAAGGTAATGTAGGGGCGACTGCTAATGATGCCAAGTTCCTCACAAGTTCTTGATCATCAGCTCATATTCCATATAATGTATGGACTTGGACAATTTCATCATCGGCAAAATAAAGAAGAGGAGAGGAGAGGGGAGATTTAGCAAAAAAAATCAATAGCTGCTTAGCAAACATAGAGCAGCAGCTGATGGTAAAAGACAGGACAACAAGTCCTGGGCGAGTCCTTGGACATTTGGCAAAAAAAGCAACAACTGTTTAGTAAACATAGAGCAAGTTAATACATAGGGATGCATAGTAATGCATAGTACCAGAGATTTAACACATAGGAAAAACAACAACCAGCAGTACTAGTAGTAGGACAGCAGTAGTATTAATAGTAGGATAACAATACTAAATAAAATAACTCAAACAGAAATGAACATATTTCTACTCTAATGCAATATATTTGAAGAAGAAAGTTCCGCAACAGCAATGGTTAATGTTTTATGCTGACATAGGTTTATAGTCATTTAATCTATAAAGCAATTACAAGATGTAACTAAAACTAAAACAACCTAATCCAGGAAGGCAGTTAAGTACAGAGGAAGGGATGTCCTATGACACCACAACCAGACTTGAATAGTTCACAATCCATTTTCTTCAAACAAGTCAAGATTAAACATGAAATTTTGTGGATTCTTTCCAAAAGAAAAAGGAATTCACATGAGAATTTTTCCCATATATCCACACTTCACTAGTTCATATGAAATTTGAGTTCACATGTGACATTTTGACTGTTAAAAAATATTTTTAGCAGTGGTCCATTTAACTATTTTTTACAGTTCACACTAACAGTTCAACTGTTCAAAAAAGTATTAAGTTTAGCATGCTGCTAGCAAGGCCCGACAAATCAAATAGAATGTTCAAGCTGACTGCTGACTGGACCCTAATAGTGAACTCGACATATATGCAGATGAACTTGAATTGACCGTAACTGTGAGCATTGTTTAAGCCTCCTAAAAGGAAATGAAAGGCCTTAACCCTCAACAGGTTCCCCAGGACTCAGCAAAACACACACATAAATAGTAGTTGGGTGTTGCCAAATGGTTGTAGGTTTTTGCCGATTTTTCTCCATTATATAGACAGCCAAGAGCTACAAATAAAGGCTGACAATTACCTCCTATTTAATGCACAAATTAACTACTATAATCTACCTACTAATCACATTACTCTACAACAACAACAACAAAGCATTTAAGTCCTAAACGGTATAAGAGCAAGGCAAAAAAAACATGCCCCACACACCCAGTTAACTACAAAACACATGCCAACAACTATAGGAAGCATGACCAAGGGGGTCGACCAGACTGCCATCCAGAAACTAAAGGTTCTATGGCAATCAACCTTAAGAGCAGGTCCTGGACGTTAGAAGCAATGATGAAATGTGCTTTTCACAGCTACTAACATGGAACGGTGAAAACTTCCTAATAATAACATTGTAGGAATCACTTGATAGATGAAGCCAGCTACATGATGTTCTGCAAAAATGACAAAGCTGGTGTACAACTTTTAAAGTGCTCAAACCCTAGGGCTATCAAACAAACATCCATTGTTCTTCATTTCATTTTATCCGAGAACTACAAAGCCATTGGTTGTTACCTTCTATCATCACAGGATAGAGGTATTGCCAGCAAAAGTATGTAAAACAAAGTGGTCAACTCTAGTCATGATATTAAGGTCAACTGCAAGGTTATCAGGCAAGCTAGAAAACAGCCACTAAAATCAGCATACTCTAATTATTTATATTATATGAAAACAAATCGTTATAACATAAAAAGAACCACAGATCCTTTAACTACAAGCAACCTTTCATACTGTATAGTCCAAACTATCAAATTTGGGGCCTACTGTAATAACTCAAAAGCAGGTTATATAAAATATGGCTTGCATCACATTTCTGGGGTTAGCATCAAGCATAGTTCTATTCATATGAACAAAACCAGCTTATGGTGCTGCTGCTAGCCGGTAAAGTTGTAAGCACATTCACCAAGTTTCTAGTTAATAGAGAAACTCCTTTATCAGTTCCTTACTGATTTGAAACCACAGTTAGCTTGTACAAAAGAATTGACTTAGTTCTAGGTGAAATGGGCTAGATACAATACACGAAATGAATACCATGATTGCTGAAATATATATGTATATTAAACAATCTACTAAACAATGGTATACTACCAAGTATAGAAATAATATGGGTAACCAAAGTTATGTGAATATATGCCATGTATACTGCCAAGTATAGAAAAATAGACACATGAAGCTACTGCCTACTAAACTAAAGAATCAGTTATATACTAAGAAACTACAGCCCGGGGTTGCTTTAGAGCAAATGACATCTCACAAAGATCATCAAAGTTAAAATTTGACACTATAGTACTCATGTTCAGAAGCCACAGAAGCTAGCTGCTAGGGATTGTAGTGTGTATGAATGAAGCAACAAGCAGGCAAGCAAGCAAACAAACAAACACAGTCGGTGCTTGCAGGTGAAGCAACAAGCAGGCAAGCAAGCAAATGACATGGTATAAGAGGGTCAGTGTTTATCAAAAGACAGCTAACATCTATTTTAGCTACAAATGACATGGTATAAGAGGGGTCAGTGTTTAGCAAAAGACAGCTAACATCTACTAAACACAAGATTAGCACAGACATCTGAAATATCTCTCAATGCAGGGACTGGCCTACAGGCTAGCTGCATCTGCATGCAGCAGGCAGCAGCCATGGCCCATGATATATATGTGGAAGGAATAATTTGATGGACAGGTGTACCAGTAGCAAAAGAGCTAGTTAGCAGGGAATGAAGAGCATATATGAACATGATGATGCAGAGCAGTAGCATTCATCTCATATCATTACAAACATGAGCAGTGGTAGTTCATGATGAAGGAAGGAACCAGTGCTAGATGGATGGATCGAAGATAGATAGATAGATGCAAACCGATGAAAGCAAGTATAAGATGTTGATAAGATGAGGGTTAGTTCAATTGATTTGCCTCAGATTTAGTTGCCTTTTCATTTGACATTGAACTTGGAGCTTAAGAAACGTAGACAGCAACAAACCTCAAATAGATAGTAGAAAACCAAGATCATGACAGGCATGAAACCATGAGAGACATCCAGCCCAGCCATCAAATTATCACAACTGCCCAGCTGTTGCTTGGGCATGGATGTCTCACATGGTTTGATGACAGCCATGAGAAGCATAAGCAGAAGATAGAAGAAACAATGCTCCAGTACCTTACAAGTCTAAGGTCATCAATGTGCATAATCCATTACTCAACTGGCACTATTATCTTCATAGGCATGAAAATGATCTTACAATTGTATCAGCCTCAGTCAAAAAAATGGTTGACATCATAGGCACAAAAAAATGCAGGCCTCAACTAACTACAAACTAACTTATGATCATCTTATAAGCTAACTGCAATCATCCCAGGTGACAAATAAGAACATAAATTGCTGAGGCAAGTTAATGGCTCCCATGGAAGCGTGGGACACGTCCATCCCAGCCATCAGGTAGGCATGCCTACAATAGTTGCTTTGGAATGGACGTATCCCACGGTTTGATGACAAACATGAGAAAACACAATAAGACAAAAAGCACCAACATAAAGAATACCCACAGCCACCTCAGATTGCTATAGTTTGCATCATCGTCCAAATGATGGGAGTAGGGCAACCAAACACAGACGAATGCACCAAAGGATGAGGGATGGGCCATATCACGGTCCGGTTCGGGCAACCAATCACGTCCTACATCCACAAGATATGATGTATGGCTGTCCATTATTATTGTTACAAAGTTTCAGCATCTCCTAGCACACGGTGTTTTTAAAAAAAAATTGTGAAAGAAGCTCGACCACAGTTCTAAAATACAACACACGCACTTCATCCCCATATATATAACAAAACTTGGAAACTGCACAACTGACAACAATGCCTTTTAAGTAAGTCTTTGAAAGTTTAGTCCAGAAAGCATAATAGATTAATTAGATCACCATGGAAAAGTTTTAACTTGTTTGAACTTTCAAGCTACAAGATAAAACAATCCTAAGCAAACTAGTTAAAACACATTTGGCTTGGCAACACTTATCAACTAAATGTTTTGTCATTTGATCTAAACTGTAGGTGTTGGTAATCAGAAATAGAAGCACACATCAACCAAATAGCACATTATAAGACACTTAGGAAGCATGTTTCGTCTGCACATACTCTCACCTTAGCTCACATCAAGACCTACCTAACCAAACATGACATAAAACCATGGTGAAGAAATCATCAAGCTGCACATATATGTGCCACATGAGCTAACTTATGTGAAGCATGGCCTGTGTCCAGGCATCCTAGTTCCAATTTCAACAATTGAACCCGGGGACAGATTAATGCATTACAGAATACATACAGACACCAAGTCACATATATTTTGCTATCAATTTGACACCTGGCGTAGGGGGAGGGCGGGGACGCGGGGGCCCACGCCTCGTCTCCTCGGGCGCTGACGACGATGAAGGGGGAGAGGACGCCGGGGACCGCACCTCGTTTCTTCAGTGCTGACATCGATGGCGAGATAGGGGATGCGGGGGATGGCGTCGCCCACGGCTAGGGTTCCGCGGAGGAACGGCGTCGCCCACGGCTAGGGTTCTGCAGCGGGTCCCAGCGGCGAACAGAGCGGAGGTGAGAGGAAGCGTGTGGCCGGGCGTGCATGGGCCGGCGGAGGTGAGAGGAAGGGCGCACGAGCACGGTGGCGGCAGCCGGGCGCGCATGGGCACGGTTGCGACGGCGGCGACGGCTGGTTCGGCAGCCTAACGACGTCTGAAAGGAAGAATCGCGCCCTGACTTAGAATATTTTCGGGGCTCTGGCTTATATACTGGAGGGCATTTGTAGGGGTGGCTCCTGAGTTAGCCGTCCCTACAAATCGATTTTTAGGGGCGGTTCCTGAGTTAGCCGCCCATACAAATATTTTTCAATTTGTTTTAATCACTAATTATGTAATTCATTCATATATAAAGAACATGTAAATTTATATATTAATTTGTTTATTATTCTATATATATAAATATATGTATATATAAACAATTTTCTTATATATATAGATATAATTTTATATTTTCTTCTTTACAAAAATAATATTTTGAAAATTTAAAATTTGAATTTCAAAACAACTAATAGAATTTTAGGACACTAAATGACCTCAAATGAAAATTTTATAAACATCAAAGTTGTAGAACTCATCAAGATGTACAACTTATATTTTGGTCATCTTTTCATTGGACCAAATTTGAACAGGTCAAATTTTGAATTTCAATAAATGTCAAGTTCAAATAAGATTTTAAAACCTTAAATGGTTTCAAATAAGAAAGTCATGAACATAGAAGTTCTTGAACACATCACTATATACAACTTTTATTTTGGTCATCTTTTCATTTGACCAAATTTGAATGATTGAAATTTTAAATTTCAATAAATGACAACTTCAAACAAGATTTTAAAACCTTAAATGATTTCAACTATAAAAGTCGTGAACATAAAATTTGTTGAACTCATCACTATCTACAACTTTTATTTTGATCACTTATTCATGTGACAAAGTATTAGTAAACATTGTTCACAAATTTACATATGACTCATAGTTTCATGAACTATATGAGAGACATGTTGATTTGTGAACAATGTTTACTATCACTTTGTCAGATGAAGAAATGACCAAAATAAAAGTTGTAGATCTTGATGAGTTATACAACTTTGGTATTCATCACTTTCACAGCTGAAATCATTTAATGGTTAAAAATCTCGTTAGAACTTGTCATTTTTTAAAATTTGAAAATTTGAATTCCTCAAACTTTGTCAAATGAAAAGAATGACCAAATCAACATAGTAAATTGATAAGGAATGATTTTAGAAAATTTTAGGGAAAAAATTATCACATTTAGAGTTAGTATGAGGGAGAAAGACTAGTTACAAATTTTACCGAGAGATTAAAAAGAAAAATCACAACTGTTCATGATGATCAATGATGAACAAGTGTGATTTCTCTTTTTAATCCATGGCTGAAACTTGTAACTAGTTTTTCTCCCTCATACTAACTCCAAATGTGATGGTTTTTTTCCTAAAATTTTCTAAAATCATGCTCTATTATTTTAGTCTGGTCATCTATCTTTGTCACTAATTTTGGACAATTCAAATTTTTCAATTTCAGAAAATAACAACTTCAAACCTGATTTTCAACCATTAAACGATTTCAGATGTAAAGGTGATGAATACCAAAGTTGTATAACTCGTCAAGATCTCCAACTTATATTATGGTCATTTCTTCATTTCATAAAGTGTTAAGTGCTTGTTTTAAGTGTTTCAATAGTAGTCCGAACATGTTGCAGTAGTAATAAGTGCATGTTTCAAGTGTCTGCGTGTTACAGCTGTTTTAGTAGTAATATAGTGGATGTTGCAATAGGTTCATCTAGATGTTGCAAAGGGTAGTCTCACATACATGCATAAATATAGTCTCACACACATACATAAATCTATAGTCTCACACACATACATAAATATATAGTCTCACACACATGCATAAATGAAGTCTTACAAACACACACACTTACACAAACAGTCCACGTTCAACAACTAGCTAGCCCGTTGTAACGACTTTTTCCTTGACACCTTTTCGTTCCCATGGCAATATGTCTTTGGGCAGGTTCTTTTCCACAACATTGATCTTCTTAGGAAAGTCTGTGAATAACGGCATCTCATCGTAGTTATTGTAAGCTTCAACATCGTCCACGCCATCAACTCCGACAATGTGCTGCTTTCTGGAGGCAACCATATGCTTTGTCTTCTTCTTAGAGGGGAGATTACTTTGTGGGTCAGGCATATAGAAAACTTGTGCGACACGTGAAGCGAGCATCCAAGGGTCATCTTGGTAGCCTAGATTCTCGAGGTCCAGGACTCTCAATCTGATCTCGTTCAGTTGGTGTTGTTTGATCCTGCGGTATCAAAATAGGGCCACCATTATATCCCTTCCATAGTCAAGTTCACATATCTCTTCAATGATGCCAAAGTATTGGATCTTTCGCCCCACTCCATTGAGAGCTTATATTCGAACGTCGTTGTTTTGGTTCACATATTTACTATCCTTTGCGTGGGTATAGTACGTATACCCATTGATGTCATAAGTATTCCAAGATGTCACTTATCTCGATGGTCCCTCCGCCAACCTACTGATGGTAATAGAGTCTATGGTTTCTCCAGGCAGTTTGTTTTGCTCCTTCAACCATGTAGTTAGTCGTTGCTTGTGCTGTTTCATGACCCAATCATCTGAACGACCATTTCTCTCCGTCATAATGATAGCCAAGTGTTCATCAATGTACAGTTGCATCAGTTGTGTACTCTGCAAGACACTGTAATGCGCCCGACTCACCTCTTTGTAATCATGGTCGATGAACACTTTTCTACCACTGGTGCCCTTCCCAGCGAGCCTACCCTTGTGACGAGAATCGAGTTTACCAATTCCTTTCTGTACTTTTAGGTATTCTTGACAGCACTTGACGACTTCTTCAGTACTATAACCCTCTATCATGGAGCCCTCTAGGTATGCTCGATTATGCACGTATCGACTTAGAACCGACATGAACCGCTCATAGGACCACATTTCATGTAAGTAGCAAGGGCCCAGCGCCTATATCTGATGAACCATGTGAATCTTGAGATGTGGCATTATATCAAAAAATGCAGGAGGTAAACACATCTCTAGTTGGTTTTGTGTCTCCACCATAAATTCATGTAGGTCACTCAACTCTTGCTTGCCAATCATCTTCTGTGAGATCTTCGAAAAGAAGTACCACATGCGGGTGATGGCCATTTTCAAGAACTCTAGCTTTATAGCCCTGATTGCAATAGGTAGAAACACAGTCGACATCACATGACAATCGTGAGCCTTGCAGTGTGTTATTGATAAGTCCTTCATTGACACTAGCTTCTTCACATTCGCTGAAAACCCAGTCGGGACTTTGACCCCCCTCAGGAAAGTGCATATAGCTATGTTCTCTTCTGGTGTTAGGTTGAAGCACACCGCGGGCAAAGTGTATTTTCCATTAGCCTCAGGTACCGGGTGAAGCTGTGGCATCACGTTTAGCTGCACCATGTCTTTCCATGATTTCAGACCATCCTTTGACTTGCCTATGTCCATCAAGGTAGCAATGAGACTCTCAAAGACATTCTTCTGCACTTGCATAGCATCAATGGCATGGGGGACCTCCAAGTCTGGCCAATAAGGCAGATATTGAAAGAAGATCGATTATTTCTTAAAAGGTACGTCTTCGATAGGAGGTGTGCTTCTATCTCTGTTCATCCCATCTTGATTCTTCTTTCCATAGACGACGCGTATGTTTTTCACCATTCTGTACATGTGTTCTCCATTATGACGTCTCTCTAGAGGGGGTTCAATCTCTGGGGTGTTGTCATAAAATCTAAAGAATAATTTGTTGTGATACTTTTGACTTGTCTTTAAGAAGCGCCGGTTCCTTAGCTAAACTATCTTCTTGGATGCATCTAGAAACACCCATGTAGCACCATCCAAGCAAACCAAACATCCCGTCTTCCCTTTGATCTGTCCAGACAAAGCAAACAGCGTAGGGTAATCATTGGTAGTAACAAATATTATTGCTCTACATATAAAGTCCTCCTTTCGGAACGCATCGTACATCGGCTCCCTATGCCTCCATAGCCTCTCCATTTCTTCCATCAAAGGCTCGAGGAACACGTCTATATCAATGCCTGGTTGTTTAGGGCCAGGAATAAGAATAGTGAGGAGAATGTACTTTCTCTTCTGACACAACCACGTTTTGATGTTGTACATGGTCAAGATCACTGGCCAAATACTGTGGTCGCTCATCCTCTTATTGAAGGAATTCATTCCATCGGTGCTCAAGCCAAACCGTATATTTCTTGGGTCATCGTTGAATTCTTTGTGCTTCTCATCGATCCTTTGCCACTGACTACAATCAGCTGGGTGTGTAATCTTATCATCATCCACCTTGCGTTCATCATCCCACCATGTCATGAGTGCGGCTTCTTTAGGGTTTAGGAAGATACATCTCAAGCGGTCGGTCACTGGCAGGTACCACATTACCAAGGCAGGAATTCTTCTCTGCTTTGCATCGTTGCCTAATGGAGTGTCCTCTAGGAGGCTGAGATTCTTGTACCACCTTTTTGTACCATTCTTATTCCTCTTTTTCCCCGTGGAGGCTTCGTCCCTACCGTAAAGGTCATTGTTTTTGTACCGGCTGGCCCCACATCAGGGATATTTATCCAGTGACTTGAATGTTTTGCCACGAAAAAGTATACAGTGGTTGGGGCATGCTTGGATTTTTTCAACCCCCATTGTCAATGGACTTATGACCTTCTTCGCTTGGTACGTATTGGTGTGAACTGAGTTTGGTTGTGGCAGCACCCATGACAGGAGACGCAATAGATCATTGAAACTACAGTCTAACCAGTCGTACTTAGCCTTCAGGATGAGTAGCTCAAGCACAAAACGTAGCAATGTCCAATGTGTCGGACAACCCTTTTCAACACCATACACAGTCTCCTTCGATGCTTTTGTCATCTTTTTCAAATTTTCTAGACCTTTCGGGCTCTTTAGTAAAATCTCTGGTTCAAGGGTTCAAATCATGTCCTCCAAATCATCTTCGACACGTGCTCCACCATCATTATTAGAACCACCTTCGTCGTTACCATCCCAACCACCAACATTACCACCTTGTTCATTACCAAACTCGGAATCCATTCGTGCATCAAGCTCTGCTGAATATTGGGACAGATATTCTAGGGTTTCATCATCGTATTCTTCCTCATCCTCATCATTAACAATAACCGTTTCACCATGATGAATCCACACTGTGTAGTCCTCAACAAATCCTCACATAATCAAATGTGATCTGATGATAGTCACATATGTCCATGACATAAGGTTCTTGCAATCTTTACAGGGATAAATAATTGTATCCTTATTATTTATCAACGTCGTTGCATGCTTCTTTGCGGCTTCAATAAATTTATCCACCTCTTCACGGAAATCTGCCTTGAACCTTAACGAACCATACTTCCAAGAGTTCATATACTCAATCTTTTACAACAACAACAAAACAAACATTAAAGAACTACTTATTCATATATATATATATAGATGAATCAAATTAATAATTACTTGAGAATAATTGTATATACCTCAGATATATATATATATATATGAATATAAATCAAATATAATTACATAAAGCATACAACACACCATGGTAGAGAAAAAATTAATTAATGGCCGATTTATCCATAAATAATTAAAATACATATTTGTTGATTATAATAAATAATTTCAAAGACAACAATTAATAACAATTATATTTTACCCAATATCTTTTATGTAAACCCTAGTTCAATTTCATCAAACATAAATTTACAAAAACAAAATTAATAAAAAAACCAAACCCTAGATCTAGATCTACATGCACATGAAACATCCATAAAACTTACTAATTGTTCACTAAAATCAAGAAACATAGACCAAATAAGGGTATGATCTTGTTCCCTACCTAATTTACCCAAATACATTCAATACTTGGATCTATTTTGCTTCATAAGTAGCTCAAGCACCATAGAAAAGAGAGAAAAACAAAACTCTAATTACTCACTAACCAACTATTAAAACTACAAAAAAAGTGTGGAATAGCATTTTCTTTTCTTCTACAACATCTTTACCAAAGAATTTGAGACCAAAACATTTCCCCTTTAGTAGAGCAATTTTTGGGAGGTGCCCAAGGCCTCCCCGCCTTTCTTTCACGGGTTAGAGTGAGTGACCCGATGAGGATGAAGGTGTTGCAGTTTTTTTATATGTAGGACATTTGTAGAGGCGGCTCAATCACCAGCCGCCCCTACAAATAGCAACACCGGGGGCGGCTGGTGAGTGAGCCGCCCCTACAAATCCGACCCATTTGTAGAGGCGGCTCGTATCACCAGCCGGCCCTACTATTTCATTTGTAGGGGCGGCTGATATCGTGGCTTCCAAGCATGCTCCTGTATGGACGACTCTATCAGCAGCCGCCTTAAAAAAAAATTATCACTTGCTACGGACGCCTTTTTTAGTAGTGGCCGCCGCATGGATGATGCCCTTCGTGTTCCGACGATCGATTCTCCTGAACGTCAAGTCTAGAGAGAAGAAACCAAAAGCCAGGAGGAAGGTAGGCGCCAAGTACCAGAGCAAAAGCTGTAGAGGTCTCAGGTACCGTATATGCTCTATTTACTCTCAACGTCTCAAAATAAGTACAAACAATCTTAAATTTTACCAATATATAAAAATATCCATATTTATAATGTTAATATTTGCACCATTAAATTAATCATGTCATATATTTCTATAATATAAACCTATTTAGAGATACAAATGCTATATAAATCTAGTTAAACTTTATTATATTAGTTGATTCCTCGAAGTGTGAAATATGCACCTATTTTGAAATAGGGGGAGTAATTTACACAAGATGAGTGATATTAGTTCAGCCTCTAGAAGACTGAGCGTTATTCCTTATTGGCCGGACCTGAATTTCACTGTCTGGGCCGGCTTGATCAATTTCTAGAAGCGTTCTTCCATACCCTAACTTATTCAATGTCTGGCTAGGCTGGATCAGCTTCTAGAAACGTTCTTCGCCATCTTCGGACTTCAATTTCGCTGTCTGGCCGCGTAGCGGCTGCTGCTAGCTGGCCTAGTAGTTCTGTGTTGTTAGTAATCGGTTAATTAGCACCTTCTTCTCAAGTATATGAACACGGGCAACTTATATCTTATATAATATGAAATGTATTCTTATTGACAAGTACCTCTTTTTCTTCTTCTTTTTTTCAAGCCACATTTAATCCTGTTTGGCCGAACTTTTAGTCCCAAGCATTGCCGCTATTGGTCAACATGCCGTGTTGGTCAACAACTCAACATGGAATTCCTGGGCTACAGTATCATTCAGATAGGCTATAGATCATCCACAAAGGAGAATCTTTGTCCAGCGTACGAAAATGTTGTTGACTTGACTATCCACTGTAGCGATACTCGTGGGTAGTATATTTTTTCACCATTATTCGTAGTGTTCTTGGATAGTGATGCTGCTTCTGCTAAACCCAAAGGAAAATGAAAAAAGAAGGCAGCCCGAGTGCGCACTTAATTTTCAGAGACGAAAATTATTCCCATATATTGTAGCTCATGCATGGATGTTTTCTCAAGGATGTGGGATATATACAATAAATATTGATTACTGAAGACATGAAATCCCCTATTATTTTATTTTTGTTAAAAGAAAATAGAAACCGTTGTAAAGAAGTTATCTGAACCGCACCAGATCATGAGATTGGGCTTTGAATGTTTAGTAGAGAAGAGAAAAGTGTGAATGAAACAGATAAAAATACTGTATAGCTACAACATATGGATTCTAGCTAGTTGAAGGGGGGGGGAAATAGGAGTAAAAGGAAACTTTTAATGAAAAAAACGTGTGTTGAGAAGGAAAGTAAAGTAACCAGCGAAACAAGAAAGAACAAGAATCAGCATAATTTTTGCAGCACTTTGACACGACATGGGCTCCTGCTGGTAGCCAGGGAAAGACTCTATAACACAAATAGAAAAACAAGCATCACAAAACACAGACACACGCACCACGCTTGGCTTTGAACGTCATCAAGAGAGAAAGGATTCTGTGTCTCTGTTCAAGATCTGTGAGCGGACACGAGTGGAAATCAGATAGATGTAACCCCTTCTTGTCCACAGATTGCAATGAAATTGGCACTTTTTCGTGCTACTAGTTTTTTTTTAAGATATCACCGGAGGGGTGAGAGCCCCACCTGAATGGATTTTCCATTGATTCCGGCGAGCCGGTGGAAGATCTTTCAAAGCACACAGAAAGGAGAGAAAAAAAATACAAGATTTAACGAAATCTCATCGAACAACAACATCGTATATTGACGGAAACAAAACAACATCCTCAGCGTTACACTGGCATCAAACGGCTTTACTACAAGTGAGCATATCCAGTCCCTGGCTCCCCTGTGTCAGACAGACCGGTGACGGTGACTGAACGTGTAGGACTAGAACGCCTACCAGACTACCAGTCCTGGCTACGACACCGCCAAGAGGCACCCGATGTCACTCACAATGGCAAGAGGGAGGATGGTTCTTACTCTGTGCTGAGCCAGGCGCCGCCGAGGTCGCCGTCGGTACCGAGCCACAGCACGGCGCCCGCGAGCAGAGCCGCCGCCGTCGCTGCCAGCGCCGCGTTCGCGAGGCGGTCCAGGAAACGTCGACGCCGGGCCGCCGCAGCAGCACCGGTGGCCGCGTTCGCACCGCCGAGCGCGCGAACGTGGGCGAACAGGAGCAGCGACGTGAGGCCGAAGGTGGTCAGCGGGACGAAGGCACTCCTTGGAGTCTGGATCTTGGCGGCCTCTGAAAGGGCATCGAGGCACCAGAACACGGCTGCGTAGCCGAAGAGGATGGTGAGCGTCACGTGCGAAACCATGGCAGGGGAGTGGCGGTCGCTTCTCGTTTTGGATCGATGACGGGAGAAGAGGACGAAGAACTGAAGAAGAATAGGGAGATAGGAGTAGTTGCAGAGTGGGGATGTTTTTTGTTTGCATGTCCACTCGCAGATGGCCAGATGGGGGGCGCTCTTTATAGGAGAACGGACGGCCAGGATTTCACGATCGGGGGGCTCGAAAAGGGGCTCGAAAAAAATAGGGATAGATTTTGCCTTTAGCAGCCTTTGTTGCTAGGGGAAAGTATGCGTGCCGGGCTGCCGGCCGGTCAGCGTCAGGGCAACTGGCTTGGACGTTAGAACGTGTGGAAACATCAGTGGCCTGTTCGGGAGGCCGTATCGTATCGTGGATTATTTACTGCTGGCTGGTTTGGTGTGAGAGAAAAACACTGTTCTCGACTGGAAATTTACGATCGTTTACGAGCAAGTGAATAGGCTGCAGGACCACACAGGGACAAAGAGGTGGACGAAAAGAAAGGACAGGTTCTCCCGTCGACCGTGGGTGACGAGCGAGGCTGCAGATAAGGCCGTCACCGAATCTGTCGGGGCTAGTACATTTCTGCAGGACGAAATAAAGTTGCTCGACTCGGCTTGCTTGGACTTGGAGAGAGTCCAAGCTAAAGTGAGTTCTTTTTTTGAAACTGGAAACGAAGCTCTGCATAAGCCAAATAAACTAGGAGCATCGTAATTAAACTCGGATATATATTATTATTCTGCAGCATAATCTTCTGCTGATGAGCTGATAGGATCGACATGGTGACATGGAGGACTAGATGATGTTATGTATGGTGAAGGCAGCATCAACTAGAAGCGACGCTAAAACTGCTGCAAGCTCGTAGAGGTGGTTGCCTGGTTGGATCATTATTACTGTACATGCTAAATCATGTATATATTCATGTTCAATTAAATACTGTCGCCACAGCAAAAAATTCGTCCTTATGGGATTACCCAGTTGAATTGAATGGACACGTACTGGTGGTGGACCGTGGACTCACAGATGTGGTCAATGAGTGTGACTAGTGTTGCAGACAGTCTCGGCCTCGGCCCCTCTCGTCAAAGAAAGAAACGAAAAGGCAAAGGACAAAGCTAGAATATCCGAAAGGTTTCGGGCTTCGCTGGTGGCACAGTCGCACCAACTGTTTCGGGCTTTCTTTTTCGGCGTTGGTTTGGTTTTCCGATCTTCAGCTGAGGATGGAAAGAGGGAATGCCGGAGCTGGACCACGCCCGCCCATCACCTGTCCGGGTCTCGGCGCTTTGGAGGTCAGGTGCGGATGCTGGACCGTCTCCCACACGCCGGCCCTGACCACGAGCGCGGCGAAAGGCTTCATCTGTGGCCGGCCACCCCCGACACGTTTTTGCGTAGTACCAGACGACGCCGGTGACTGTGACCGGCGACTGTGTGTGTTTCCGGCCTTTTGACGACGCTTCATTCATCGGATAAGCATGCAAGGAAACTAAAACGAGGCTTTGAAAACTCGACATAGCTTCATGTACTCACTGGCTGCTGTCAGGTGTGTGGATGGAATTTGACTATGGTGAACTGGTGGCTCGGTTTTTTGATGAACCAATGCAATGCAACTGCAGTGGCCTTTTGCCTTAGCAAAGGTGTCTTTCCTGAATCCCGATAGGCTGATTGATGATTGGACTAGGGCCATGTTTAGTTCCCCTAATTCGGCGCCACCAAAAATATTATAGCGCACTGTAGCATATTCGTTTGTATTTGGTAATAATTGTCCAAACATTGACTAATTAGGCTCAAAACGTTCGTCTCGCAAAGTACAATCAAACTGTGCAATTAGTTTTTGATTTCGTCTACATTTAGTACTTCATGCATGTACCGCAAGTTTGATATGACGGAAAATCTTCTTTTTGCATAGTGCCAAATTCAGAAATTTAGGGAACTAAACATAGCCTAGATGGAGTATGTCGCCCGCATAGAATAGTCTGAGGACCTGCAGGTGCACAAACGCGAGTATCGTAACATGCCAAAGGGTGTCTAGAGGTTAGAGCGTTCCGACGGCACTTTTCAGGTCCTTAGTTCGACTCCCTGTGGGAGCGAATTTTAGACTGGGGTTAAAAAATCTCTTCGTCTGTCCCACGCCAAACCACAGGTCTAAGAAGGATGGGGGCAGGAGCAATTGGGGGTTTTCTAGGTCTGCGTAAGAAGATCTTCTTCTTCATGCAATGCCTGAGACGGTGATACCCTCGCAGGTTCAGTTTTTTTTTATATCGTAACATATATGGTACTTGGGCATGATCGATTCCAAAATCCTGCTAATACTCTACTTTTGAAGACTTGCAGTTGAGGTATACCGCTACCGGCACCGGCACCGATGGCCCACCACGTGAACAGCGCCGGCGCAGGAACATCGACATTCGACAGCCGCCTTCCTCTTCCAGGTCGACGCGCACGACACAAACATCAAAGCAGAGCATGGTCATGGGTACTTGGCGCCGTCGGGCCCGCTCTCGAGCGGGGCATCCGTGGTGAGGACGAGGCAGCAGAGGAGGCCGAAGGCGACGACGGCCAGGTACGGGGCCAGCCTCGTCAGCTTGCCGTCGACGCGCCGCGTGTCCGCGGCAGAAGCAGGGGCAGCGCCGCGGCCACCTGCGCCGGCGGCATTACGCGCCTTTCGGGTGAAGCGGGCAAGAAGCATGGTGCCAACGACCGCTGCAACGCCGGTGAAGCTTGCTACCTGGGTCATGTTGCCGAAGCGCCCCGCCCCCGTGGACCTCGAAGCAGCGGCGGCGCCGTGCGACTGCGAGTGATCCTCCTCGCGGACGACGCGGAGGAGAGGCCTGGCGCCGGGGAGGACGGCGGCGCCGGTGGCAAGGGCTGCGATAACGGGGCTCTTCCTGGCGACGTCGGCAACAAGGTGGAGCAGGCCGAGGCCTCCGGCGCCGGACGCGACAAGGAGGCACGCGGAGACGAGGAAGGCGACGACGAGGGACACGACCAGGGTCACCTGCGCGAAGCGGTCCGTGCGCGGCGGCGGCGCGTGACCTCCAGCGCGCGCCTTGCGGACGAAGCGCGCCAGCAGCATGGCGCCGAGGGCCTGGGCGGTGACCACGGCCATGGCGAAGATGCAGATGGCGATGTCGGTTAGGGGGCTCCGCCGCCCCGCGATGTCGAGGAGGACGCAGAGCGCGTCGGGGAACCCCAACGTCCCGGCGCCCAGAGCCAGGACGATGATCCTTGGAACGAGGCCCTCCGCCATGTGGATGTGGATCACCCCCTCTCTCTCTCTGTCGTCTCGCGACTTCCTTCCCGTCCTGTGCTGCCGTGACTCTGTGAGCAGTGTGGAGTGAATTTTATAGGGAATGTCGCAAGGACTGACGAGTTCAGTGCGCCGGATGGTCATTGGAGTTGGCAGGCACAAGCACAAAGGCTACAAACTACATATGAGAGTGGTGAGCTCGCTGGCACTACGTGTCACGTGCTGAATCACGCACGCGATCAAGTCAAAGAATTTGTGGAAGGATTCAAGCTTTCGCTCTAGAAGGCCTTTGACGGTCACCAAAACGTTGGGCTCCTCCACGTGCGTGATCCACTGGCCACTGCTCTTTTTCGCAAGGCTGTAATAACCGATAAGGGAGACGCCAGGATGCATGCCAATGCCGTGAAATGACTCGGCTTATTATTGTCACACGATATTTGTTACTCCTGCGTGCTACCTCTCACCCCATTGGTGATCAGCTCCTCTCCGTCACGCAAATCTGCAATAAGATCCGGCGGCGAAAGGTTGCACCGCATCTGGTCTGAAACCTACCCCTTCGTTCGATCGGAATGATTGCTTCGTGTGCACAGGTGAAGCATACATGGTTCCAGCTTCGTCAACGGGGTGGGGCTACCTTTGCCGGCAAAGGGACACATAATCTACGCGCGATCTGAGCAGGACCGGGGACTGGGGGAGATGAGCCTGAGCCCTGAGATGAGAGGAACTGCAGCTCTTATGCTGTTTGAGGAAGTGGAATAAACCGAAATCCTTACCAAGATCGATTTGGTAGACTGATCATCATAGACATTGGATGTTATAGGAGAATTTTTTTTCAAAACAAAGGTAAATCCATATGTAACATTTTGAGCAATAGCATGAAGTAACCCACTGAGTATGCATCTGAATTTACTCATTTCAGCCACTATAATGTGTAACTAAAGTAACCTTCTAGATCTGCACCTAAATTATCCAATCTTTTGCCATCATGGACGATAATATAAAGTAACCTTCTAAATTACCCACATCCATCATTATGATAAAGCCATATTTCTTTATGATATTAAGCATCCAGCATGCTATAAATTTCGTTGCGACGCACGGACCCATTTGCTAGTTATGATAAAACCATGTTGGCATCCATTTTTTCAAGGAATATTTCTTACGGCATTTGTATTTCGTCGAATACAAATACCGAGAGTATACGATGGATTTTTTTTTGATCGGTATACGATGGATACTTGCTAGCAAGCGTTTGGGCGAAAAGCTAGGGCTCTTGCGATCTGAGCCGCCCTCCCCTACACGAGCGTAAGAGAAAGTGTCACAGACTGACGGCTGCTGCATTTCGCGGGCTTCACGCATCATCATCGGATAAACCGGGAAGCAAAAGGCGCCTTCAAAAGATTACATGAGATTTTATGGGCCTGCCGAAAGGACAATGAGTCAATCAGCCTTTTCGCTTGTTGGTTTCAACCAGGGCTTATCAGCCAGCCAATAGTGTTTTCCTCTCACAACAAACCAGCACCAGTTGAGCTTATCAGCCCAGAAACCAACCAGCGAACAGGCCAAATGATGTTACTGTCCCCCCCGGAAAGTACCCATCACTTTGACAAATGGTGTGGATTAGGATTCAATATAATATATTCATGCCAATGTTCGGTACCATATTTTCCCTTTTGCTTTTTTTTTTGTGTGTGTGTGGTTCTTTTGATATAAACGAACGGTGATCAAAGGAGCTGAAAAATTCTCGAGGTTGTGGTTGTGGATCAGATCAGACGACGGTTGAACTAATAAGTTAGGACAAGAAGACTAGGAGAAGCAAAGGCTGGTCAGGATGCCACAGCCGCTGCAACATGATATTTGTTCCTTTTTCATTTCCATTGGCCTGGGCGCCTGGCCCCGCCTCTTCTTGGGATCGTGCCGCGGCTCGCAATATTTTTCCCGTCACGCGTATATCCACTAGGACCACAAACAGAATCGACTGACGATCGGGTGCTGCACGTCCGGTTGCGGTTGGATCAGGCCTTGCGTGCTGTCCTGTCCAACACGCCTTCCATACAGTTGTACTTGTAGTCCTAGGTCCTCAGAAATCAGAATCCACCGCGAGATCTGAAAAAGGATCAGAGCTCAGAGAGGAGAGCCTGAATGAGATCTGAAAAGGATCTACTCCGTACGTTTTGTGTGTTTGTTTAAGGATCGGAGGTGGGGTAGTACACCGCATTTTGAACTGTTCTTTTAAGGATAAATCACATCTTCCATTCTTGGGGAAGTGATGACCGATGATTCCACGAAAGTCGAAAGCTGCAGATGCCTTTGCTTATTTCCCCTTTTACTAAAATACGTGCAACATTTAAGGAGAAGAAGCAAAACAGAGTTTTACAAAAGTTGTTACATAATAATAGATAGAACTTGACACATATTCTCAGTAAAGCAAGCCATTATTAATCTACCCAAGGATGTCCACATGCACGCCTCCTGAGATGAATCTCCTCCTTTATCAAACGGGCATTGGAGGCAAAGATGTGTCGCCGATTCAGGTTCTTGACCACATAAACTGATAAACACAGGGTTGCAGGGCCAATTCCGCTTGGCCAAACTGTCGCCAGTTAGAATCTTTGCTTGAACATGGAGCCATGCTTTCCTTCAGCATGCGCCTTCCAGATAGATTTCGCATTGAATGTGCAGTGGGATCCCCTGAATTGGATTAAATATGCCGATTTAGCACTATATTCTCCATTTGCTGTCCATTTCCATTCAATTTTGTCTCCCTGGTTAGATAGCTGAACCTGCTGAACAAGGTCCCAAAGATGAATAAATTCTGCCATTTGCTGTACTGATTCCATTCTCCAAAGTCCAAAGACCCCTTGTCCAGTTATGGCTGGTCACATCATCCCTGACTGATCTCCTCTTTCTCCATGCAAGTGGATACAGACTTGGAGCCAGATCCTTTGGGGCTTTACCATTCTAGCCAAGAACTGTGCTATAGCATTTCTGAAACCTTAATATCTGCCTAATTAATACATGCACGATTACCTTTTTCATATATATGCTCGGAGAGAATGAAGATAATTGAGCTGATCCATGTTTCTTTGTTTGGCTCTGAATGGTTGAATTTGTTTCAAGTGTGTTGCCGGACCTCTCTTTAGCGTAAATTGCCAATGTGCCATATACTGATACACGTATATATGTTTCATTTAGAGTCTGCTAGGGGTCATTATTAGCAAAACCATATGTGCTTTTTTTTGCGTTAATGATAACTGGGCCTTAAAGAGCTAGTAAAACAATGGCAAACAATGACAATCATTTGAAAAAGTGCGGTTTAGGTATCTTAAGTATTTAAGAATGAGTGGAAAATGTATGGATTTTTTTCTTCAAGAAAGGCAATTCAAATAGTAGCTAGTAATGAGGTTCCCAGTTTATTTTAAATCGCATAGGAATCGATGTTTCACCAAGCATATGAACCTCTCTAGATCACTCCTAGCTAGTACGGATTACATAAGAAGATAAGAGTAATATGATACTACTGAAATGATGACATGATGTGCTATTATACTGTCAATGACTTAGAGAGCACAATTCGACGCGTGCTTCTGGACAGTGACACTGATACACAATAAAATCTTGGCTTCTATTTCTGTCCAAAGCTCAAATATTCTCCTTTGACCAAGTTCCGGACAAAATGTGTTTATGCTAATGCAAACTACACCTTGAAGAGACCGGTAAAACTGACGAGCTTATCCAACCACCAAACTTCTCCATGCTACCTCTCCAAAGTTCAATCCTCCTTACGTCAGAGTTCACCATAAATTGACTGTCGGAAGCCCGGAGGCATTTCCCCCATCCAAGTTCCCACTGCCGCATTCCCCTCGCTTAGAGCCTCTCAGACCAGCACGATTCACGAATCCACGAGAACAAGAAACCACGCCCCCCACCCATGGCGGCCACAGCTCGGAACATCGCCTGCTTCGCCCTGCTCGTGTCGATCATGGCTCTCCAAGTTCCGTCCTGCATCGACCAGCGGGGTACTACTAGTGCGGGAACCACTACCACGGCATCCCCGTCCGCTCCGCCTCCCCTCTTCGACGACAGCGCTCTGAAGGCGGCCATCCTGGCGCTGGCCGGGATGGATGCCGTCCTCATCGCCGCGGCGGTCATCTACACTCTACAGCCGCCACACGCACCACGCCGTCGGCGCGTCTCGGAGCTCGCCTTCTTCGTGTTGTGCCTGCAGGTTGGCGTCCTCCAGTTCGTCCTGTTCGTCCAGCAGCCCGCAGCGGCAGCTGACCACGCAGCTCGTGCGCTCGGGACCAGTGCTGCCCGTGCTTTGCCCTGCGTTGCCTCCGTCACCTTCTTTCTGGGCATCACCCTCGTCTATGCGCACGTGGGCAACGGCGGCGGAGGTGCTGTCGCTGGCAACGGGCCTGTCCCGGCGCCCGCCACGGCCACCATCAGGCTCCTCGCCGATATGACGCTCGGGGCTGCATCAGCCTGCCTGATGAGCATCATCCTCGCCTTGCTCTACATCAACACCAAGTGAGTTCATTTACTTAGATCGATATTATGAACATACCTACTGTCGTTCTCTCTATTCCTGGGATTTGGGCTCCTCAAAACAAGAGATTTCAATGGGAATTCTGAAGCGGGGACCCTACCCATCCGCTTGAGGAAGGGGCCGCGATTCGTACTCCTGGGCTCGACAGATTTAAGAGAGACGGTGTGGTTTCAATTCTTTGGGGGGCAGGAGAAGTGGAGATCAGCTGCACAGGCCGGAGGGAGTTGGAGCCTGGAGGTGGTGGTGCACTGATATGGCCGATGCATGCAGCTACTCGCCAGTCGCCAAAGGCCCGCAGCCGATCGAGCTGTTGCTACAGCGACGCCCTGATCGATGCTGATTGACGAGGGTTGCGTTCTAGCCAACATGAACATCAACCGGGATACCTGCAGTGCAGGTTGAGGTTGGGTGAAGGATAGGTCATAGCCTCATAGGTGACGGCCTAAATCTCAGTGACTTGAGGAGTTGAGGTGGGGAGCGCCGACCGCCGGACATGGGGATCGGGATGTACTAGATTGTTTCCTCCTGGCTCGTGTCCTGCGACCGTGTGAGCCGCGTGCTTTCCTACGGCGTTGGGTCACGGACTCACGAGCGCGACGGCGACGCGCACTCTACGACCGACAGGATGGTGACGGCCGAACTTGCCGGACGCACTTCAGCTGTTGAGCAGCCGGCAGCACCGCCGCGTGGTCCTGGGCTTGGCCGACCGCTTGGGGACGGACGGACTTCTGATTGTTCTTGGCATACGTTGGAGGAGCCACTTATCGAAGAGGGCGCTTACATCTTACAGTAGCTGAATCTGTTTCCTCTTTGCAATGTTCGGCTGTTTTGGTATTATTTACATGCTGAGAAATTCCCTGAATGTTCGTTATCAATTTTTCTGTGTGCAGGTGACAATTGAGGCGTAGCATATCCTTTGAGCAACCAGAACCAGATTACTGCCATTTCCGGGAACAAAATTTGGCTGTTGGCGCACACATAACATTGTTGCTATAGTAAAAGAACATGCATTCACACTGGACTTCGTTTGCTAGTACTTGTAAGGAGGTGTGATCGATCGATGCGGCCTGTTCGTTGTTGGATCGTGAAGAAGTACTGCTGGCTGGTTTAGCGTGAGAGAAAAATACTGTTCTGGCTGAAAATTTACGATCGTTTACGATCGTATAATCCCAGCCGAACAGACTGACATCAGGTCTAAAATGAAGGTCTTCATATCTTCTAGACTACGTTTAAAATTGAGCATAGGCTCAAAGAGAAACTTCAACAGGTTGCAATGGGTGGACGGCTCGAGTTCATTCCGCCACTGCTAGATCCGCTCTAGGACACATGGGCCTGAAAAAGATCTTGGCTAGATGCTGCCGTGGTCCATAACATCGGAGATGATCAGCTTAATGAACGCGCGTCCTTCCTAATTGGCGTGTCATGTCTAGCTTCATGTACTGTGGGCCGTCTCAATTTCTTTTCGTGCACAGTGGAAACAATGTTCATGTTTGTTTTTCATTTATTATAAGCATTAGCTCCTGTCAACCCACATCGAGTCACTCCTAGTTCACGCGGTGCCATTCCGCCGTCATATTTGATAAACTCTGTCACACTCATGTTTTCTTTGGAGTTTGTCTGTCTATCTGTTATTCGCGTGTTTTGACCTCCACCCCACACATGATTTTTTGCCATTGTTCTTCTTCCTTCTCCGATCGCCGCCGCCATTCTCCGCTCGTCCCCCCCCTCGCCAGAGCTCCGCCATAGCCATCCTCGCCGATGACGCAGTGACGCCCCCGCCCTCCCTGGCCTGGTCGCCTCCACCATGGCCAGGGCCCCTAAACCGTCCGGCCACCATCCCCACCACATGCCCTGCCTCTACCTCCCTTGGCCGGCTCCTTCTATACCCGTCGAAGTTGGAGAAGAAAGAGGGGGAGAGGCTTGCCGGAACCCTAGCCGCCGCGCCGGAGCTGGGGAAGAAGACGACGGCCGCTGGTGAGGAAGAAGACGACGGGTGTGAGCGAGGAGCAGACGGCGTCATGGGCACGAATCGGATGGCTTCCACCGCTGTCTCCGTGCTCATCGGACGTCCAGAAATCGCGTGTGAAATCCCCCAAAAAAATGTTCTGTTGCCATATAGCATTTCTGTTTCTTTGTTTTTTAAAAAAAATAACGACACTGTAGATAGAAAACGTCGCTGATGCTTTCCACTTCCCATGGATAAATGGATTTACCAATGATCAGGCGCGCGTTGTTGGTGAAGACACGGACCCATCGCCCAATCAAACGTTCCGAGCCGAAGCTGTTGCCCGCTGGCTCGTTGGCCGTTGCACACCCACCCGAACAGGAACAAGGTTGCACGGAAAGCGACAGCAGCTTGGCCATCTCCATCTGGCTTTCCCGCCAACAGACAAGGCGACAAGTGACGGCACGCAATGGGAAGAATAACGGAATGGTCGTCGATGGGCGCGTCGGCGGTGGCACGGTGCTCTGCTCTATGCTGACCCCATCGGCCGGCCAGGAGGAACAGAGCCTCCCAGGCAGTTGCCTGCCAGGCAAGCCATCCTGGCCACAGGCAGTTGAAATCGGACGCTTGGTGGCTGCTGCCTGGTAGGCAACCTTTGATTTGAAGAGCCTAAGAGAGCATTTTGGATTGGATTTCAGTCAACGTCACTCGTCTACCTTTCCAAGAGGCCAAGTGCCTACCAAACCGACAAAATAAAGGGTGTATCCAGTGTAGAGAGCTCTCGCTCTGTGCGGGGTCTGAAAAATGATGTCAGTGGCAAGCCTTACCCTCGCCTGTGCAATGCGAGGAGACGGCGACTCGAACCCGAAATCTTCCGGTCACAGACGGTAAGACTCTACCGTTTACACCAGGCCCGCCCTTCCAAACCGACAAAATCAATGGCGCTGAAAATCCTCAGTACAGTACTTAGAAAACGGCTATGGGTGCTCGTACAGTCGTACCCACAGGCACATTTTTTCTTCTAGAAGAAGAAAAAAAACATGGCAGATACGACACGACCCAAGAATGAAGAATGGCGTTGAGATGGCATGCTCCGTACATAGTACATGTCTTTTTGATGCGCTTGGGCTACTGCGGCAGTGGTGCTGTGCGTTGCGCCGTTGCCTAGGATTCAGATCGGCTGACTTCAACCCCATCGATGTATGGCTGCAGTCGCAAAAAACGAACCTTCCGTTTGCATCCAACGGTTTGACTCTCCATGCTTTCCATCTAGCAGGCCACGCTGCTTGTCCAGCCCATGGAAGCCCACCAGAGCACGCACATTAGGATTCTTGCAAGTCCAGGCTCCATGCCCTATCGTTCCCAACAAGCGGCCATGGACGGAGCAGTGGAGCACGCACCCCCACCACCGCCGGAGCACGCGCCCCCCGCCGGAGCCCCTGCTCGTCGCCGGAGCACCCACCCATCGCGCCGGATCCCTCGCCCCGTCCCACGCCGAAGCCCGTGCGGCCGTGCCCGCCACGCCGGAGCTCCCGGCCCCCGCCGGAGGACGCGCCCCTCGCCGGAGGACGCGCACCCCGCCGGAGCAACCGCCCCGCGCGACGCCCCTGCCCCCGCGGCGGAGCTCCTGCCCCGCGCCGGTGCCCTGCCCCGCGCCGGGGCTCACTGCCACGGCGACCTGCTGTTGATGTTTCTCCGATTTGCACCCTCCATATTTGATTGCAGGATGTCGATGCCTACACTGAACGTTGATGCCTGTACTGAACAAAGAGCTGTTGAGCCGATGCCTGCACTGAACATTGTAGTGGGCAAGAAGAACATGCAGTTTCAGTTAGGAAGCATATAGGCTATCTGAAATATAACAGATTTTTTCCAAGAATTGTTCCCAGAACACTTGTACCATATATATGCCATTCAGGCCAGCACAAGTCAAGGCAATAAGAATGTAACAGAAATATGTTATGATGATGTTGGAATATAGAAAAGGCACTGCTGATTTTTGAAAGTTCACAGTCTGCATAAAGATGTTCTTGTACTACTGCTTCTAGTATCAAGTGCATTTGAAGCTGCAAAAAATATATCATGACTGAACTTTATAATTCACCCATGAAAACAAAAGCTATACAATTCCCACATTATCTAAAAGGTCATGAATCTGCAAAGCATCACCACCAATCCAAAAGCTCCAAAAACACCCCTAGAAATCAGCATTAAGATCACCGGTGCTTTCTCTCTGCAGAATAAAAGAACAAAGTATTAAACTCTTTATATTCTTTTGGACATAAAAAATCATCACTTAGAAATATTACAATCAATAGTTCAGAGAAAGCATTAATAGTCAAGTATGATTCGGTCATCCCTTCATTAGGACATGAAGTGCTAGGAGGCATACCCTGTACTGCTGTAGTTTCTTGTGCCAATTTAGGTGCAGATTCTTGTGCCTTTCAATAAAAGAGAATAAAAGTTACACAACTGAATATTTTTACAACTAAACACAAATAATGTTTTTGGTGCAGATACATACCATTGAACCCTTATCATTCTTCTTGCTGTCTTTCTTTGCAAATTTGCGTTTCTTATCAAGCCAAGTTCTTTTGCGTTTTGAGGTTTTTGTTTGCACATCCTTTTTCTTCAGGCGTGCTGTACTCAACAAATCACCTGATGGAGTAATATTCATGGGAACTGTGACTGCCTCCACATTATTAGTGCAACCATTAATTTCTTCTTCAACTTGCTTGCTAAGAATGTCAAGTGCATTGTTTACTAACAAGATGCACCCTGGATGGCTGGCCGCTCTATGTGCTAAATTCTGAAATTTGTGCGACATATTTTTGTAATGAATCATTTCATCTAATCTTGGATTCTCTATTATGTCTCGGCCTTTGCTGTCATGTATTGTGCCGCTACGTGCTTCACGTGTCCATCGCTTGAGTACATATTGTGTGGGTAGTGATTTGATATTCATCAAATCAAGGACTTTTAGAGCATGTGCACATAATATTCCAATTCTACTAAACTGCCCACAACTGCATGTACTAGTTTGTTCTATAGGATCACCAATAACTTTATACTCCTTCTCCAATGTACAAGTTCCATCAAAACTCCCAATTGACATAAGATATTCATGGTCACCTTCTAATGCCGTGGTACATGCTACCATGGACCTTTCGTATTCACCTTGAAAAGCTTCGAATATTACTGGTGTGTATAGCTTGCTAGCTTGGATTAGCATAGGTGTCCTCATTTTGATTCTAGGTAATTTTTTCCTTGATTCAAATTCAGAATTCAGCTCATTATTTCGTTTATCTTCCACCAACCTTTCAAAATGCTTAAGGACCCGAATTATATCAAAATCAGATTTGAAATGTCTCTTCAGATCGCTATTTAGACTCTCACTCAATTGTGTGCTTCTCATGCCTAATGTGAAGACATTCTTCATGAAACATTCAACCCATTTTTCCTTCAACTTATATATACTATCCAACCAAGTTTGTTTGTTCGTCTTTGTCCTCATCATATTGAATTCATGATCAAATGTTGCCTCATCTTCATACTCATACATACATGCACTAAAATCTGCGAGAATACTAGGTTCTTCCTGGCTGCCTTCATCTACATTTTTGGCTGAAGATCTTGTTTTCTTCTTGCTGCCCTCAACTATATTTTTAGGAGAAACACTTGATTCTTCATTTTCAGCAAGATGTTTGACAGCATTCTGCATAATATGGAATGTACACAAACCATGCCATGCTTCTAAAAACACCTCCTTAACTGCTTTTCCCATTGCATAATCTTGATCAGTATAGATTGATTTTTGTTGCTTTCTATTATGTGCTTTCAGGAAGGTCTGAAATAACCACTTGAATGACTCAAATGTCTCATCATACATTAGAGTAGCACCAAAAACCACTGTTTCCCTAAAATGATTGAACCCAACAAATACACCAAAAGGTCTACTCTCTTTGTTTGTTTCAAAAGTAGTGTCAAAACTAACAACATCACCAAAATATGCATAGTCAGTGAGCATTTTAGTATCAGCCCAGAAAATATTTGCTATTTATTCTTCCTGGTCCATTTGCAATGCATATTGGAATGATGAGCTCTCAGCAATTTTCTCCTGAAAGCACATAAGCATGCTTCCTGCTTGACTATATGCCATCTCTCGTTGCCGCTTGCCTCGTAAATAGTTCTTGTGATCACGGAGTGTGTAACTGAGATTAAGCGAGCCACCAACTTGGATAGTAGCCAACTCATGTGCCAATTTGGGCCGAATTCCTGCATCATCTGCTGTCTCAATCTCAAAACCTTGTAAATCTGAAATCTTCCTTTGAGACACCATCAAGTGTGAGGTTTGTGGCAACTGAAGGACGTAATTGTGTTCCAAAATCAGATCAGCCACTTTATAATTTTCCTTCTCCTGGTCTAGTACAAGACCCATGCGAACTTGACAATCGATTCTAGTTTCAGCTCTTGGACACTTTATTAGACGACCTCTTTTATCTTCCACTCTATGACCCTCATTTGCACAAACATATCAGTAGGATCTAACTATTCCATCTGAACTTCTTTTGTTTGTGTATCTTTTTCTAACCTCAAAGCCCTTTTGACCTCCATAACTAACCCAAAACATTCAGGCCTCATTTACATTACTGAATTTCATGCCAACTTGAGGTAACAATCTAGGAATGAAACACTCTCTACAAATAAATGATTAGAAAATGTTATGTGTGCTGCTAAGTAAAAATGTGAACAACTATAGGATCTCATGGACAAAAATGAAAAGCCATGGTGTAACACACCTTTTCTCTTCCATCTTAAATATCTAGATTTAGTTTTGATGCGGATTTTTCATCTCAATCATACATATTTTCCATTGAATCAAACCCTAAACAATAGAATGAGTCACTAGGGAGGACAAAAAGGAACCAAATCAGAGTAACCTGGAACCTGAGCACCTGGGCACCTAAGCACGCACGTGAGGATGCAGAACAACGAGACGATGGCCGGCCGGCACTTGAGCACGCATGACGACGAAGACGATCGCCTTGTGCCTTCCCCTCGCGGTTCGCGCCAAAAACATGAGCAGCCTCGCCCCAAAGGAGTCAGGGGCCGTGCCAAAAAGCATCTCTGCGTCAAAAGGAAAAAAACGAGAGCACAAACAGGCCGTCTCTTCATGGGCCGAGGACCAAATAGCTGTAAGCATTCGTCTCCTGCTGCAGCCCTCCGATGGGGAGTGGATGGACTGATTTTGACGACTGCAGCCAAACGTCGTTTCCAGTGAAGTCAGCCGATCTGAATCCCGTTGCCTACCCGTCCGCGCTGGCCGCTGTCAGCAAGGTTTTTAATTTCGGTATCGCCAAAATTTCGGCCACCACCAAAATTACTGAATTTCGCGAAATTCGGCCAAAATTTTGCCGAAATTTTTTTAGAGATTAGCACATGAAGTATGTTTTTTTCTAAAAAAAATTGGATCTAAACAAATATTAGTATGATTTATGACTACATATCTATTAAATAGAAGAATATGCAATATAAACAATAGAAAAATATAAGATTAGAGTTATATAGCACATGTATTAGTTTATTAAAAAATTTCGGAGTTTTCTTTCGGCCACCACCGAAATTACCGAATTTCGCGAAATTCGGCCGAAATTTCGCCGAAATTTTGAACCCTGGCTGTCAGAGTCCAGCCTCCGCCTGTGCGCCGGCGGGCGGTGAGCAACACGGCAACACCGATGTGTGCTCCACGCGTGCTCTCGGTCAGCGGTGCCGTGAGATGACTTGCTGCTGGTAGGCTAGGCGCATCTCCGGATTTCACAGTTCGCAACGTCTGTGACTTGCTAAGCATCTTAGTGTTTTTTTATAAAAATCTTGGCGAGTATTATGGTTGGACCTTTTTAGCGGGCCAGGCCTGACGACCCATCCTTCAATATACGCTAATATTTATGTGTGTACTGATATCTCTTTATTTTCTTTTTATTAGGTCGGGCGGACTTCCTCGTTGTTGATGGGGAACGGGGCGCGTGTGGCTGTACGTGGTGTTGGTATGGTCGATCTGAAGCTTACTTTGGGAAAGACCGTGCAGCTAAAGAACGTGCAGCATGTCCCCTCAATAAGGAAGAATTTGATTAGTGGTTCTCTATCTATTATGTCGTAATGGTTATAAACTTGTGTTTGAGTCGAATAAGTGCGTATTTTCTAAGTATGGAGCTTTTGTTGAAAAAGGCTATGAGAGCAGAGGCTTGTTTCGCTTGTCTTTAAATGATGCATGTGTTAATTCTGTGAACCATGTGAGCCAGGTTAATGAGACAAATATTTGGCTTTCGCACTTATGTCATATTAATTTTGGTTTTATGACTCGCTTAGCTGGTTTAAATTTAATTCCGAAATTTGATTTGGTCAAAGATTCTAAATGCCAGGTACGTGTTGAATCGAAACAACCTCACAAGCCTCACACCGCTATATAAAGTGTAGTTATGCGACTATTTATTTACTTAAGCTTCTATATAAAGTGTAGACAGTAAAGTTATACTCAATGGTAGCTATAGGATAGGAATCAAAGAAGGAAGCCAATAATAGCTACAGTTCCGAAATTAGAGAAAGAAGCAAATAAAAATGCACTGATACTGAACAAGGTCCGCCATGATAGATTACCTTGCCAGTAAGTCCAACCACCTTTGTGCTGCTAGGAAGTCTTTTGAGAGGTAGTCACTACCTGACTACCATCAAAGACACTGGAACTGTTGCAAGACAACTGGACTGTGAGAAATATTACCAATTTCAAAATATGATAAAATGAGGGTTCTTGAAACTGGGTTATAGCTTATGATACAAATTAACCAAGCAAAGTGAGCCCACTGTACATGCAGGTAAGGCCCTCCACGCGAACCCTTATCTTTTAACACTAATAACAGCTATCATCGTATATTAAATTTACAAAACTGTGAGCTATATATATAGGAAATGCGGTGGGAACAAAATTTAATTGAAGACAATCAAAGAAAAAAAGGGGGAAAGGCACACACAGAAACTAAAGATGACAAGCATTAAAAAACTAATATCATAGTTTACATACTTTGTGGTGGATCGAGACTAAGAAATGGAAAAAAAAAGACTGTAATACAGAAAGCGACAAGGTTTTTACTTCCTGGAAAGAACAGTTCAGATTGGCGTATGTGCATGATTGTTGCACAGGATGTGGTATCCATCTTTTGAAGAATTATCATTTAAGGTCCCTTTGTTAGACTCTAATGTTTTGGTTAGGAAGAAGAATAAATTAGCCGCTCATATATAACTAAAAGTCCCCTGTATGAGATGTACAACGGTTGATTGCTTCCTCCTTTTGAACAATTTCAGAGTGCAGTGCGTTTTTACAGCAGGGTGAATTGATATTCGTCTGGAAGCACAACAGTACTAGCTGTAAGATCCAGAGTTCACTCACTAGTCAGTAAAGTATAATCACGCCTTATTTCCTTTATTTACTCAGTTAGTAACGTGCATGTATGCTCAGCAGAATATACCATTTTCTGCTTCTGAATTCTGAAAACTGCTATGCGACTTCACTTTCAGAAGCGGCCCTCAACTAGGCAGTACAGCTACTTGCCGTGATCAACTTAGCTAGCATCCTTGAAATTCAGTACCTGAGACGACATGCTGAATATGGATGCTTTGGACGTGATGAACCGCTCACTTTAGATCTGCATGAGTGACCATGTCGATTTGTTCACAACACACACCAGATACCGAAGTGAACTTTCTTCAAGCTTAAGCCGTGCTACAAATATTCCTTCATCTAAAAAAAGTCGTGCTACACATGCAACGTCCTCGATGGTGATGTGAGCATCCCTCTCCGGCCGTCTCTCTAACACCGCGTCTACTACTACATGCTCATGCATGAAGCCATTCTCCCGGATATACATGATCATCACTTCGGCTGGCTTCTTGACAACAACAGGCTTAAGCTCCCAGGCTAACGTCTAACGAGAACATTTGGAAGCTGGAGGAATCATCCTACCAGAATTGCCTTGGTACTCAAGAGACCGGGGATCACATCTTTGTTTCCTGTCCTATAGCCTCTCACATTTGGGACTGCTTAGGTTTTTTTTTTTTGGGGGGTGGGGGGTGGGTAGAAAGACTGCTTAGGAATTCATCTCGCCAGAGGAGAGCGACGTCGGCCATGGATGATTGGTTCTGCTCTGCACTTGCCTCATTCGGTCAGAATGGATTGCCTGCAATAGGCTGAGCTTTGAGTCTCGCAATGACTCCTTGAAAGAGGTCATGTGTGATACTATCAGGGATGCGGAAAGCTGGACATCAAGGCAACAAAGGAACTGTTTCAGTTTCTTTTGAGGAAAATATCCAAAGGAATATTGTCATCCAAGTGCGCCGGGCACCAAAACAGTGACACATGAGAGTGACTGAGTGAGAGTACGAGAGATCTCAGTGGCATCGCCTGATCCGAAATTTCGGAACGCGGCAACGTATAGATAGATTACTGAGTACGTACTGACCAAAGCAACACTGTGCCGATCGGTCTATGTTCAGAGAACTTCAGATTTTGCCTTTAGCAGCCTTTGTTGCTAGGGGAAAGTATGCGTGCCGGGCTGCCGGCCGGGCAGCGTCAGGGCAACTGGCTTGGACGTTAGAACGTGTGGAAACATCAGGAATTCAGGACCACACAGGGACAAAGAGGTGGACGAAAAGAAAGGGCAGGTTCTCCCGTCGACCGTGGGTGACGAGCGAGGCTGCAGATAAGGCCGTCACCGAATCTGTCGGGGTAGTACATTTCTGCAGGACGAAATAAAGTTGCTTGACTCGGCTTGCTTGGACTTGGAGAGAGTCCAAGCTAAAGTGAGTTCTTTTTTTTGCAAATGCTGTAGAAACTTGAACATATAATCTTTTATGAAACTGGAAACGAAGCTCTGAATAAGCCAAATAAACTAGGAGCATCGTAATTAAACCCGAATAAATATTATTATTCTGCAGCATAATCTTCTGCTGATGAGCTAATAGGATCGACATGGTGACATGGAGGACTAGATGATGCTATGTATGGTGAAGGCAGCATCGACTAGAAGCGACGCTAATACTGCTGCAAGCTCGTAGAGGTGGTTGCCTGGTTGGATCATTATACTGTACATGCTACATCATATATACTATACTATACTATATATTCAAGTTCAGTTAAATACTGTAGCCACAGCAAATTTTTCGTCCTTGTGGGATTACTCTGGCCTTGTTTAGTTACTCCCAAAGTCCCACTTTGGCACTATGCAAAAAGAAGATTCTGCGTTACATCAAACTTGCGGTACATGCATGGAATACTAAAAGTAGACGAAATTAAAAACTAATTGCACAATTTGGTTGTACTTTGCGAGACGAACATTTTGAGCCTAATTAGTCAACGGTTGGACAATTATTACCAAATACAAACGAAATACTACAGTGACGCTACTGTACATTTTGCCAACTTTACACGTCGAGTTTGGCAATTAAACAAGACCCCAGTTGAATTGGATGGACACGTACTGGTGGTGGACCGTGGACCCACAGATGTGTCAATGAGTGTGACTATGTCCCGGACAGTCTCGACCTCGGCCCCTCTCGTCAAAGCAAGAAACGAAAAGGCAAAGGACAAAGTAGAATATCCGAAAGGTTTCGGGCTTCGCTGGTGGCCCAGTCGCACCAACCCCAACGTCCCGGCGCCCAGAGCCAGGACGATGATCCTCGGAACGAGGCCCTCCGCCATGTGGATGAGTGAATTTTATAGGGAATGTCGCAAGGACTGACGAGTTCAGTGCGCCGGATGGTCATTGGAGTTGGCAGGCACAAGCACAAAGGTTGCACCGCATCTGGTCTGAAACCTACCCCTTCGTTCGATCGGAACGATTGCTTCGTGTGCACAGGTGAAGCAGACATTTCGTCAACGGGGTGGGGCTACCTTTGCCGGGTGGATCAAGCCGTCAAGGGACACATAATCTAGGCCGCCTTTAGTTCCGGCCAAAGTTGACGCCGCCGGCACTGTAGCATTACGTTTGTATTTGGTAATAATTATCCAAATATTGACTAATTAGGCTCAAAACGTTCGTCTCGCAAAGTACAATCAAACTGTGCAATTAATTTTTTATTTCATCTACATTTAGTACTTCATGCATGTACCGCAAATTTGATGTGACGGAGAATCTTCTTTTTACATAGTGCAAAATTCAGAAAATTGGGGGAACTAAACATGGCCCTACGCGCGATCTGAGCAGGACCGGAGACTGGGGGAGATGAGCCTGAGCCCTGAGATGAGAGGAACTGCAGCTCTTATGCTGTTTGAGGAGGTGGAATAAACCGAAATCCTTACGGAGATGGATTTGGTAGACTAATCATCATAGACAATAATAGACATTGGATGTTTTAGGAGATTTTTTTTTTGAAACAAAGGTAAATCCATATGTAACATTTTGAGCAATAGCATGAAGTAACCCACTGGGTATATGCATCTGAATTTACTCATTTCAGCCACTATAACGGGTAACTAAAGTAACCTTCTAGATTTGCACCTAAATTATCCAACTTTTTGCCATCATGGACCATAATATAAAGTAACCTTCTAAATTACCCACATCCTCTGTCGAAAGCTGCAGATGTCTTTGCTTATTTCCCCTTTTACTGAAACGTACTACTCCCTCTGTCGCTTTTGGTTTCCATAGCACAAGTTTGACTCGATTTGTCTCTTCTCTTCTCTTCCCTTCCCTTCCCTTCTATTCCATTCGGTTAGACGCACACCCGATGAAGTCCGGAGACGAATCGTGGCGGTGACAGTCTTGGGCTTGAGGCGGGCAGCCTGGGGTCCACGTCCTTCACGTACCTCATATCATGCTGCGTCCACTCCCGCGACGGCATCGGCTGCTGCAGCCATCGTGGCAATGGGGATTGGCACCTCGGGCCAGCGTCTGGGATTAGCAGGGCAGCGGACTCCTCGGGCGGGGCCTGCTGCTGCGGCTTTGGAGCATAGGAGACGGGCTTCATGGGCAGCGGCGGGGCAGAGCTGTTGTTGGCGTCGAAGAAGTGGGGGAGAGAGAGAGAGAGAGAGAAGAGAAGCGGTGGTCTTCTTGGCCGAGCGCGATGAGGCTGAAAGGCGGCGGGGCAGCCAGCCAAACAAAGCGAGATCGCGACACGTGCCCAATCCGACGGCCACAAATTTGGTTGCTAGATTGAGCCGAAACAACCGGTCGTTCCCTAGCATTTCTGAATAAGAAACATAAATAAACCCATAAAAGGGTATGCGCATGCATGTGCCACTCCATTTGATTGAGTGGGACAACATCTCACCATTGAATCCCTAGTGATGGTGTGCCCTGTTCGCTTGGCTGATAAGCCATGGCTGAAAGTACTGTTGGCTGATTTATTGTGAGAGAAAAATAATGTTCGTTGGCTAAAAAGCACGGCTTATAAGCTAAGCTTGAGCAGGCGCCTAGTATGCTAGTGGTCATTATTAGCAAAACCAAATGTGCTTTTTTTGGGTTAATGATAACTGGGCCTTAAAGAGCTAGTAAAACAATGGCAAACAATGACAATCATTTGAAAAAGTGCGGTTTAGGTACCTTAAGTATTTAAGAATGAGTGGAAAATGTATGGATTTTTTTTTTCAAGAAAGGCAATTCAAATAGTAGCTAGTAATGAGGTTCCCAGTTTATTTTAAATCGCATAGGAATCGATGTTTCACCAAGCATATGAACCTCTCTAGATCACTCCTAGCTAGTACGGATTACATAAGAAGATAAGGCCGTGTTTAGTTGCGCCCGGCGTCGCCGCGATACCGTAGATGTTGCAGTGCAATGTAGCATTTCGTTTGTATTTGGTAATAATTATCCAATCGTTGACTAATTATGCTTAAAACGTGCGTCTCGTAAAGTACAAGCAAACTGTGCAATTAGTTTTTGATTTCATCAATCGTTGACTAATTAGCTCTTTATAGGAGAACGGACGGCCAGGATTTCACGATCGGGGGGCTTGAAAAAAATAGGGATAGATTTTGCCTTTAGCAGCCTTTGTTGCTAGGGGAAAGTATGCGTGCCGGGCTGCCGGCCGGTCAGCGTCAGGGCAACTGGCTTGGACGTTAGAACGTGTGGAAACATCAGGACCACACAGGGACAAAGAGGTGGACGTAAAGAAAGGACAGGTTCACCCGTCGACCGTGGGTGACGAGCGAGGCTGCAGATAAGCCGGTTTTTTTTTAGCTGAAGCAGTGTTTTTCTCTCACAGAATTTCAGCATAAACAGTGAAACCGTCACCGAATCTGTCGGGGTTAGTACATTTCTGCAGGACGAAATAAAGTTGCTTGACTCGGCTTGCTTGGACTTGGAGAGAGTCCAAGCTAAAGTGAGTTCTTTTTTTGCAAATGCTGTAGAAACTTGAACATATATGATCTTTTGTGAAACTGGAAACGAAGCTCTGAATAAGCCAAATAAACTAGGAGCATCGTAATTAAACTCGGATAAATATTATTATTCTGCAGCATAATCTTCTGCTGATGAGTTGATAGGATCGACATGGTGACATGGAGGACCAGATGATGTTATGTATGGTGAAAGCAGCATCGACTAGAAGCGACGCTAAAACTGCTGCAAGCTCGTAGAGGTGGTTGCCTGATTGGATCATTATTACTGTACATGCTAAATCATGTATATATTCATGTTCAGTTAAATACTGTAGCCACAGCAAAAAAATCGTCCTTACGGGATTACCGAGTTGAATTGGATGGACACGTAATGGTGGTGGACCGTGGACTCACAAATGTGTCAATGAGTGTGACTAGTGTTCCAGATAGTCTCGGCCTCGGTCCCTTCTCGTCATATAGCCTGTTCGCTTATTGGTTTCAACCAGAACTTATCAGCCAGCTAACAGTGCTTTTTTTTCACAACAAACAAACATCAACCGGACTTATTAGCCTAGAAACCAAACAACCAACAGGCTGAAAGAAAGAAACGAAAAGGCAAAGGAGAAAGGTAGAATATCCAAAAGGTTTCGGGCTTTCTTTTTCGGCGTTGGTTTGGTTTTCCGATGTTCAGCTGAGGATGGAAAGAGGGAATGCCGGAGCTGGACCACGCCCGCCCATCACCTGTCCGAGTCTCGGCGCTTTGGAGGTCAGGTGCGGATGCTGGGCCGTCTCCCACACGCCGGCCCTGACCACGAGCGCGGCGAAAGGTAGTACCAGACGACGCCGGTGACTGTGACCGGCGATTGTGTGTGTTTCCGGCCTTTTGACGACGCTTCATTCATCGGATAAGCATGCAAGGAAACTAAGGGCATGTTTAGATTCTAAAAATTTTCACCCCAAGGTGTCATATCGAATTTTACGGCATATGTATGGAGTACTAAATATAGACGAAAAAAAACTAATTGCACAGTTGGATAAGAAATCGCGAGACGAAACTTTCGAACCTAATTAGTCCATAATTAGATATTAATTACAAAATAAAAACGAAAGTGCTACAGTAGCCAAACAGTAGCCAAACCTAAAAAAAATTGGAACTAAACGCGCCCTAAAACGAGGCTCTGGAAACTCGACATGCCTTCATGTACTCACTGGATGCTGTCAGGTGTGTGGATGGAATTTGACTATGGTGAACTGGTGGCTCGGTTTTTTGATGAACCAATGCAATGCAACTGCAGTGGACTTTTGCCTTAGCAAAGGTGTCTTTCCTGAATCCCGATAGGCTGATTGATGATTGGACTAGATGGAGTATGTCGCCCGCATAGAATAGTCCGAGGAGCACAAACGCGGAGTATGTCGCCCGCATACACAACTAGCTATCCATGTCAGTATTTATTGCAAACATTCTGTGCTAAATCATGCATTGTCAAATGGGTTTCAGTACCTATTTGCATGAATGGAACCACTCAATGAAATACTCAAAGATGAAAATTAATCAATTATTTAATTTAAAGTTATGTCAGCTAATAAAAATACAAAAACAATTGTCTTCATTTGCATTACTGTGCATGAAAATTGCAAGTTATGTCAGCTAATAAAAATACAAAAATAATTGTCTTCATTTGCATTACTGTGCATGAAAATTGCACATTTGTTACCATTTCATATTGTAGAAGCATACCATTGCTTAAATTTGAGTATTCCTTCAGTACTAACCTCTAAAAAAAAGACGGTGTGAGGAGAGGTGAAGACAGACCTAGAAGGGCAGGGAGATGCGGTGCGCAGAGGTGCTGGCGCCGCGGTGGAACTCGATGCGACGAGGAGACGCAGCGGAGGGGACGATGGAGGTGGAGATCCACGATAGTGGCGGCGGCGGTCCCGGTTTCGCTCGCGGCGGAATCGGCAGGAGAGGTCGCGCCAGTCTCTGTAGGCCGGGCTGTTTCAGCGGGGAAACCCACCGATGACCGAGGAGCGAGGATGAGGGCGAGGCTGCTGCCGCGACAAGCGAGGGATAGGGCATGGCGGCTGCCGCGATGCCGTGCGAGGCCAGCGGCGGCGGCTAGAGCGACGGAGAGAGCAGGGCGGCGGCGGCTAGGGCGAGGGAGAGAAGCAGCGTCGCGTGCTGACCGGTTCGGCGTGTGTCATGGGGTGGGAGCGAGAGGGGTGTGCGCAACGACCATATTGTCCTTGGACGAATAAAATCAACAAAACTGACTATTTTTGCGTAGGCGATGGGAGACGATAGAAAGCGATCCTAACCATTGTAAAAGGTCTGAAGGAATTAATAGAAACCACCAAAACTAGAACTAGATAATTACCCCCAACGAGGCCCCTCCCCCACCCCCAAATAAAGTCGCAAAAAAAAACAAGCCCCCCAAATACCGAGCTAACTTAAAAAAATAGATGAATTCTGCAGTTTTAGAGAACCATAACCTGCAAAAAAAATCCTCCCACAGGCTACTCTTCAAACTCAGTTGACAGCTGCCAAGTCTTAACCTGTATATGGAAAGAAATAGGCTCATTCCTAGGCAAAAGCCAACACATACATTTATTGCACATCTGCATATGCCAGTGCACCAATACAAGAATCTCAAATCAAATTGGCAAAATATAGCAATCATCAGGTACATTCTCCAGACACATAAGATGGCATCATATTACTCAACCACACATTCCCATGTTTGATAGTACGAAATCATAGGCAAGTTTCGACCATAATAGACACACAAGCTTAAAATGTCAACAGCTGACCCCACTCACATAGTCACAAGTAACCGCCACAAGGCCCACAACCATATTTAGTACACCACATTCATAAGTAGATATAGCTGAAATTTGTTGTGTGTAGGCCGGTGCCAATCTCAGAATAACCCCATGCGACGAAGCTTGATTGTAATGTAACCGGCCAGCACCTCTTCCATACTTTTCTTTTTTAGCATCTGCAAGACACAACACAAGATTGACCACATTTTATCATCTTTATGCAACCACCACACCAATCTTGAATATTGCAAAAGGGAGAAACAATCAATTGTAAAGACGATTGTATAAATGTACAACAAAAGGCTTTGTGATGGCTGATCATTAACCATCTATCCGTTCTAGGGGGAATGAGAAGGTTGAGCACGATGAAGCAGTGCGGCAAGCCGGCAACAAAACAATGGTGGTAATTAAGCGACCGGCAATGCCACGGCGCTGCAATAGATAATTGACTCCTCCCAGGAGGCACCACTAAATTAAAGGAACTCAGTCTAAGATGCCGCCATGCAGGTGACACTTGACAGCCAAAGACAAGAGCGGCGTGTGTCTGCTGCTGCTGAAGCCCGAACTGTTCACTCAATCGATCGGAGCTGTTCACCATGGACCAGACGCAACTCTGCAGCTGCACGTACCTATGGCCGCCGCATGGGTAAGCAAAGGAGACATCAGCTGCACAGCCACACTCGCACCTCGACCACACTTGTAGCCGGCACCACCAACTGCTCCGATCGAGTCACCGGGATTATGCCGTCGCGGCGTCGCCTATATTGCCTATCGCCTTGTCTCTTCCCACGGTTATATGAGCCGGTACCATGGTTGGCTAGGTGATAGTGTCGTCCGCGGGCCGGTACCTGACGAAGATGGAGGAGCTGGACGGAAAACGGGGTTTAGGCGGAGGCGTGCCGACAAGAGGGGTTTGGGGTTAAGGGCGAACGGGGAGCCGGGGACGCCGGGGAAGATGCACGGGCGCACGGCACACCGAGGCGGCAAGCGGGGCTGCGGTACGGGCGGAGCCGCGAAGGGCGGATGCGCCGTGCGCGGGCACACGGGGCAGCCGGGAATGGTAAGGTCGATTGGCGGCAGAGTTTGGGGCAACTTACTTGGCGCCGTAGAGGGTGACTGTCAAGGCCATGAGACCGACGAGCGCCGCCGCCGCTCCGGCCGCGACCTTGGTGAGGAGGCGCAGGAGCCCCTGGATCAGTCCGTCTGCGGCGACGGCACCGCCGCCGCCCTCACCGCCGGCGTGGACGTGTGCGACGATGATTAGCATCATCCCGAGAAAGAACGTGGCCGTCGCCGCGGCAGGCAGCGCGCGGAGAGCAGCCAGGCCGAGCGCGCCGTGATCGGCACCACCACCGGCAGCCTGCCCCCCGAACACGATGAACTCGAGCGTGCCAGCGGAGACGCATAGCACGAACATGACGAGCCCAGACCCCGAGATCGAGCGCCGCCCGTTTCCCGCGCCGGCCACGGGGACGGCGTAGGCGTGGCGATGACTCAGGTGACGGTAGGTGAGCGCGACGGCGACGAAGAGGACCACCACCACAGCCAACGGCGGCAAAACCTCGGCCGCGCTGTGGAACAGTGGGGCTTCAGCGCATGTCGTGGTGCCCGTGCCGGCACCGCACTGCGAGTCCAGGAAGGTGGAGAGCTCGAGGGCGGCGAAGGCCAAACACAGGTAGAGGTAGGCGAAGCCGAAGGCGGCGGAAGCGCTCACCATGGTGTTCGGCTGGGGAGGATCCCGAGGCGCGGAGGGATCGGGAAGGGCGGCTTGCTGGTTGGCGGAGATAGGAGTTAGTAGTAGGGATCAACGCAATGCAAAGCTGCTTACGAGATTGTGTATATATACGCGCTCTATGTCATTTTCCATTGACTGAATGACTGGAATGCCGCTACCAAAGAGTAGGTTTCATTTACGGGTTGTTTGAATTTTAGGCGTGACATCGTTGTCTCTTCTGGTCCTCGTCATTGTGAGAAATAAAAAAGAGGCCGGATAACAGCATCCGCGTTTCTTCAAAAATACCCCCATGAATTTTTTTCCCCAGAGATAGCGACGAAAACTTATTACCACTGATTTTTTTCCCCCGAGAACAGCAGCTTTCATCATTTGATGGTCGTTAGGATCTTACTCTTACGTACTCGCGTTCATGTGAGACAAAAAGAGGAAGCTTCCCTTTTCCTCAGCACTCAGCAGCTTTACAAGGAGTTTGCAGTGAAGCTAAAAAGGCGGCATCTGGCCAAATCTGCCGTAGTTGAAAAGGGTATAAGCGATGCAGAACGAAGTCCATCGCGGTTTCGATGCGGGGCGATGATTTGCGATTGGAAATCGGAGCTGCTCTTCGGTGTTTGAGCTTGGCAACGATGACCGGTAGCCGCCGTTAGCTTCAGACCCGTCGGGGGGTGACTAAGTCGGAGCTGCTGGCGGCTTGGCTTCCATGCTCGACAACGATGACCTATGGCAGTGTGTCGTGTTAGTGCTCAACTGCGTCGCGTGGGGTGATTAGCCCTTCGGGTGCCTTTCTGGCATCTCGTCCGGCTAACCTTCTTGTACATAATATTCTTTCGGCTTAATTAAGCGGCAGAGCTCCTGCCTTTTATTTAAAAAAAAAGATAGGGACGAGATTTTCTGGTGTCACCAATTCATCATTAACCGGTCAGGGCATGTTTCTCCTTTGACGACTCCTCTGCGTATGCGCTGTGTGCGTTAAATTTCTTTTCTGATTGTGGTGGTGGCACACATAAAATTAAACCTTCCAAACTATTCCGTCGTCTGAATAGACTGCACGTCTGTACCCTACTACCAAAATAATTGATTTGAGCTGCCAAACACGCAGCTACCAAATTTTGTCTACAACTGGGATCTTCAGTTGATCTTTGCCTTTTTTTTCCAGCAAAATAGCCATTTTCATCCTTAAACTATCGTCTGAGGCTCAGATTGGTCCCTAAACTTAAAAAGTGTCCACTTTTGTCCTCAAACAATGGATTTGCAGGTCAATCTCATCCATCCCCCTTCATGGCTTGCCACGTGGCTAACCATACATGCGAAATGACGTTCCTGCCCCTCGCTCCCTCCTTTACCTATCGACTAGAGGCTCACGGCGTTTCCCTCTCCTCAGTTTCCCCCCTCTGAATGTTCTTCGAGCAATGTTTCAAGCTATAACAAATCGACAACTTTTGATAAAAAATCAAATGAATCCCTGTTGCAATCAAAATTTAGTATAGTCCACTCATTAACCCTAGCTCCAATAGCTTTGTACTCACCTCCACAACGCGGGCAGCTTCATGAGCGCTAGAACTCGACGCCCTGGGATCTGGCGGTACTCCTCTTCTTGGCGTCGACCTTCTCCCTTTCCCTCTCCCCTCACTGGATCCATGCGTCATGGAGACACTAGACATAGGCACAACGGCGGCGGTGGCCTCTGCAAAGGAGCGACCGAACCAGAGGGAAAGACGAGATAGGGGAGACAGGGGAGAGGAACCAGAGGAAGCAGATGGGGGAGAGGAAACTGGGGAAACCCGCCGACCAATCTCACGGCTCTTCCTCCCCGACGTGGAGACGATAAAAAGACAAGGAGAGGAAACAGGGACAAGAGGGAGGAAACGGAGGAGATGAAAACGTAGTGAGCTGGAGGGTAATAAAGGAGGGAGCGAGGGGTTCAACGGGGCAGCATCTCATCGGAGCCGACTCGCTTCCCCGGATTCGTCAATTGCAGCCCTGGCCCAACCGCGCGCAACTCGTCGCTGGCGGGGACCGATGACCATGAATGGAACAAAAAAGCTCAGGAAGAACACGACCGAAAGATTGACACCGACCATGCATTTTATATAAAGAAAAGATAGAGTTTTCTAATCTAATTGATGGATCGCCACCAATGCTTGCGCTGTCTATTACGAGACGGCACTAGTTGTACGGAGATTGACATCGACCGCGCTAGTTGCTCGGCCCACCGCGCCGCCGCCGCATGGATGATGCTCTTCTTGTTCCGACGATCGATTCTCCTGGACGTCAAGTCTAGGGAGAAGAAACCTTTGCTTGCTGCCGTGACCGGACCGCGGTTGCACACGTGCGTACATGTACGTGGTGGTGGTCATTCGTCATGCTGAAGCTCCACCGAACAGCACTACGACTCAATCGAATTGGCCCACGGCCGACCAATTTTTTTCCCGTCCCTTCATGATGGGACTCCGGAGTTGCGAGACGTTGGTGTTGGTCGTCACTGCGGAGCGAAAGCCCAAAGCCGACGGGGGGATCGATCGAACTTGGTAAGTATGATCGCTTCTTCCGTCCCAGGACAAGCAATACGTCGTCGTCCAGGTACCTGATCCGATCCGGCGGCGCGTGTTTGAGTTTCAAGACCAGTCTCACCACCGTTCCAAAAGGAAAGTAGCTAGGAATCATTGCCGGACGAAAAAAGAGCAGTCCACTTGAGCCATCGATGCAGCACCATCCAATTAACATGTCATCAGTGCGTGGAAGGAAGATACGCGTTGTGTGCCGGTGCTGCCAATGCAACAACAACACCCAGACGGGCCAGCCCTCGTTCTCGCGGGCTCACAGCCCTCGATGAAAACCCTCCGTCGTCCTCGTCCACGGCGAAAGAGTTCCCATGGAACTTCCCTCCGGTGGTCGTCCTGGTTCGGCGTCACTGTCATCCATCCTCCGCTCCGCCCGCAGGCAGCTTCCAGGAAGTTTCCTTGAGACTAGAAAATGCCCCGCGGAAGCTTCATGGAAATTTCCGGCGTCGACAGTCGAGCCTTAGTCTCCAAGAAAGAAACTTCGTCGAGGCACCAAAAAGTCTCTCCATCTGCTTGTTTTTTCGACGATTCCAGCCTATCGTTCCCGTCTCCGTCCCCATTCGTGAAAGTGACATGTCCTACACGAAGCAGACTTTGGGCATCTCCGATCCCCATATATATGGGGCGCTCCGTCTGCAGCGGGCGGGCAGCGGCTGCCGCTGCTACATTTCGGCAAACTTCGAGAGGTCCGTCACATTTTAGCTTACGGATGAGCTTCTTGGCTTCCTTGCTCCCAAGTGAGGCACAAGTTACTGGCTACAAAGTAAGCCAGGATCTCATATCCACAAATGGGTTAGCGAGGTAACGGGTTTCATGGCTGCTGATGTCTATCTATGTTTATGATCGGCGGAGCTCATCGGGAGAGCATGAGCAATGGACAGCAAAGCTAGAGCGTGCATGCAGTTTGTAAGGAGCAGCTTGCAGTGTTTGCTTCTTCCACTTCTAGCTGGTTTACAATGGCCTCAATCAATCAATCGTCAGAGCATGCAACCGCAGAGCATAGGGAAGGAGCAGCCAAGGTTCCATGGGGATTCTGGAAGGCTGGAGCCTGGAGGACTGGACAGGCACAACAAGAAGAAAAAAAAGAAGAAGAAAAGGATCCGATCGTGTCTCGGCGGTTGGACTTGTGATGTAGACGTACTGGACTGTCTGGACATGGAAGATGACTGTTCACTGATGTTCAGGGCTGCACCAAAAGCCAGGAGGAAGGTAGGCGCCAAGTACCAGAGCAAAGTTGTAGAGATCTCAGGTACCGTATATGCTCTATTTACTCTCAACGTCTCAAAATAAGTACATATCTTGCACTTCGAACAATCAAACAATCTTAAATTTTACCAATATAGAAAAATATCCATATTTATAATGTTAATATTTGCACCATTAAATTAATCATGTCATATATTTTTATAATACAAACCTATTTAGAGATACAAATGCTATATAAATCTAGTTAAACTTTATTATATTAGTTGATTCCTCGAAGTATGAAATATGCACCTATTTTGAAATAGGGGGAGTAATTTACACAAGATGAGTGATATTAGTTCAGCCTCTAGAAGACTGAGCGTTATTCCTTGGCCGGACCTGAATTTCACTGTCTGGGCCGGCTTGATCGATTTCTAGAAGCGTTCTTCCATACCCTAACTTATTCAATGTCTGGCTAGGCTGGATCAGCTTCTAGAAGCGTTCTTCGCCATCTTCGGACTTCAATTTCGCTGTCTGGCCGCGTAGCGGCTGCTGCTAGCTGGCCGAGTAGTTCTGTGTTGTTAGTAATCGGTTAATTAGCACCTTCTTCTCAAGTATATGAACACGGACAACTTATATCTTATATAATATGAAAAGTATTCTTATTGACAAGTACCTCTTTTTCTTCTTCTTTTTTTCAAGCCACATTTAATCCTGTTTGGCCGAACTTTTAGTCCCAAGCATTGTTCAGGAACTGCGGACTGCAGAAGCTTCTTGGAATAAATAAAATAAATAATACTTATCAAAAAAAAAATTATATGTTTTATTGGTCAACATGCTGTGTTGGTCAACAACTCAACATGGAATTCCTGGGCTACAGTATCATTCAGATAGGCTATAGATCATCCACAGAGGAGAATCTTTGTCCAGCGTACGAAAATGTTGTTGACTTGACTATCCACTGTAGCGATGCTCGTGGGTAGTATATTTTTTCACCATTATTCGGAGTGTTCTTGGATAGTGATGCTGCTTCTGCTAAACCCAAAGGAAAATGAAAACGAAGGCTGCCCAAGTGCGCACTTAATTTTCAGAGACGAAAATTATTCCCATATATTATAGCTCATGCATGGATGTTTTCTCAAGGATGTGGGATATATACAATAAATATTGATTACTGAAGACCTGAAAACCCCTATTATTTTATTTTTTGTTAAAAGAAAATAGAAACCATTGTAAAGAAGTTATCTGAACCGCACCAGATGGTCCTATCATGAGATTGGGCTTTGAATGTTTAGTAGAGAAGAGAAAAGTGTGAATGAAACAGATAAAACTACTGTATAGCTACAACATATGGATTCTAGCCAGTTGAAGGGGGAAAAATTGGAGTAAAAGGAAACTTTTAATGAAAAAAACGTGTGTTGAGAAGGACAATAAAGTAACCAGCGAAACAAGAAAGAACAAGAATCAGCATAATTTATGCAGCACTTTGACACGACATGGGCTCCTGCTGGTAGCCAGGGAAAGACTATAACACAAATAGAAAACACAAGCATCACAAAACACAGACACACGCACCACGCTTGGCTTTGAACGTCATCAAGAGAGAAAGGATTCTGTGTCTCTGTTCAAGATCTGTGAGCGGACACGAGTGGAAATCAGATAGATGTAACCCCTTCTTGTCCACAGATTGCAATGAAATTGGCACTTTTTCGTGCTACTAGATCGTTCAAAGCACACAGAAAGGAGAAAAAAAATAATACAAGATTTAACGAAATCTCATCGAACAACAACATCGTATATTGACGGAAACAAAACAACATCCTCAGCGTTACACTGGCATCAAACGGCTTTACTACAAGTGAGCATATCCAGTCCCTGGCTCCCCTGTGTCAGACAGACCGGTGACGGTGACTGAACCTGTAGGACTAGAACGCCTACCAGACTACCAGTCCTGGCTACGACACCGCCAAGAGGCACCCGATGTCACTCACAATGGCAAGAGGGAGGATGGTTCTTACTCTGTGCTGAGCCAGGCGCCGCCGAGGTCGCCGTCGGTACCGAGCCACAGCACGGCGCCCGCGAGTAGAGCCGCCGCCGTCGCTGCCAGCGCCGCGTTCGCGAGGCGGTCCAGGAAACGTCGACGCCGGGCCGCCGCAGTAGCACCGGTGGCCGCGTTCGCACCGCCGAGCGCGCGAACGTGGGCGAACAGGAGCAGCGACGTGAGGCCGAAGGTGGTCAGCACGGCCGGCAGCAAAGCGCCCGCGGCGAGCCGCGGGACGAAGGCACTCCTTGGAGTCTGGATCTTGGCGGCCTCTGAAAGGGCATCGAGGCACCAGAACACGGCTGCGTAGCCGAAGAGGATGGTGAGCGTCACGTGCGAAACCATGGCAGGGGAGTGGCGGTCGCTTCTCGTTTTGGATCGATGACGGGAGAAGAGGACGAAGAACTGAAGAAGAATAGGGAGATAGGAGTAGTTGCAGAGTGGGGATGTTTTTTGTTTGCATGTCCACTCGCAGATGGCCAGATGGGGGGCGCTCTTTATAGGAGAACGGACGGCCAGGATTTCACGATCGGGGGGCTCGAAAAGGGGCTCGAAAAAAATAGGGATAGATTTTGCCTTTAGCAGCCTTTGTTGCTAGGGGAAAGTATGCGTGCCGGGCTGCCGGCCGGTCAGCGTCAGGGCAACTGGCTTGGACGTTAGAACGTGTGGAAACATCAGTGGCCTGTTCGGGAGGCCGTATCGTATCGTGGATTATTTACTGCTGGCTGGTTTGGTGTGAGAGAAAAACACTGTTCTCGACTGGAAATTTACGATCATTTACGAGCAAGTGAATAGGCTGCAGGACCACACAGGGACAAAGAGGTGGACGAAAAGAAAGGAGGATGAGTTCTCCGTCGACCGTGGGTGACGAAAGCGAGGGCTGCAGAGATAAGGCCGTCACCGAATCTGTCGGGGCTAGTACATTTCTGCAGGACGAAATAAAGTTGCTCGACTCGGCTTGCTCGGACTTGGAGAGAGTCCAAGCTAAAGTGAGTTCTTTTTTTGAAACTGGAAACGAAGCTCTGAATAAGCCAAATAAACTAGGAGCATCGTAATTAAACTCGGATAAATATTATTATTCTGCAGCATAATCTTCTGCTGATGAGCTGATAGGATCGACATGGTGACATGGAGGACTAGATGATGTTATGTATGGTGAAGGCAGCATCGACTAGAAGCGACGCTAAAACTGCTGCAAGCTCGTAGAGGTGGTTGCCTGGTTGGATCATTATTACTGTACATGCTAAATCATGTATATATTCATGTTCAATTAAATACTGTCGCCACAGCAAAAAATTCGTCCTTATGGGATTACCCAGTTGAATTGGATGGACACGTACTGGTGGTGGACCGTGGACTCACAGATGTGGTCAATGAGTGTGACTAGTGTTGCAGACAGTCTCGGCCTCGGCCCCTCTCGTCAAAGAAAGAAACGAAAAGGCAAAGGACAAAGCTAGAATATCCGAAAGGTTTCGGGCTTCGCTGGTGGCACAGTCGCACCAACTGTTTCGGGCTTTCTTTTTCGGCGTTGGTTTGGTTTTCCGATCTTCAGCTGAGGATGGAAAGAGGGAATGCCGGAGCTGGACCACGCCCGCCCATCACCTGTCCGGGTCTCGGCGCTTTGGAGGTCAGGTGCGGATGCTGGACCGTCTCCCACACGCCGGCCCTGACCACGAGCGCGGCGAAAGGCTTCATCTGTGGCCGGCCACCCCCGACACGTTTTTGCGTAGTACCAGACGACGCCGGTGACTGTGACCGGCGACTGTGTGTGTTTCCGGCCTTTTGACGACGCTTCATTCATCGGATAAGCATGCAAGGAAACTAAAACGAGGCTTTGAAAACTCGACATACCTTCATGTACTCACTGGCTGCTGTCAGGTGTGTGGATGGAATTTGACTATGGTGAACTGGTGGCTCGGTTTTTTGATGAACCAATGCAATGCAACTGCAGTGGCCTTTTGCCTTAGCAAAGGTGTCTTTCCTGAATCCCGATAGGCTGATTGATGATTGGACTAGGGCCATGTTTAGTTCCCTCAATTCGGTGCCGCCAAATATACTGTAGCGCACTGTAGCATTTCATTTGTATTTGGTAATAATTATCCAAACATTGACTAATTAGGCTCAAAACGTTCGTCTCGCAAAGTACAATCAAATTGTGCAATTAGTTTTTGATTTCGTCTATATTTAGTACTTCATGCATGTACCGCAAGTTTGAAGTGACGGGGAATCTTCTTTTTGCATAGTGCCAAATTCAGGAATTTGGGGAACTAAACATGGCCTATATGGAGTATGTCGCCCGCATAGAATAGTCCGAGGACCTGCAGGTGCACAAACGCGACGGGCATCCGTGCGTTTTGCAATTTGCATGAGCTAGTATCGTAACGTGCCAAAGGGTGTCTAGAGGTTAGAGCATTCCGACAGCACTTTTCAGGTCCTTAGTGTGACTCCCTGTGGGAGTAAATTTCAGACTGGGGTTAAAAAAATCCCTTCATCTGTCCCACGCCAAAGCACAGGTCTAAGAAGGGTGGGGCAGGGGTAATTGGAGGTTTTCTGGGCCTACGTGAGAAGATCTTTTTCTTAATGTAATACCTGGGACGATGATGCCCTGGCAGGTCCAGTTTTTTTTTTTTTAGTATTGTAACATATATGGTACTTGGGCATGATTGATTCCCAAATCCTGCTAATACTCTACTTTTGAAGACTTGCAGTTGAGGTATACCGCTACCGGCACCGGCACCGATGGCCCACCACGTGAACAGCGCCGGCGCAGGAACATCGACATTCGACAGCCGCCTTCCTCTTCCAGCAGCCTGTTCGGGAGACCGTATCGTGGATTATTTACTGAGAAAAATATTGTTCTCGGCTGAAAATTTACGATCGTTTATGAGCAAGTGAACATGCTGCTGGTCGACACAAACATCAAAGCAGAGCATGGTCATGGGTACTTGGCGCCGTCGGGCCCGCTCTCGAGCGGGGCATCCGTGGTGAGGACGAGGCAGCAGAGGAGGCCGAAGGCGACGACGGCCTGGTACGGGGCCAGCCTCGTCAGCTTGCCGTCGACGCGCCGCGTGTCCGCGGCAGAAGCAGGGGCAGCGCCGCGGCCACCTGCGCCGGCGGCATTACGCGCCTTTCGGGTGAAGCGGGCAAGAAGCATGGTGCCGACGACCGCTGCAACGCCGGTGAAGCTTGCTACCTGGGTCATGTTGCCGAAGCGCCCCGCCCCCGTGGACCTCGAAGCAGCGGCGGCGCCGTGCGACTGCGAGTGATCCTCCTCGAGGACGACGCGGAGCAGAGGCCGGGCGCCGGTGGCAAGGGCTGCGATAACAGGGCTCTTCCTGGCGACGTCGGCAACAAGGTGGAGCAGGCCGAGGCCTCCGGCGCCGGACGCGACAAGGAGGCACGCGGAGACGAGGAAGGCGACGACGAGGGACACGACCAGGGTCACCTGCGCGAAGCGGTCTGTGCGCGGCGGCGGCGCGTCACCTCCAGCGCGCGCCTTGCGGACGAAGCGAGACAGCAGCATGGCGCCGAGGGCCTGGGCGGTGACCACGGCCATGGCGAAGATGCAGATGGCGATGTCGGTTAGGGGGCTCCGCCGCCCCGCGATGTCGAGGAGGACGCGGAGCGCGTCGGGGAACCCCAACGTCCCGGCGCCCAGAGCCAGGACGATGATCCTCGGAACGAGGCCCTCCGCCATGTGGATGTGGATCACCCCCTCTCTCTCTGTCGTCTCGCGACTTCCTTCCCGTGCTGTGCTGTTGTGCTGTGCTGCCGTGACTCACCAAAACGTTGGACTCCTCCACGTGCGTGATCCACTGGCCACTGCTCTTTTTCGCAAGGCTGTAATAACCGATAAGGGAGACGCCAGGATGCATGCCAATGCCGTGAAATGACTCGGCTCATTATTGTCACACGATATTTGTTACTCCTGCGTGCTACCTCTCACCCCATTGGTGATCAGCTCCTCTCCATCACGCAAATCTGCAATAAGATCCGGCGGCGAAAGGTTGCACCGCATCTGGTCTGAAACCTACCCCTTCGTTCGATCGGAACGATTGCTTCGTGTGCACAGGTGAAGCAGACATGGTTCCAGCTTCGTCAACGGGGTGGGGCTACCTTTGCCGGGTGGATCAAGCCGTAAGGGACACGTAATAATCTACGCGCGATCTAAGCAGGACCGGGGACTGGGGGAGATGAGCCTGAGCCCTGAGATGAGAGGAACTGCAGCTCTTATGCTGTTTGAGGAAGTGGAATAAACCGAAATCCTTACGGAGATCGATTTGGTAGACTGATCATCATAGACAATAATAGACATTGGATGTTATAGGAGAATTTTTTTTAAACAAAGATAAATCCATATGTAACATTTTGAGCAATAGCATGAAGTAACCCACTAGGTATGCATCTGAATTTACTCATTTCAGTCACTATAACGGGTAACTAAAGTAACCTTCTAGATTTGCACCTAAATTATCCAACCTTTTGCCATCATGGACGATAATATAAAGTAACCTTCTAAATTACCCACATCCATCATTATGATAAAGTCATATTTCTTTATGATATTAAGCATGGAACATGCTATAAATTTCGTTGCGACGCACGAACGCATTTGCTAGTTATGATAAAACCACGTTGGCATCCGTTTTTTCAAGGAATATTTCTTATGGCATTTGTATTTCGTCGAATACAAATACAGAGAGTATATGATGGATTTTTTTTTTGATCGGTATACGATGGATACTTGCTAGCAAGCGTTTGGGCGAAAAGCTAGGGCTCTTGGGATCTGAGCCGCCCTCCCCTACACGAGCGTAAGAGAAAGCGTCACAGACTGACGGCTGCTGCATTTCGCGGGCTTCACGCATCATCATCGGATAAGCCGGGAAGCAAAAGGCGCCTTCAAAAGATTACATGAGATTTTATGGGCCTGCCGAAAGGACAATGAGTCAATGATGTTACTGCCCCCCGGAAAGTACCCATCACTTTGACAAAATGGTGTGGATTAGGATCCAATATATTCATGCCAATGTTCGGTACCATATTTTTCCTTTTGCTTATGGGTGCGTTTAGTTGGCAAAAATTTTTGGCTTTGGCTACTGTAGCATTTTCGTTTGTATTTGGTAATTAGTGTCTAATTATGGACTTAGTAGGTTCGAAAGTTTCGTCTCACGATTTCTCACCTAACTGTGTAATTAGTTTTTTTTCGTCTACATTTAGTACTCCATGTATGCGTCCAAAGATTCGATGTGATGGACACTGTGTAAAATTTTTTGAGAACTAAACGGGCCCTATTTTTTTGTGTGTGTGGTTCTTTTGATATAAACGAACGGTGATCAAAGGAGCTGAAAAATTCTCGAGGTTGTGGTTGTGGATCAGATCAGACGACGGTTGAACTAATAAGTTAGGACAAAAAGACTAGGAGAAGCAAAGGCTAGCATGTGGTCAGGATGCCGCAGCCGCTGCATGAAGGCATCATGGTACGAACATGATATTTGTTCCTTTTTCATTTCCATTGGCCTGGGCGCCTGGCCCCGCCTCTTCTTGGGATCGTGCCGCGGCTCGCAATATTTTTTCCCGTCACGCGTATCCACAAGGACCACAAACAGAATCGACTGACGATCGGGTGCTGCACGTCCGGTTGCGGTTGGATCAGGCCTTGCGTGCTGTCCTGTCCAACACCTTCCATACAGTTGTACTTGTAGTCCTAGGTCCTCACTCCTCAGAAATCAGAATCCACCGCGAGATCTGAAAAAAAGGATCAGAGCTCAGAGAGGAGAGCCTGAATGAGATCTGAAAAGGATCTACTCCGTACGTTTTGTGTGTTTGTTTAAGGATCGGAGGTGGGGTAGTACACCGCATTTTGAACTGTTCTTTTAAGGATAAATCACATCTTCCATTCTTGGGGAAGTGATGACCGATGATTCCACGAAAGTCTGAAAGCTGCAGATGTCTTTGCTTAGGCCGCGTTTAGATCGCAAAATTTTTTTGGCCTGAGTCAAAAACCTGACAGCTGCAGGTTTTGGCCAAAAACCTGACAGCCAAAATTTTTTGATTTTGCTATTTTGTTGCCAAAAATTTTTAGATGCCGTTCCCAAAACCTGACAGCTGCACCATGCAAACACATGCAAACGCTGTCAGGTCTCTCATGCAACATGCAAACACATGCATGCAGCCAATGCATGCTGAAGCTGCAAACGTTTGCATGCTGTTGTCTCTCATGCAACAGCATGCATGTTTGATCACAATAACACAACACATGTATTTAATAATTAATCATGCATAATTCAACCACAAAACTGTATTGACGCAACCGTACATCTACGGTACACATACATGTCCTCAAACACACAAAACTGTCAAGAATGGTTTAGCAAAGCATAAGCAATCGAATCACGAAATTCATTCATCAGATCAGACTCATCCTCAACTTTCTCGGGGTCAGACTGATTCTCAGACACTTCTCGCGGCACATAGTTATCATCACGGTCACACCTTGCAAAGTGTCTATCCCCTATGCCACTTATCCTAATAAAATTATGTAGAGCACATCATGCAACTATGATTTGGCTTTGTTTATGAGGTGCATAAGAAGGGATCTGATGCAAGATGCGCCACCTCATTTTTAAAACTCCAAATGACCTTTCAATGACATTCCTAAGACATGAATGTGCATAATTGAAGGCCTCCTCTTTACCTTGGGGTTCTGGGGCGTCTCGATACTCCTGTAGATGATACTTAGTCCCCTTGTAAGGAGCAAGGTAACCTAGCCGGTTAGGGTACCCGGAGTCCACAAGGTAATATTTCCCTACATCAGCAAAAAAAATATTTTACATTCAAGTAGTTGAACAACAAGGAACCAAATGTGCTATCAGATAGGTGTGTACGTGCAGGTGGATGTGGAAAGACATGGCTGTATGTTGTTGTTCCATCATTGAATACTCTCATGTCATGTACAGACCCCGGCCAACCAGCAAGAACAAATATAAATCTCATGTCAAAGTCACAGACAACCATGACATTTTGTGTAGTCATGCCCTTACGGCACAAGTGCTGCACAAACTTATCATTGGGCACCACATAAGGTACATGAGTCCCATCTATACCCCCTATGCAGTCCTTGAAGTAGGAATAGAACCTAGGGTTTCTCAGTCTAGGATGCATTGTTCTAAATTGTGGGTCGACAGGCTTAATGATGTCAGCAGCAAGCTTCACCATACACTTCAAAACTTTGTTTAACATGTTGTAGACAGTCCCTAGTGACCTCTCAAATCTATCCTCAGCTTGCCTAAAAGATTGTGGTGCCCCAATCATCCAAAGAAACATCCCTAGAGCCTCAACCGAGGTGGACTTAGCACTAGATTTCAGGCCATATGATTGTACTAAAAGATCATGCAGTCTATGGAACATAGGTGGGCTCATTCTAAACATGCTATAACAGGCCTTGCTATCTCCAAGCTTCCTCTGTACCCATTCCAAACCAGTCATGGCAGGTTGCCTATACTCAGCCCTATTCAAATGCTTGTCAATGTGCAGGGCATACTGGTACATACCATAGATAAAAGCATCATCATCTTCAGCATCCTCTAACTCAGCCATCATCATCTCTTGTAAACCATCCCAAGGGTCTACACAATGGGTTGCGACTCGCGTGATGAGACTCAAATTTTAAAAAATAGAAAACCCTTCAATACGATGTCGGATGAAGATAATTTTTATATGTAAATTGTAGACCTCGATGAGATCTACAACTTTATAGTTTTAATTTTTTCTATTTGAGGACAGTAAGATGCTCGAAAAAATAATATAAAATTTCAGCACCATAATAATCGCCGACTAACGCTTGCCGCATTAGAGCACTAATATATTATTTGTATGGAGTTAAATGAAAATACTTTTTATACCAAAGTTGTAGCTCTCAATGAGATCTGCAACTCAAAGTTACTGTTCATACGCAAAACCGCCCGTTGAAAGTTGAACTTTTTCAAGAGTTGGAGGGCCAAAGTTATCCGGTTTTGAAATTCGAGGTTGAAATCCAAACTTTGGCGAGGGTTGGAGGGTGTAAAGTGGACTGTACCCTAGATTAAATTGAAGTCTCCCAATAGTAGCCACTGCTCATCCATATGGTGTTTCAGGTCTGAAATCTCTTGCATGATGACAATCCTCTCTGGATCAGTTTGTGGACCATACACCCCCGTTACGCACCAGGAAATGTTTTCCTCAAGCATGGTGATTCTGCCAGAGACAGTATGTGCAGTTATCTGCATTGGGAGTAACTTTAAAAATCTCTCAGATGCGGCTATGAGTATGCCCCCGAGGCCCCACTTGATGGCAAAAAAGTACAGTTTGTGACTAGATCCGGGCCCAACGTTTCATTGAGTAATTGTTGATTCCAATTCTCAATTTTTGTTTCTTGAAGACAAACTACCGTAGCACCTGAAGAAATAATCAGATTTCGCACACTCGCTCTCTTTGCCCCATCATTGAGCCCTCTCACATTCTAACATAAAATTGCAGTGTCTTTTTGTGACATTTAAACCTGACATTCAACTAGAAACCGAGTTCTCACTCGATAAGTTCTTGAACATACATCCATCGAAGTGACCAAAGGCAACAAAGCAAAGCAGCCACAATAATCCATCCCCGAGTTCATCCAACATCTTGAGTCTTTGTTGAAGGCTACATGGCCAAGAAGAGCGACAAGCATTCTAAGGGAACGATTCAAGATCGTAGTTCTTGCCGAAGGCTACATGGCCAAGCAGCAACAAGCATCCTAGATGATTACGATACACGGACATTAGTGTCCCATTTCGCCACGTGAGGGCCCGATCCAATCGATGATTGCTTCAAACCAAGTTGTCGTAATAAGCTGTTTGACAGCTTGGGTCTATCATTGAAACAGACCCACTCGCTCCCGAGGCCACACGCCTCAGGCCTCCTCCATCCGCTTTGCTGCTCCTTTGTTCTTACGGCCTTCTCCGGCTTGGTCCCATGCTCCACCAAGACTGAAGGGCCTCCATCTCTACCATGTTGATTGGCTTGACAAAGTGCTGTGAAAAATTATCAAAGTTAGCTTCACCTGCTTCTTTGGGTTGTTCTGTTGTTAGTTCTCCCAATTTTTTTGAAAGAAGTTCTGAGCTAACTTCATAGAATCCTTGCCGACTCTAGTTTTTGCCTTATCGGCTAACCGACTACTCTTCCTTTGTGTATAATCTGTAGCCATATCTAATCATTCGGTTCAAAGACAATTGATGGCGAGGGAAGCCGGGATTGTTCTAAGTGGTGTGTGATATTCTCGAAAACTCATCCATCGGGTGAACCTCGGATGTCCGCCGAAGCGGAGTTGAGCTTCCCGCTCTGTACTTTCCAACGACGGTACATGCACGATCTAGGTTGGCATTCTATCGAGTTAGCATGGTGGTAAAACTAAATCAGATTGTTGGCGTGCTCATTAGTACCCCGCCGCTAACGATGGTTGTTGTACCAGCTCACTACTACCCCCTCCTGGTTATCTAGACCAATTTTCGTTGTTGTGCGTTGAACATTGTCAATAGACCCTCCAACTTGGTCAGCTGGGCAACTTGTCTGTTCAGGACCGATAGCGAACTCTAAGCTAAAAACCTTGATCGCACTCCCCTCCACTGGTTCTTCAAGACCCGAACTGTCTTGGCTATGTAATTCGTGTACACTACTCGGTTGTGATAGACTAACATTCATTCCAGTCCTACAAGGGCTACCAGATTCATGATATGAAAAATTTAGGCTGATGCTTACATTGGTGTTACTTGCAGCGCTGTTGTGGACCTTCACCAGCATCATGTTCAGCCCGTTCTCCTTGTTCTTCTCTTTCTGACATGTTGGATCAGCATGCGCTGGCGCCTTCTTGATAGCCCTGGTCTCGGCTCCTTCCTTGTTGTCCCCTGTAACAGGCCAGACCAGCATTGCTTCATCAAGCATCGGATCAAAACTGTTAGACTAAGCAATGTGCGGTTGCATGTGTGTGTCGCGTATGTGGCTGCATGTGTGCAGAGGTTGTATAAATATGTAACCGATGCAATCAATAGATCTATCCCTTACATTCTTTCATGGTATCAGAGCGTCCAGGTATCGACTATGATGAGACTTTCAGCCCAGTGGTCAAACCAGCAACCATCCGCACAGTTCTTACTCTGGCACTCTCTCATTCATGGCCTATTCATCAGCTTGATGTGAAGAATGCATTTCTCCATGGCATCCTGAATGAGACTGTATATTGTGTTCAGCCTGCCGGTTTTGTTGACACCTCCCGCCCAGATTACGTGTGCCGGTTGAACAAGTCACTCTACGGTTTGAAGCAAGCACCCCGAGCCTGGCATCATCGCTTCGCAAGTCATATCAGCGTCAGAGTGACAGCTTGTTCCTCTCCCAGCGTCAGTATATTCTGGACATTCTTGACCGTGCTGGTATGCTTAGCTGCAAGCCTTGCAGCACACCTGTGGATACTCATTCCAAGCTTTCTGCCGATGGAGCTGCCGTCACCGACCCCTCCTCCTACCGCAGTATTGCTGGTGCTCTTCAGTATCTCACTTTTACTCGTCCAGATATTGCTTATCTTTGTCCAGCGGTGTGCCTCTACATGCATGACCCCGGGAGCCTCATCATGCGCTTATGAAGCGCATTCTTCGCTACCTTCGTGGTACCTTGGATCTTGGTCTTCATCTTCACCGGACCTCACGATGAGATCTCGATTGTCTACAGATGCAGATTAGGCGGGTTGTCCGACACGCGCAAGTCCACTTACGGCTATATGCGGTGTTTTTCGGGACAATCTCATCTCGTGGTCATCTAAGCGTCGACCCTACGATTGTCGAGTCCAAAGTCTTTGAGGCGGAGTATCGAGTTGTGGTAAACGGCGTTCTTTGAAGCTTGGTTGGTTACGACAACTCTCGCAAGAGCTTCATCATCCTCTTCGCCGTGCTACCGTGGTCTATTGTGATAACATCGAAGGTTGTTTACCTCTCCGGCAATCCTGCCCAAAGACCAGTGGACCAAGCATATTGAGATTGATTTGCACTTCGTGAGAGAGCGAGTCGCCCTCGGTGAAGCACGCGTCCTGCACGTTCCCACTACGTCTCAGTACGCCGACATCTTCACCAAAGGTCTGCCGACATCAGTCTTCACGGAGTTTAGGTCCAGTCTTAATGTTCGCGGTGCTCCCAGTTAAAACTGTGGGGGAGTGTTAGACTAAGCAATGTGCGGTTGCATGTGTGTGTCGCGTATGTGGCTGCATGTGTGCAGAGGTTGTATAAATATGTAACCGATGCAATCAATAGATCTATCCCTTACATTCTTTCAAAAACACAAGGGGGACACAGAAATCGTCAGAGAAGTGTCAGGGACGGTGGCCTGCTCACAGTTAATGTCAAGCTGCGGCAGGGGATCCTCACAGAAAGAGAACAGAGGGTCTGCAAAAGTAACTCGCTTTATGCTCTTACTATTTGGTAGAGGTGTTGGCGCCACTTTGACCTTGTAGACAAGCTTCATTGGTTCAGGCATCCAGGACCTCGACCTATGAGATCCCCCAGCATGAAAGGAGCCCCCAGCTCCCCTAAAGTTCGAGCTGTAGCACTCCGCAGGTCCAGTACGGCAGCGGGTGATCCTTCCCCAAGCTGAAGCACTCCTGTGACGACGGTGATGACCTATGCGGTCTTCATCATCATCATCCCTCCTGTGATGTCCATGGCCATCACGGCCACGGCCCTCATGCTGACGTCCGTGTGCCTCTCCTAGGATGTCAGGGACGCCGTAGCGCCAATCGAAGTTCCGACGACGCTTGCGGTTAGGCGGTCCACCAGGGCCTCCATTGCCCCTGATGAAGGAGAGGTCCTCAACAGTCGCCACGTGCGGTAGGATGCGGTATGTCAGTCCATGCTTGATGTCGGTGGGAGGGTCACGGTGGACTGGAGCCTGTTGGATGTCCACGGGCGGCTGCTCTGCATCAGGATCAGCAATGGTGAGCCAAACCTCAGTCGGGATCTTGCAGGGGTCCGAGCACCAAGTCCAGAGGTCGAACGTCCTGGTCCTCTCCTTGCACGCCTGGTGTGCTCCTCCACGTGGTGGATGGCACATTCCTTGCCCAACACCTTCTCATTAACCTCCAGGCGCCATGCGTGTAGAGGGATCCCCTCGATGCGCACATAGGCCCGGAACTCCATGTGGGCGTCGACGGCTTCTCTAGTCTCGTCCCATGGCGCGAAGTTGGAGGTGCGGCCGCTGCTGACGATGTAGCGCTGCCTGACCGCTCTCTGCATGTTGCGAAGGTCGCTGAAGATCACAAGATACTGCTCGGGGTAGTGCTTGACGACCTGAAGATCCATGACGCCCAGGTGCATCTGGGTGCAGATGGCGTCGACGACGTGGTGGACCTCGGTGTCGTGGCTATTTGTGATGTGTTGTGAACGGCGGCGTTCGTAGCGGCGGGCATGTGTAAGCAACCTCTCACATAGGCACATTAAACTTTTATTATACAAAAGATTACTTGCCACCGGTTTTCGCAGAAAACTTTTATTACACAAAAGATTACTTGCCACCAGGTTTCGCAGAAAACTTTCGAGTCATGATAAAGACCAACAGGGATGGGGTGGCCATTCTTTTTCTGAACGATGAAATGGCCATTCTTTCTTCACAGACCGAACTACCTTGGCCTTGCAACTCTGGTTGGAATCGGGGTGAAACTGTGACTTTTACATGGTTGCAAACTTTGGAAACTTTTATTGTCCATGTTAACAGTATTTGGGAATCATCTACCTTGCGAGCGGAAATGGGCTTTGTTATCAGGCCCGTCGATCAGCAATGGCAGAGTGGCCGATAGCAAGGGTGCCATAAAAATTAGGACGCCCAAATTACATAGTTATTATTATCTTTTAAGTACATGATCAGGAATAAAAGGTAAAGATCCGAATGCCCCATATGTGATGCTTACTGATTAGATCCTTCATCCTTTGTACTCCGAAGCTTCAAAGAAGATGTTTTTTTCGAAAGGCGGCAAAAAGTTTTAACCGGATTTTTATTAGACGAGAGAAAAGAAAAATAAAAAGGGGGGTCACATAGTTACAACAACGAGCCTAGGCTCAGCACCACTATGGCACTCTGGTCGACCACTCTACTCTGAAGACTACCACAAGAGAAAAATTGAAAAAACACGCGCTAGTTCGCTTGTTTGTCTCCTCCTCCCTACCATAGGTCAGCGTATCCTGCACCGTGATTCTGTGAAGTGTATGATGCATTCCTTGTCTTGCCGGCAGTGGAGACTTGAGAAAGTGAGTTTTGATCATACGAATTTCAAATTTTAGGACTCCATTTGTAATTCGCACCAGGCCCTGAACTCCAAGAGAACCTAACCTATCGACGAGGTATGCTGCTCCTCACTGTGATCCATGGTTGAGTGGTACTGCAGTTATCTTAGCTTAGGGTTGGTCATCGGACAAAAATCGAAGAAAAGATTGAGTTGGCATCTGTAGAGAGAACCACCATCGTGTGAGTCATCGGTCATGACTCATGACGAACAAAGCACAAAGGTACCATCAAGCCAGACTAGCTGCCTCTCCTTGATATAAGTCAAAGTCAAACTGACAGCCACTCCTCTCGCTCTCGTGCTCGCTCATGTGTGGATTGACCATTTTGACCTCCAATTGTGCTCACAAATACAACCTGAATGGCACTCTGGTCTCTGGACTGCTGAGTGATGTGATCCGAAGTCCAATTCGAGGGGACCAGTGGACCAACTTCCGTCCGAACGTTTCTCAGGTTTTAGAGAAAATTCTGGTATGCCGTATGCCATCAAAACTATATATATCACTTGCCCCTTCAGTCTCAATAAAACGTTTTTTACACTTTTTATAAACTAATTTTAAATCTAACACTGTTTAATTTTTTTTTCAAAACTAACACTTTTGGCCGCGCTTATTTCCCTGGCGCGGCGAAACGTCTGTGCCGCGCCATGCATGGTGGCGCGACGAGAGGGATGACGTGGCGACGAGCGGGGCGTTGACCGGTGACGTGGCAGGGTCTGCCGCGCCACCGATCTTGACGCGGCTCTGCCGCGCCCTGATCGGTGGTGCGGCAAAGCCGGATAAAAGCCCGCGGCCTAGTCCCGCCTGTCTGCTGCGCCTGGCCGCCTGTCCGCCACGGCTTCGCGCCCGCCGCGCCTGCCTGCCCGCCACTCCCAAGTGCTGTCGGCGCATGGCCCTCTTTTGCCGCCTCTCTCCCTCCCTTCCCTTCCATTCCCTGGCCGCCTCCCTCCCTCCCCGTCCTCATTCAAGGTAATGACGCACTTTTTATTTTTGTTTGAATGATGGATTGAAATATTATGAATGGGAGTTAAGGTTAGGAGGAAAATTATGTTTGGGAATTATGGGCTATGGTTTGAGAGAAGATATTAGTTTGATTTTGTCGATGTTAAGGTTAATTATTTAGTTAGAAGTATGTTTACCATGTATATTTTTGTTGCTATAAGTGTTGGCTATATTATTTGAGTTGCAATGCAAATAATTATATTTTACATTAATTTACGTTGTTTTGATTGATATTTAATTTAAACCGTTTTATTAGATGGAAGACATGTTTTGGGAGCAGTTGTGGCGAAAACGGAGTCGTCCTAGAGACTTGTACCCCGACGAGTCTAGTAAAGATGCCCCCGTCTCTCCTGACTTCCTTGTCCCTAACTGTGACTGTAGTCGTCCGGCCGACGTGTTCAATCGAGACATCCGGACACAGCGGCTCATTGCTTCTACACATGCAGTCATTTTAATATAAGTAATTATTTTCGTATGTTTTTTTTCTTCATTTGTATTATTAGGTTACTAATATTTTGTTGGAATTTTGTTGTGTGGGCCCATGAGAGGTGCTTTTTCTTTCAGTTGATCGACGGTGCAGACAAGTTTGATCCCAGATACCTCCTTTTCGACGATTGGTGGAGAGGGCGACATCCACGAGAGCACTTCGAGCGGTGGGTTCCATCTCCCCCTAACCCCCTTCCAATGACGGCTAAGGAGAAGCACTTAGCCACAGTTAGACGACTCGAGAAACCTTCTCTATGCGATTGCAGAGATCGAGCTGTGATATACGTTGGAGTTTGTGTGTCCAAACAAGCATGAGTAAGTGCAAAGTGTATGTGTTGAACTGTTGAGCTATATGTGTTCATGTGCTAATGTCACCTTATTTAGGTGTTTTCAATGGGAAGTGTCGTTTCAAGAAGTGATTGTATGGTCCTAAGAACCAATGGCGGGAAGAACCGCCAAAGGTTAAAAAAAAGAAAAAAGAAAGGGTAATTTACAAAGCACCTCCTGTCATGTGCGAATGTGGTGTTAAATCTAAATATGGCCTAGTCCCTTCGGAGCTTGGAATATGCCATTATTGTGGCCATATGGTTGACTATGATGAGGTTGGTTATTTTTGTGGTAAACATGAAATCGTATTTTGTTTCTTTTGCTAAGACATATATGATATAATTTTTTGTTTCAACAGAGCACTAGGAAATACAGGTGGGAATATTATGATGGTGAAGCTAAGTTCTTGGATGAACTGAAGGGGAGGCAAGTAATTACACGGAAGAGGGGATATGGACCTTACTACGTCAACCTATTCGTTAAACATCATAAAGACAAGATGCGTGAGTTTGCTAGACAGCGCGGTATTTGTAACCCGATCGATGTTAAGCTTGACAAATGGGGATTGGAGAGACGGAGGGTGTTAGAGGAGAGAGCAAGCAAGGAGGCAAGGGAGGAGACAAGAGTATAGATGCAGGTATTGAACAAGCATGTTGTTGCATTATGTGCCAATGAGTGCTTGAAAGCTATTTTTTTCGTTGCCTGATTTTAAATATAATACAATCGCGTTGCTAACTGATCGCATTTTATGCATGAAGGGATTGGATGCAGCGAGGACCATGACAGAGAGGTGGCTCGTGCAAGGTACGAGGAAAAGAAGTTAGATGAGCACAGAACACGAGCTGGTCGCACCGTTCAATCACCGATTGTGTTGTCTGATGAGTGGGACGAGGATGAGGACGACACTACTGGACTGAGCGAGCTCATCGCTCTAGCAGAGGTGGGGTTGTAGGCGGAGGAAGCTGAGGACGACACTGGTAGACTCAACGAGCTCATCGCTCTAGCAGAGGTGGGCTTGCAGGCTGAGGAGGCTGAGGACAACACTTGCAGACTGAGCGAGCTCATCACTCTAGCAGAGGCAGGCTTACAGGCGGAGGAGGATGACGATGCGTTCTTCACTCAGGCTATAGAGGCCACAGATGAAGCAGAGGCCGCTTACTACAGGCGAAAGGCAGATCAGGGTAATGCAGGTGACCCTAGCCACAACAAAAGGGTCGTGGTAGAGGATTGGTACTCAGATGACGAGATGCTTACTCAGTATATTTCTGACTAAGGGTTTTTGATTGCGCCATCTGTTAGTTCCATGCTTTATTAATGATCAATGTAGCTATGTACTAGAACTTTCATTGTGTTGTCTTGTTTTTCTTTTGAACTATTGATGTATTGTACCCTTGTATCATGTACTCGGATTATCCATGGTCGATCTTAAGTGATCTCATCCGTTTGTCACCCTCCTACTCATCCGTTTGTCGCTTTCCTATGCATCCAAGTTTTTCTAATAATAGCGAATGCATTGAGAATTTCTAAAACGAACAAAATCGAGTGAAATTATTTCGAATACAGTTGGCTGGCATATATATCTTGCATGTTTCCCATGTATTTTAAAATAGTATCATGTAATTTATGTTATTAGCATCAGATCAATGTAAAATAACAAGGCCCATGGCGCGACATGTTTGGCACATCAATGTTCTCGTTTGGCATGCAACCATAAGCCCAAGTTCTGCCGCGCCATAGCCCACGGTGCGGCAGTGACGCGCCAAGGCCCATAGCATGGCAAGACCTGGACACAGACAGCAGCTGACCAGCCTCAATTCCAATTGAATGGGAGCTGCTGTCAATGTTGTAAACAACTACAAGTGATGCCGCGATGCATGGAAACGAATATGAAGCAAATAAATAGAGTCCGTGCGCAAGTTCATAAGTTGCCACATAATATTTTTATTGGTTCATGAGTCTGCAAGTTTTGGATGATAATATTCATTCGACATAAGTTCAATATAACCAACTAAGTCCTAGGAGTGTAAGGATCTCTCGGACGCCTCTGTCTCTTTGAATTTGTAGGCAACACAGTTGGAGTGTAGCCAACGTCGGTGTGGGGCAAGGGCACCTCTACGTCAGTGTCAGTCAAGAAGTGTGCTCGGTGCGGGTCATCGTACTCCACCTCAAGAAGGGGGTACAACTGGTGCTACGTGGGAGGGGCCATCTTGTTACAAATTGATAAACAAAGGGTTAGAGTATTCAAATTAACATTATATAGTATTGCAAAATTTGAACTACTTGTTATGCAATATGAACATAATATGACCAGGGTCTATGTATGGACCTGCCGCCCTCGTCTTCTTTGCCTGCTAGTCTTGTGACCAGGGTCTTTGCAAACGGAGCAAAGATTCCTGCCATGAGTCTCGTTGAAGTCTCCCCCTCCGTACATGTCTTTGTCGTACCCTCTCGTAGCGTCCATGTCCTCCTTGAGTCGCTTCTTCTTCCTCCTACCCTTCCCTACCTTCATTAGATCCAGATGTGGCACGTAGTGTGGCAGAACCGCCCAAAATAACGCACTTATAGAGGTGCTTGTCTTTCACTGACACTAAGCACCCCCAAAGCAAGCTACATCGGACGGGTTCCGTCGGGCACACCCCAAGGGAGAGCCCGAAAAGTCCACTTTTTCCCCAAGGATCCAATAATGAGAATGAGTTACAATACTTAATCCATTTCATACATCTAGAGTTCCTAGAAATATATTATTACAGTACCAAATTTAGAGTGCAAAATATTAAACAACGGAATGAAAATACACATCTATCGATAACGAATAAGGATCTATATGTGCCCACCAGATGAATCCTTTACACAACGGCTACTCCTCAAGCAATACCTGCAATAGTGATAAATAAACCCTGAGTACACAATGTACTCGCAAGACTTATCCGACTAGTGGGAATACTTTCCCGACTCCAAGGGATATGATAAGTTTTAAGGTTTGCTGGGTTTTTTTGTAGAAAGCAATGCTAATAGTAGATCCTTATTTATGTTAGTATTAGCGGTCATGATTAATTCTTTATCTAGCCATTCTATGTAAGCACCTGTTCAATTTTCAAGCAAGAGTTGAGCAAACAGTTCCATTTCGTCACCTTTCATCTCTCAGTTCTTAGTACGGTGCTAGACTATAGACAAGCTATACCGGATTGCCCAGTGATTCATGAATCAATGTCCCAGCTGGGTACCCCGAAAACACATGCCCCGCTTGTACCCCAGGCACAAGCAGGACCAACCCATCACTCTCCTGTCACGGGGTCTAGGTCCCCGTGCAAACTTGGAATCCAAGCCCCTACTCCTAAGTCCTAGATTTAGTATGGTGCTTAGACCTCCACCATCCCCGCCTCCAATCAGTCGGTCTGGAAAGAGCTGAAACCCATGACAAGAGAGCAACAAGTCTTCCCTGCGCCCATACCCAAGTATGTGCTCGGGATAACAAGTCTGTGACTTGTCTAGAACTCAATGCAACGGCCGGTCCTTAACCGACACAGACAGGGAAAAAGTGTAACCAAGCTATGCCCTATTGGCCGTAGGACACAACCTCTTACACCCACCAATACCCAAACCATATCCTTGCCTAGTCACCATTTTTCCTTTCCACCATTTTATCATGAGCGATTATAATTATCACCTATTGTGAGTAACGACAGGTTACTCACGCTACCGATAACCTAAGCATAGCAGCTACTCGACCTATACTAGTAGGACTCATAGGTAAGTATATCTATGCATGTAGTTTCCATAAAATGCCTATAATGTAAATGCACATCATATATATATTCACTGATCATTCAAAAATAGGGGTTATGCAACGGGGCCTGCCTTGGGCAGGTGGTGTGTCAAAAAAGTCAGCAATGAATGGCTCAGGGGCTTCCTCCTGTACGAGAATTTCCTCCTCGTACTTCTCAATAATCTCCTCGTAGTCTTGTTCGTCCACAGGCACGAACTCTACCAACTCGTTATCTACATGCATGAAATAATGATGCAGCACTTAGTAATATGGCAATAGCAACTCTTAAAATATGAACACACTTGTCAAGCTACTAAACTGGTTCTACCGACTAAGGTGCTAAGTTACTATTGTTACCACTAACAAGTATGAAAGATGACACGTACTATCTTCACAACGACGATACCCTCGGGCACCCGTGCGCGCACCGGCGTGGCGGCGCTGGCACAGGGCGGTCACGCTGGCCAGACCAACCCCTCCCTACCCCCAATAGCGAGTCGATACCTACCTAGGCGCAAATGCGAAGCACTGGGCGAAGAAAGCGCGAGCCGGGACGCTGTAGTAAAGCTAGACCACAGCGGTGGAGCTCCTTCAACAAGGCGGTGGCATTCCAGTTAGTCGCAACAATGCCAGAGTAAATAGGGTAGCGAGTGAGCTCCAGGCACTCACCACGGACCCAGACGAGGTGGTAGTTCGACCAGAGGGGGCCCAAGCCAAGCTGGCCGCGTGTGCATGGATGGTGCGGTGGTGCACCGTGGTGGCAAGGCTGTGTCAGGTGTGGCTAGAGGGTGGTAGCGACTTGGCAAGGGTGCGCCGGGTGACGGGTAGGTGGAGGCAAAGCTGGTGGTGCAACGAAACCAATGCGAGCAGCTGTGGAGTGAGAGCCTTGCCATCGATGCGTGCCGAGGTGAACTTAACGACCCAGTGAGAGGAAAGCTCCAAATTAGAGCATGACACAACAAGTAACACCGCACGATTGGGTCGGGTGGTTGGCTAACTACACCGCGAAGCCGTGGACAAAGCTAATTGGACCAAGGTGGCTCCACCAGGCCGAATTGAAAGGCGCGGGTCCAGCAACCACGGCGACAAAGGAACAGGGGAAGAGCCGGCATGGCTTGGCTCATCGCTGTCGTGGCGGGACGTGGCTGTCCACTCGGTGCACAAGCGCGCACGTGCTATAGGGTTATCGGGGAATAGTGAAACATGCTCCAGACAGTTGGCAATGCAGGCGACGTGTGGGCAGGGCCATGTGCTGCCACAGCAGGCCAAGTGTGGCCACGCGCGCACAGTCCCACGCAGGCGAGCGTGAGGCGGCAGAGCGGCCAGGCGGACGCGATGGTCGCAGCTAGCAGTAGCACGGTGATGCGATGCAACAGAGGTAGGGACATGGAGAAGTGACGATAGTGGACTGGCCAGGGTAGTGATCCCGCGACGACGGCGGTGGTGGCCGGGCGGCCAGGCCGCTGGCTGAGTCGTGCGCGTGCGTGCGTCAATCACATTCCCGAGAAGCGGCAACGGCAGTGCGGGCCTACACGGTGGTGCGCGTGTGCACGCTTGGACAATCTAGTGCTGCAACGTCGAGCCGACCCAAAGCCTGGTGACCACGTCGAGATGCTGAAGTCGGCCGGGAACGTGCCTTGCACGCTTTTTAAAGCATCCCAAAAAGTCCATCTCAGTGATCCAGTTGCTAAACCAGCTATTCTACACTCAAGATGGCATGTCAAGCTACTAAAACAAACCCTAAGACCATACCACTACTTAGCCCGATTCTTCTACAAAAATTGCTGAACTTAGCTTTGTCAAAGCGTTTTTCGACTTAGGAAATTCGACTAAGTCTCAATCGGTTTCGCGTCGAACACGATTTCCAAGCTATTAAGTAAGCTAGCTAGTGAATCCCGTTCTCGACCGCAAGTATTTCATCGTCACCTACAAATCTTATACTACAAACTTTATTAAAGTTCCTTATATGCATTCTATAATATTTTTGTTCAATAAAAATTCGTTTAAAACCCTAAGTGATAAAACGCGACATGGAATGTAACTTTCGTTTCGCGTTTCCGATGATCGTTTCAAGTTACGTACATTGCTTTACACCCTATATTACACACATTTACTCATAAATATGATGCTCATACAGTGTTTTAGCAAACGACTGTACATTGTAACACCGAGGGTATTACAAATCTACCCCCTAAAACAAAATCTCAACCCAAGATTTCATGTGCCTAGTGTGGGAAGGAGATTGGAAATACATTTCAACGTAACAACTACCTATCAGAACCAGAGAGAAGGTGAGGGTAATACTTCAATATATAGCACTCTTGTTCCCATGTGGCTTCATCCTCTGAGTGGTTCTGCCACTGCACCTTGTAGAACTTCACCACATTGTTTCTTGTCACTCTTTCCTTTTCGTCCAGGATTTTGACAGGGTGCTCAATATAAGTCAAATCAGTCTAGAGAGGAATTCCTTCAATTTCCACAGCTTCATCAAGGACCCACAAACATTTCTTCAATTGCGATACATGAAACACATTGTGTACCGCAGATAAAATATATAGAAGCTAGAGACGATAAGCAACTGGGCCACACTGCTCCGAAACCTTGTAATGACCCACATATCGAGGGGCTAGCTTGCCATGGACACCAAACTGATGCACCCTCTCATAGGAGACACCTTGAGGTACACATAATCCCTAACTACAAACTGCAAAGGCCTTCTTCGCTTGTCTGCATAAGCTTTCTATCAGCTCTGAGCTGCCTTCAAATGACTCTGAACAATGCTAACTTGCTCTCGAGCTTCTTTGATGAAATCAGGCCCAAAATATCCATGGTCTCCCACTAGAACCCAATTAAGTGGTGTCCTACACTTCTTTCCATATAGAGCTTTAAATGGTGCCATACGAATGTTCTCCTGATAGCTATTGTTATAAGAATACTCAGCTAACTTCAGGCATTCATCCCACTTCTTAGGAAAAGAAATGGCACAAGCTCTCAAGATGTCCTCAAGCACCTGGTTCACCCTTTTAGTTTGACCATCAGTTTGTGGATGATAAGCTGAGCTTCTGAGGAGACAGGTACCAAGACATTGCTATACTTACTCCTAGAAATGAGAGATAAAAACTAACCCTCTATCAGAGATGATAGTAAGGGGAACTCCATGCAAGGTCACAATCCGATCAAAATATATCTGAGCATACTTCTTGGCTGTATATCTAGTGTCCACCGGAAGAAAATGAGCAGACTTAGTGAGACGGTCCATAATGACCCAAATAGAATCATAGCCCTTGGATGTGTGGGGGCAAACCCACCACAAAGTCCATGGAGATATCTTCCCATTTTCAAATAGGAATGGGCAAAGGCTACAAATATCCTGGAGTACGCATATGATCTACTTTAACTCTCTCACAAGTGTCGCACTCCGCGACATACTTGGTGATGTCCTGCTTCATGCTGAACCACCAATACAAGTGGCGCAAATCATGGTACATCTTGTTGCTGCTAGGATGGATAGACAACTTGGAATGGTGGGCTTCATTCAAAATCTTCCTTCTCAGCTCCTCATTTGATGGGACAACCAATCTATCCTTGTATCTCACTACACCTTGCTCATCAATACTAAACTGAGGACCACGCCCTTCGGCAATTAGTTTCTTGATGGGAGGAATTTCTAAAGTGTCTTGCCTTTGCTCCATAATAATCTGGTCAAGTAATTCTGAGACTAAGGCAATATGAGCCAGCACCTCTGCATGGTTGAGAGACAAAGATATTTCTTCACCCTGATATGACTTTCGGCTCAACGCATCAGCTACCACATTGGCCTTTCCAGGGTGATAATGTATCTCCAAGTTATAATCCGTGATCAATTCCAACCACCTACTTTGCCTCATATTTAACTCGAACTGAGTAAAAATATATTTGAGGCTCTTATGATCAGTAAAAATGTGTACTTTGTTGCCCAACAAATAATGCCTCTAAATTTTTAAAGTGTGGACCACAGCAGCCTGCTCTAAATCATGGGTGGGGTAATTCACTTCGTGCTTTTTCAATTGGCGCGAAGCATAAGCTATCACACCCATCCTACATAAGCACACATCCCATCCCCATCTTCGAGGCATCACAATATACATCAAAACTTCTATCAATGTCTGGTTGGGCCAAAACAGGAGCAGTGGTAAGAAGGTTCTTCAAAGCTTGGAAGGCTTCTTCATAGGCCGAACTCCAAACAAACTTGGCTTCTTTTTGGAGCAACTTGGTCATCGACTGAGCTATCTTGGAGAAATCTGGAATGAAACGCCAATAGTATCCAGCAAGACCAAGGAACTGATGAATCTGGTGCATTGACTTAGGGGACTTCCAATTTAGCGCATCTTGCACCTTACTGGGGCCAACAGAGATACCGTCAGGTGTCAAAACATGCCCCAAAAACTGCACTCGATCTAACCAGAATTCACACTTGCTTAATTTAGCATATAACTTGTGTTCCCTCAATCGAGTCAGTACTATCCGATGGTGTTGGGCATGCTCTTCCTTGTTCTTCGAATATATCAAGATATCATCAATGAATACCACTACAAACTTGTCCAACTCCGATATAAAAACTGAATTCATCAGGTACATGAAGAATGCAGGAGCGTTGGTGAGACCAAAAGACATGACTAGGTACTCATATAGCCCATACCTAGTAGAAAAAGTTGCTTTGCTATATCTTGTGGCCTAATCTTGATCTGCTGATAGCCTGAACGAAGGTCAATCTTGGAGAACACCTCGGCACCAGCTAGTTGATCGAACAAAGTATTGATACGAGGTAAAGGATACTTGTTCTTAATGGTTTCCGTATTGAGAGGGCGGTAATCCACACACATCCAAAGAGTGCCATCCTTTTTCTTCACAAAAATAGCTAGACAACCCCATGGTGAAGTGCTAGGACGGATGAAGCCTTTTTCCAACAACTCTTCCAACTGCTTCTTCATTTCAGCCAATTCCTTTGGGGCCATGCGGTACGGGCATCGGGAGATAGGAGCAGTACCAAGCTCTAACTCAATGGAGAATTCCACATCTCTGTCCGGTGGCAACCCAAGCAGATCTTCAGGAAAAACATCCAGGAACTCACATACCATAGGAATAGAGGTAAGATCAGGAGAGGCTTCAGGATGAGTAGCAATAGGTAAGGCTAGATCTGAGGGTACAAGAAGAGACATCCTATCCTTAGAAGAAGGAAGCCGTAACTCAACAACTCTCTACTTCAGATATAAGACTACCCCATATACCCGCAACCAGTTCTTTCCCATAATTGCATCAATGCCTTGCCCAGGCAGCACCATGAACTGGAGACGGTAAGTGTGAGTGGCTAATACCAAGCTCACTGTGTCCGTCTGAGTATTAACACACATCTACGCACCCGGAGTACTGATTCTATAGGCAAAAGGTATATCCATAAGAGGTATATTGTGATGGTGTGCAAATCCCATGCTCATGAATGAATGTGATGCACCAGAATCAAACAACACATAAGCTGGATGGGAATCAATGGTGAACATACCAGCCATCACCGGTTTATTTTGCAATATTTCCTCAGCCTCCATGAAATTAACCTATCCAGATCGGCTGACTAGCACCTTCTTCTTGATAACTGTCCGCTTGATTAGCTTAGAGTTAGCTGATGGCTGAGCAGACTGGGCTGGCTAGTTTTGCGGACACTCTTGGGCATAGTGGCCTTCCTTGCCACATTTGAAACAAGCACCAGGCTTGTTCCCTAGTCCTTGATGAGGTGGGACCTGTTGTCCCTAAGGTTGCTGATGTTGCACCTACTGGGTAGGTGCATGTTACTGAGTGGAAGGTGCCTGAAAAGTCTACTGAGGCTATAGAAACGAATGCCCGTCAGAAGATTGATGGGGCACCCGCCTGACAGCCTATACTTTTTGTGCATGGGGGTGACTAGAAGACCCAGTAGCCACCTGCTTGCGCTTCCATTTTGCCTACGAGTCACCCTGCAAGCCCTCCATGGCAATAGCAGCGTTCATCATCGCCCCAAAGGTCTAATAGTTCCTAATATATAACTCCTTCTGTAGGCTACAAGAGAGGCCGTGATAGAAGCGATCCCTCTTCTTCTCATCTGTATCAACATGAGTCCCAGCATACTACGACAAGTGATTGAACTTGTTGACGTAGTCCATCATGGACATACTCTCTTGCCGAAGGTCCAGAAACTCTGTCAACTTTCTATTGAGAACACCAGCAGGAATATAATATTCTCTGAAGGCTGCCATGCACCCCTACCAGGTCACCTGATGATCCGCCTGCTGCATGGCATTGAATGTATCCCACCATGCACTCGCAGACCCCAACAACTATTGCACTGCAAAGCGCACCTTCTGCTCATCAATCACGATGAGCAACATAAACTTTTGTTCTAGAATGCGAAGCCAATGCTCCGTATCTAGGGGCTCAGCCATCAGTGTGAACGTGGGTGGGTGTGTATTTAAGAAATCCTAATAAGAGCAGGGTCCCTCAGGACCGCGGGCACCACCCCGTTCCCACCATTGCCCTGTGGCCTCCACGGGCGAAGCCACCGATAGCCTATGCCAGTAGCTCCATGGCATGAGCTGACTCACGATGAGCAGTCAACATCTCCGCCATCATCTCCGCATGAGTCATCGGAGGTGGCGGTGGTGGAGGAGGAGCCAGAAGTGGAGCCTCATGTCTCTCCTCGTTGCCGTGCTCATTGCCCCGGCCACTTTCACCTTGTCCTTCGCCAAGACCGTGGCCCGCTCCGACACTAGTGCTCCCACGACCGAACCTCATATTCATCTATAAGAGATAGGAACCATCCACTTAGAACACTCTCTAGATCAGAAACAAGGGATTAGAGAAATGACAAGACATTTATTAAAGCATTCTTTTAATTTATCCTATCAATTTACTAATTTAAATTATACGTGTAGGGGGGATTTAGTTTTAGCAAGATTCTCATATCATGATGCATGCATCGATCTGTATGCTCACTCAAGCCGAAATATAGCGGCATTTGCAAAATTTCGGCACATCGCACACTCGCTTTCCATATGCTAAGCGATTTCCTACGCAACGTAAGTCAGTGTACCTACAAAAAACTAATTAGATAAAACTGGTGCCGCTATCTTATATATACCATATTGCTAGGGCTTATACTTATTTAGATAATTTTATCATATCCTACTTTTCGCAAAACTTTTGTTCGTCAATTTTTAAGTTTTGGAAAAGAGTGATGAAACTCGTAGACTCTTATTGGCTCTAGTACCAACTGTGGCAGAACCGCCCGAAATAATGCACTTACGGAGGTGCTTGTCTTCCACTAACACTAAGCACCACGAAAGCAAGCTACATCGGGCAGGTTTCGTCGGGCACACCCCAAGGGAGAGCCTGAAAAGTTCACATTTTTTTCCCAATGATCCAATAATGAGAATGAATTACAATACTTAATCCATTTCATACATCCAGATTTCTTAGAAATATGTTATTATAGTACCAAATTCAAAGTGCAGAATATTAAATAGCGGAATAAAAATACACATCTATCGATAACGAACAAGGATCCGTCTGTGCCCGCCAGATCAATCCTTCACACAACGGCTACTCCTCAAGCAATACCTGCAACAGGGGTAAATAAACCCTGAGTACACAATGTACTCGCAAGACTTATCCGACTAGTGGGAATAGTTTCCTGACTCCAAGGGATATGATAAGCTTTATGGTTTGTTGGGTTTCTTTTTGCAGAAAGCAATGCTAATAGTGGATCCTTATTTATGTTAGTATTAGCGGTCATGATTAATTCTTTATCTAGCCATTCTATGTAAGCACATGTTCTATTTTCAAGCAAGAGTTGAGCAAATAGTTCTATTTCATCATCTTTCATCTTTCAGTTCTTACTATGGTGCTAGAATATAGACAAGCCGTACCAGATTACCCGACGATTCACGAATCAATGCCCCCAGCTGGGTACCCCAAAAACACATGCCCCGCTTGTACCCCAGGCACAAGCAGGACCAACCCATCACTCTCCTGTCATAGGGTCTAGGTCCCCGTGCAAACTTGGACTCCAAGCCCCCACTCCTGAGTCCCGGACTCAGTGTGGTGCTTAGACCTCCACCATCCCCGCCTGCAATCAGTCGGTCTAGAAAGAGCCGAAACCCATGACAAGAGAGCAACAAGTCTTCCCTACGCCTATACCTAAGTATGTGCTCGGGATAATAAGTCTATGACTTGTCTAGAACCCAATGCAATGGCTGGTCCTTAACCGACATGGACAGGGAAAAAGTGTAAACAAGCTATGTCCTGTTGGCCACAGGACACAACCTCTTACACCCACCAATATCCAAATCATATCCCTGCCCGATCACTATTTTTTCTTTCCACCATTTTATCATGAGTGATCATAATTATCACCTATTGTGAGTAACGGCAGGTTACTCACGTTGCTGATACCCTGAGCATAGCAGCTACTCGACCTATACTAGTAGGACTCATAGATAAGTATATCTATGCATGTAGTTAACGTTAAATGCATGTAACGTAAATGCACATCATATATATATTCACTGATCATTCAAAAATAGGGCTTATGCACCGAGGCCTGCCGTGGGTAGGCGGTGTGTCAACAAAGTCAGCAACGAATGGCTCCGAGGCTCCCTCCTATACGAGAATTTCCTCCTCGTACTCCTCAATAATCTCCTTGTAGTCTTGTTCATCCACAGGCATGAACCCTACCAACTCGTTATCTACATGCATGAAATAATGATGCAACACTTAGTAATACGACAATAGCAACTCTTAAAATAGGAACACACTTGACAAGCTACTAAACTAGTTCTACCGACTAAGGTGCTAAGTTACCTATTGTTACCACTAACAAGTATGAAACATGACATGTACTTACTTAGCAACTAAAAGTATTCGTACTCTTAATACCGATTTACTCTATATATGATAAAACAAAGAGTACTAGCTACTCTATTTATCAACCTACACCTGGGCTACAAAAATTACAGTGAGTACATAATAATTTATTGAGCCTACTATAAAAATTTAATGGCTAAAGCTATCACGAATTTACCATAAAAATTCTTACACATATTAAGCTAAATAATACTAAGCTTTCTAAAGTGAATTTATGAGTCTATCACTACCACAACCAACTGTAAACTAACTACACCAACAGATAGATAGCATGTTTTTGAACCTAACAAATTTTGTTTCACTATTTTTAGACATATATAGAATTTACTATAATTTTTCAAAGTTTAGCTCAAAACTACATTGAATAAACATTTATTACTTCAATGAAAAAAAGAAAACCGAATGCACCCACGCCGCCCATCACGCGAGCGGCTCGGCCCACTCTCGCGCAGCGCGCACACCTACACGACCCACCAGCGCGGCCCACGTGGTCGCGGCCTAGACGCGCGACGACGGCCCACGACGGGGAGGCCCGCGCACTATGGCCATTTTGCGAAAACATCCCTGACCTACCGGCAAATCACCCTGAGACCTACGGCACTATTCCTGCAGTCATCTACATTGTAGATAAGCCCTCGGAACACTATGTCTTCGCAACGGCGATACCCTCGGGCACCCATGCGCGTACCGGCGCAGCGGCGCTAGCATAGGGCGGTCACGCTGGCTAGACCAGCCCCTCCCTGCCACCAATAGCGAGTCGATACTTGCCTAGGCGTGAACGTGAAGCACTAGGCAAAGAAAGCACGAGCCGGGATGCTGCAGTAAAGCTAGACCACGGCGGTGGAGCTCCTTCAACAAGGCGGTGGCGTTCCGTTGAGTCACAACAACACCGTAGTAAATAGGGTAGCGAGTGAGCTCCAGGCACTCACCACGAACCCAGACGAGGTGGTGGTTCGACCGGAGGCGGCCCAAGCCAAGCTGGTCGTGTGCGCACGGACGATGCGGTGGTGTACCGCGGTGGCAAGGCTACGTCAGGTGTGGCTCAAGGGTGGTAGCGACTTGGCAAGGGTGCGCCGGGTGACGGGTAGGTGGAGGCGAAGTTGGCGGTGCAATGAAACAAACGCGAGCAACTCTGGAGTGAGGGCCTTGCCATCGATGCGTGGCACAGCAAGTAACACCGCACGATGGGGTCGGGTGGCTGGTTGACTACACCGCGAAGCCTTGGACAAAGCGAATTGGACCGAGGTGGCTCCACCAGGCTGAATTGAAAGGCGCGGGTCCGACGACCACGACGACAGAGGAACAAGGGAAGAGCCAGCATGGCTTGGCTCGTCGCTGCTGTGGTGGGACGTGGCTGTCCACTCGGTGCACAAGCATGCATGTGCTATAGGGCGATGGGGGGAATAGTGAAATGTGCTCCAGATAGTTGGTCGCATGGCCATAAATCACAAGCCGACGACGGTGGCTCAGCCCTGGGCACCGCAGTGGCTAGCGCCGGTTAGGGGGAGGTAGCAGTGTAGCGTCGCATCAAGCGTGGATGTGATGGCAATGCAGGTGGGGCAATCCCACACGCGGCAAGGTGATGTGCAGGCAGGGCCATGTGCTGGCCACGGTAGGCGCATAGGCGAGCGCGAGGCGGTAGAGCGGCCAGGCGGACATGACGGCGGTGGCAGAGCGACTCAGGTGACTCAGCACTCGTGGCTGTGGCTAGCAGCAGCCCAGTGACGCAATGCAATGGAGGCAGCGACATGGCAAAGCGGCGGCAGTGGACTAGCCAGGGCAGCGGGCCTGCGACGACGGCGGTGGTGGCCGAGCGGCCAGGCCACTGGGCGCGGCGTGCGCGTGCGTTTGTGAATCGCGTGCCCGGGCCACGGCAACGACGGTGTGGGCCTAAGCAGCAGTGCGCGTGTGAATGCTTGGACAAGCTAGTGCTGCAGCGCCGAGCTGACCCGAAGCCTGTGACCGCATCTAGATGCTGAAGCCGGTCGGGAACGTGCCTTGCACGCTTTTTAAAGCATCGCAAAAATCCAGTTGCTAAACCACCTATTCTACACTCAAGATGGCATGTCAAGCTACTAAAACAAACCCTAAGACCATACCACTACTTAGCCCGATTGTTCTACAAAAATTGCCGAACTTGGCTTCATCAAAGCGTTTTTCGACTTAGGAAATTTGACTAAGTCTTGATCGGTTTCGCGTCGAACGCGATTTCCAAGCTATTAAGTAAGCTAGCTAGTGAATCCTGTTCTCGACCGCAAGTATTTCATCGTCACCTATGAATCTTATACTATAAACTTTATTAAAGTTCCGTATATGCATTCTATAATATTTTCGTTCAATAAAAAATCGTTTAAAACCCTAAGTGATAAAACGCAACATGGAATGTAACTTTCGTTTCGCGTTTCCGATGATCGTTTCAAGTTACGTACATTGCTTTACACCCTATATTACACACATTTACATGTAAATATGATGCTCATGCAGAGTTTTAGCAAAAGACTATACATTGTAACACCGAGGGTGTTACACGTAGTCATAACCATTATAAGGTGGCCACTTTGTCGGGTCAAGGTATGGCTCGAAGCTCATCTCCCAAATACTAACGGTGTTCGAACATAGATACAAGGGGGACATATATGGTAGATCCTCATAGTTGTACCCACGAACCCTGCAGGCTGTGATCATATAAGAGCAAGGGGCATGCATGATCTGAGGGACATTACAACTGCACTCTACCTTTTCAAGATCAACTCGGTAGTTTCGTCCACCATAACGTTCGCCGCCCAAGCTTGTGCCACCCTTGCCCCGTACACTAAAGATAAGGCAGCATGGTCCATACGGCTCGGTGATGTGCTGCTTGGCCAATTCCTCGGCCTCCTTCAAATGTTCTGCTCTGGCCTTTCCAAAATGCCCTTGTTCAGCTATATTCCTTTGCGTAAGTTCCCACCTCTTGACAAAATATCCGTTGCACTTATGAAAGGATAACTCAACAATTCTAGACACAGGCAACGATCGAACTCCAGTGAATACACGGTTGAAGGACTCTGAGGAGTTAGTGGTCATGATGCCATACCTGAAACCCCCCTCGTCATATGCTAACACCCACTGAGCCTTCTGTTCTATCTGTGCCTCTAACCAGGCCTTTTCTGCTTCATTTATCATCTTGTCTAGTTCTCTCTTTGTCTCCTTGAATTGGTGCTCTATACGTACACAACATAGAGCCTTTACCTTGTCACATACCTCCTGCTTCCTCTGACGCCACCAGAAATTAGCGACAAAGTGTCTCATGCACCATCTATGCACTAGAGGCGAGAACCCATCTATATGCTCAACTGCAGCATTAAGAAGCCCTGGGTGACGGTCCGAGATCAAACATATAGTGTGAGATGGGCCAAGCACTTGTACACGTAGAAGCCGCATGAACCATGACCACGATTCATTGTTCTCTCCCTCTGCCAAAGCAAATGCCATGAGTACTATCTGGTCCTCAGGATCAACAACAATAGCCATCATCAAGGTGCCCCTGTACTTTCCTATCAGGAAAGTGCCATCAACAAGTACGACTGGCCGATAAAACTAGAATGCATGTTCCGTTTGCACGAACGACCAGAACACACGATAGAGGACATGCCTCAACGGGTCCCAAAAACACATCCCTCTAGTGTCCACAAACCATTTCAAGCCAGGGTTGTAGTAATGCATTGCACATAAGATGCGAGGCATCCTGTTGTATGCTTCCTCCCAACTACCCCAACGAATCACCAGGGCAATTTGCTTAGCATGCCAAGCCTTTATGTACTTCACATCGTACTTAACGAATCCAGATATGGACTGTTGTAAAGAAGACACCGAAATGTCGTTATTATCATCAACGAGCCCCAATATACGATGGGCAAGGTAACGTGCAGTGAGCAGATGATGATTTTCCTTTCCCCTATTTGTTAGGCAAGTGTGGGGTTCGACAACTTTACTTATCCTCCACTTGCCATCACTCCGTCTCTTTCGTGCATTTAACCCCCACATACAACCGTTTTTGCATATCACGTGGTATCTCAACTCCTAGTCCGAATGAGTGACATTGTATGGCCTATGGTGACACACAGCATAGTCCTAAAGGAAGAGCTTCATCTCTGACATTGTATTGAATATCATCCCCTTAATAAGGGTTTTCTTTCTCATGGTCATACAATAATTTCCTACACATCTAGAGACTGGTGTCATAAACTGTCATATCCGTCATGCTGACATCCCTATAGTTTGGAACGCCCCTAAAAGGTACGTTCATCGACCTTAGTTGCTCAAGCTTAGTCGTTGTGTAAGGTGGTGGTGGAACATACTGTTGCGCTTCATTAATTCAGCCCCATGAATCATAGGGGGTATCATCTGCTGGTAAATCTATGACTAGTCTACCCAGAGCCTGGATAGCATGCAAAATCTGAGTTGGTACTGGTAATGGCATACCATGAAATGGTACTGGAATGATATCAACCGGTGTGGGCATATCATGTCAATCTCCCTGGTCACCATCCGAATCGTCCGAATCACTGCTAACTACATCACCGATCCTGTCCTCCTCCTCCTGCTCCTCTTCTAATTCAAACTCGTTCACATTGAAATCATTGCTTATATAGCCTAATTGACTTGAATGAAACTGCTCCTGTATCAACTAACCATCCAAATCCATGTTACCCTGAGCTGCTTCCCCTTTGACCCTCAATTCTTGCTCATTGCCTTTAACACCGTCAATGGACGGCCTGTTCAGGACACCCTGCATCCTGTACCCATTCTCCACCACCACATCAGTCATGGGCACATTGGAACCTTGGAGCACCCTAGTGTAGTGGGACCAGTGAGCAGGGTCGCGTAAGAGCATGAGGACATAGTGTGCCCTATTCTTCCCAGTATCAAACCTCCCCTTCAGTGTGAAATCACCGCTAAACTTTGCATTCAAATGGACACAAAGGTCGTTGAAGCTAGGAGATTCATCAAACCATTCCAATCCTTCTTCCATATCCTCATACATACCATCTTCTCTCCTAACACTTTCTCTATCAAAAACTCTAACACAACAATCCATCTACAAAATCAATTCAAGAAACTTCATCAAGTCATCGAAATCGTCGTACGTAATGTCCATATTAATATTAATACATATTCTAACTATAACTATACTAACTAATCTAATATTAACATCTATACAAGGCTAACTACAACAACTAATTATACTAAATACAATGTATAACTAGACTCACTAACTGCACTAACTAAACTAACTAACTTTACTATCTATACTAACTTACTATATTGCCTATACTAACTAAACTAACTAACTTTACTAATTATACTAACTATACTTTACTAATTATACTAACTTTATTTATTTTACTCACTTACTATACTAACAATATATATTCAATCAACAAATACACTAGGGGAGTACCTCGCGGCAGCGGCGCGCTAGACAGGGCCAGGAGGCGCAACAGTGAGGGCGGTGGTGGGCGCGGCGGGCGTCCGTGGCGCGGCGGGCAGCCGCCGTGCGTGGCCGGAGGGCGTGGTGGGCAGTTGGAGGGGGTGGCGCGTCGGCGTGTAGGCGCGTGCGGGCGCGGCGGGAGTGGCGCGCCGCAGTGCATGGCGAGGCCGGCGCGGCGAGCAGGCGCGGCGGCAGGCAGGCGTGGCGGCGGGCACGCGCGGAGCGGCAGGCAGGCGTGGTGGCGGGCACGCGCGGAGCGGCAGGCAGGCGGCCAGGCGCGGGCGGGCGCGACGGTATTTACCTGGCTCTGCCGCGCCACTAATCAGGGCCCCGGTGGTCGCCACGTCAACCCTCTCCCCGCGCCACCATGTATGGCGCGGCACAGGCGTTTCGCCGCGTCAGAAAAATAGGCGCGGTCAAAAATGTTAGTTTTGAAAAAAAAAATATTAGATTTAAAATTAGTTTACAAAAAATGTTAAAAATAAAAAAAATTCCAATAAAACTATGGTTCTAGATATGAATCAACGCATACACTTGTCTAAAACTATACATTTTCAGTACGCTAGAACACGGCAGCCTTGGAGACACAGGACTGCAAGTCAGACACAAATACTCCTCCTGTCCCAAAAACAAGGCTACTATGAGATGTGTATTTGTTAATTTTGTTAAGTTTAACTAGGTTTGTAAAAAAAACAATAGCAACATTTTTTTAGAGTTCTTGTATTATCAAAGACAAATATGTCACACCTCTCCATCAACACAACAACCAAACCCAGCCATTACATTAACAACATTTGTGTCTCCAAATAAATTTATTATGAAAATATATTCCACTAGTAATCTAATGATATTAATTATACAACATAAATATGAATATTTTCTATATACATTTGGTCAAAGTTAAAAAAAGTTTAACTTCTTGAAATGAAAATGACACTCCCTAGGAGACGGATAGAGCACGTACTTGTACTCTCGCTTTTTTAGTAGTTTGAGCGTGCCTGCCCCTCCACGTCGTGGCGGCGGCCTGTAAAGTCTGGGACGTGTGTGTAGAATCTACTATCATTAAGCCAGTTTGCTTTGGCCGCTAGAAACAATGTTCACGTCACCCGAATTGTTCCTAGCCATCGGATCCGCTATCGTGTGGCCCAAATTGCTTGTAGCCGCTTCCTTTAGAATATGCATCTTCTGCCTCCTCGTCGCTCTAGGTTGATTTTGCTAGCTTCTGCAGCTTCTCGTGCGAATCCGGTGGAGCAAATATATACTCCAGCTCTTGATTCTCCTTCAGGAAACTTCTCATCCCCTCCTCTCTCTCTCTCTCCTGTACGCTCCCTCCCTCGCTCCTGAGTCGCGACGCGACTGAGGCGACGGCGCGGGGCGACCTCGGCGGTGGCCGGCCCTCCACGCGGCGGCGTCCACCCTCCTCCTCCACTTGGCCCTCCACCACGCCCCTTCCTCCTCGCGACGCAAGGCAGCGGGTCGCAGCGGCGCGAATGGCAGCCTAGGGTTTGGCCCCTCCGTCGCCGGTCGTCCCCATGGGCGGACACCACCGCGGCGCCGTTGCAGGCCATCCCCATGGACTCTCCCCGGTGGTGGCGCCCTAGGGATGGCCGATCACGGCGCGGCGGCCCTTGGCGGCCACGGCCTGCCATAGGAGCCGCGCGGCGTCCTCCTTGCCTCCTCGCTGGTCGTCGCCCTCCACCTCCGCCTGGCGCACCGTACACCTCCTCATGCCCTCGTCTTCTTCGCAATCGGGCCTCATCGGGCGCCGCAACCGTTGTTGTCACTCCAGTGTTCTCGTGCTGTCCGATCTCCGGTTTGGTCCCCCTCTCCCCTCCGCGCAAACTCCTGCAGGCGGTCGGTACAGCTCTGCAATTTTATTTGAGTCCTCCAATTTTTTGATGGTCTATGAACAAACCCTATGTGAGTTCTGGGTTGTTATCTCAATTTAGTGTAGCAGAATTTCATTTTCGTTGATGTTGCACGGCCATTCAGAAAAAAGAAAGCCTGAAGATTATTTTGCATAAAGCACATAAACTATTCCCCAATGTTTACAGATACCTACCGTAGTATTACCACCTCAGAAGTTACACACACTTCTTAAACACCTGTAACTGTAGCATGGTAGAGATCTAGCTCTAGATGTAGATGTACCTACCTTGGTATTACCACCTGAGAATTTACAAATAGGTAGCCAATACAGTGAAGTGCTAACAAATATATTTTCAGCGACAAACTGTACGTATGACTGCCAGATTATTAGTACTTGACATTTTCCTAACATAGGTCAGTATATAGATTGAAATACCTTTGATTCACCAGGATAGAAACACTAATCTAGTATAACATATCAGCTTAAGCATTTCTTAGCCATGATGCCTTCCTATCTTGGATTAGTAGATTGTAATACATTTTGGTTCATCGTGGGTTCATAATTTGGTTAAGGTCAGGCAGAATCTAAAAAAATGTTGATCAAATTATTTTAATCTAAATCTCTAGTGTTTGGGATAAGAATAAATGTTGCTCCTTATAGATCTTCAGGTAAGAATATGAGCGTACAGACTACGGAGTCAAGAAATTTTAATAGCTTTACATAATCTGTGTCTTGACTACGATGTATTAGAGTTAGGAAATTGGAAGTATGCAATTGATAAACAATATGTGTGGACAATCTTGGTGTCTGTTCAGTTAAATCCCTAAAGGTACACTGTACAGTGCCTGCTTGTTTCAGGATTTAGGCATCATGTTACCTATATGAAACGTGGCAATGTCCAGATTCTGGATATGTAATGGCTGTATAGCGAACTTCTATGCTTTTGTTAAAGGCTTCTTTAGGTACAGTGTGCAGTCATGATTATGACTCTTTCGTGATCTTTTTATTCTCATTTGGGATGAGCCATTTGCATATATTATGATGACTGCTCTGTCTTTTATGATACTTCTATTATGCTTTTATTGAACTATTTGGCATACTGAGTGAAATGTACCCTTACATATATATGGTCTTTTTTGGTGTTCTTAGTGAACTGAGGGCAATGGAAAATCTAGCTGACAGTTCTTGCCTTCTATTTTTCACCTTCTAATTGACAGCCGATGCTCCATCGCGTTGGTGCTTCTATTCAGATATTTTGACATTTCTTTCGTATGAGTCAATTTTCAAGTTGCCTTGCAGTTGCTATTTACCTTAGAATCATGTCTCCGCTCTCTATTTGCGCATTCAGTCCATACCTGCCTATTTATGTATGCAGTATTTGGAAGTTCATGTTGCCTTTTTTTTCCTGCTTTGAACCCTGCAGGACTATATATCTCAAACAAAAAAAAATCGTCAGTGTCTACCTTAACAAGGGCAGTTCTTTTTCTTTGGATGATATCTGCCTGACCGCATATGCTGATACTGTTGATCATCAGAAAGTCACTTCTGTTGATAATTTTTAAACTAATTATTAAATATTAAACAGAGGGTCCTGAAGACGACGCAACTGTGCCAGTTCATGAATGGTGAATTGGGTATATAGTACCATTTCTGCAATTCTTGCCTTTTCATAACTTCTTGGGTGTGAAATTTTATGGAGATGGGGAACACCAGACGACCAGAGGTGCTCAGGGAAAGAGACACAGAGACACCAAATGGTGCTCACTCATATTCCTATCTGCAACACCGGCACTTAAGAAGGTTACAATAAAGCACTCCTTTCTATGTTCTGTTCATTTTTCCTTCAGCAGGCATCATGTTGATTAATAGGTCCTTCAAGTAGTATTAGCATATACTCTACTTTTTTCTCATTTCATTTTCAGAAAAAAGTGACCACATATTTCCTCTATTATAGATACTTGCTTTCTTAGATCTAGCATTTGCTGCTTGGTGAGATAGAAAAAGGCACCCCTTAGTCTAATTGTATCATCTGTTGGTATTAAAAAGGGTCCATAATTAACAATTACAGTTACAGATTCCGCGGTTGTTGCCATGCTGAATATGCCTTTACCATGTGGGTTGTCCTATCTATGGACTTTTATTCAACCTTCTCAGTTCATATATGATGTCACTAAAGAATATGTTCCTGCCATATGTACGTACAACAATGAGATAGAACCTGTAATGTATTTTTCCCATATTAGACTATTACAGTAACATGCAGTAGGAGTTATCAACTCTTTCAATAAATAGAATATTATCTATATGATTTATCCTATTTTTCTAAGGTTCTTTCATTTCGTTAAAATATTTGATTGATTGCATGAAATAAATACCCATAGTCAACTCTCAATGACAGGTATCATATAAGATCTTCAGTTGAATTTTGTTTTCACCACACTCCTATATATGGCTCACAAATTTGTAAATTTCATATAGGATGATGGCTAATAATGTCAAAAGTTTTAAGATTATTTCAATACTATTTAAATAATATTGTCTACTATCATGGTATGCCTCTTATTATATACAAACTGCATGTTACACACTTCCCAGTTAACTAAACCAACTATTACTATCAGAAATATATAGCTAGTGCCAAACTATTTTCTGTTTGGAGATGTTAATTTTTTGTTCTGCCTCCACATTTTATTATGATCTATCATTTACATTTTTTTTTGCGATGCCTGTGATTGATTTCTCCACTCCGCATTCAATCTATGCAGTGAATTGGGTGCCAAAAAATCCCCTTTATCTCCTTTTCCACCTTACCGGCACGCGTGAGGGCGCGCGTAATGGACTAGTCTCTATCAAAAGGAATCGATGAGGGCTTCACCAACACGGGCAGCAGCCATTGGTAGCTTCACCTAAAGGCACTAACGTTTTAGAAAAACTAGAAGTAGTGGGCGTGTTCGGCTGGCTGGCTGGTTGGTTGCCGGCTGGCCAACCACCTCACAGACTCACTGTTCACGTCTTGCCAGAACATTATTTTTCTCTCACAACAATCAGTCGGAACAGTATTTTTCACTCCTGCCGAACAGGTCCAGTGTCTCTACCCTATGAAACTATATCGAGAAACTATCTTTCGTCTTGTGTAATTGTTAAATGGCCTTCTTTATGTTCAAATTCTGATTCCGCCCCACTTGACGTACGAGGTACATTAGCAGAAGCACATGCGATCTTTAGGTCCTCCCCCGTCACAGGGCTTTTCTTTTCTCTGAAAAACGATCCAAGCTGATGATGCTTGATTCCTCACCAAATTAATAGCAGTACCAAAACGCACAATAGGGTGCTGTAGGTGTACTGTTTCCATTGAAGAAACAATATCTCGCGTCTCGCGAGACCGTGACAATTAACAAAGGTGGAAAACCAAAAGTGGAGCCCAAGTGCAAGAGAGGACCCTGAATAGTTTCTGATAGTTACAGGCCTTGGATGGCTGTAGCTATTTATGTTTATGCTTCTTTATTTACTGTTCTTTTTTATTTCACTTTTCTTTTCAGACTATTATCTCTATCTTTGTTATACAGTTTGTTAACTGTTTCCTACTGAATGAAAAGGCAGAGCCCCTGCCAATCTTGCTCAAAAAAGACCGTGACAATTGACAAGTACTTGGAAGTCGTAACATCACCCATTTAATTCCATCCATTCAGACTCACCGACTCGCCGGTAACAATCTCGCCCCAATTCACCGTTATAACTATCTCAGCCAAATTCTTGTCAAATCAAAGTGATCGAGAAGCTGCAGAGGTAGTACACTACTAGCCTATAACGGAATAGAAAGCTACTGTTATACTACGACAAGGGTATATACTAGTACTATACTAAGCAAGGCATGCGTGCTCAATTCGAGTTCGGGCAGCGCAGACGCGATACCGACAAGGAGACAGGAGAGGGTAACGACGGTGGCGACGCCACGGGCGTCAGTTTGTACGGGCAGCGGCGCCACCACCGGCGCCGGCGGTATTACGCGCCCTGCGTGAGCACCGGACAAGAAGCGTGGTGCCCGCGACCGTGACGATTGCGACCCGCCACGCGGAAGAAGCGGCGGGCCCGCAGAGCCACGGCGGCGGCGGCGAAGGCGGCGCACATGGCGAGAACGGTGACCACGACCGGGTTCTCGACGGCGAAGTCGATCGGGAGGCGGACGGCGCCCCGCCGGGCACGACGAGGAGGCACGCGGTCACGACGAAGGCGGCGCCGACGGAGACCATCGCGGTCACCTGGGCGAAGAGGTCCGTCGCCGCCGGCACGGCGCCGCCGCCCGCGCCCGCGCGCGCCTTGAGGACGAAGCGTGCCAGCAGCATGGTGCCGAGCAGCGGGGCGGTGAGGAGGCTGATGATGGCGACGCAGATGGCGAGGTCCGCGGCGGGGCTGATCCGGCCCGCGAGCTGGAGCAGGAGGCGCAGTGCGTCGGACCCGCCCAACGCCCCGGCGCCGAGGGCGAGAACAATGGCCTGCGGAACAAGACCCGCACCCGCCATGGGAGCTCGCGGTCGCTTGTTCGCTCTGGCCTCTCCGCTGTGCTGGTAATTACTGGCTTACGAGTTACTGCTGTAGTGATGTGGTGTGTGGCTGGCTGGCCGCATCATCATCATTTTATAGGCCAACGACCCGGACCACCCCCACACCAGTACACCACAGGGGATTAAAGTTGGGGGCGCATCTTCATCTTGTCAACTTACAGTTTTTTTTTTTTTTGAAAAAAATTAACTTCCAGTTTTTTGACACGTGACGTGGAGAAATAAATAACCCATTCTTTTCAACGGGGCAGCATCTCATCGGAGCCGACTCGCTTCCCCGGATTCGTCAATTGCGCCCTGGCCCAACCGCGCGCAACTCGTCGCTGGCGGGGACCGAGGACCATGAATGGAACAAAAAAGCTCAGGAAGAACACGACAGCAAGATTGACACCTACCATGCATTTTATATAAAGAAAAGATAGATTTTTCTAATCTAATTGATGGATCGCCATCAATGCTTGCGCTGTCTATTACGAGACGGCACTAGTTGTACGGAGATTAACATCGACCGCGCTAGTTGCTCGGCCCACCGCGCCGCCCACTACTACATCTGGTTGGGGCGGCTCTGGAGACTTTGTAAATACGGTTTACCCAGGCTCCCCTACCCATACGTCTCTCTAAATCATACATTTAATAAGGGTAGTTGTAGTAACAGTTATTCCTATAATATTTATTTGTAGGGACGGTTCAATTTAGAACCGTCCCTACAGTATATTTTTCTATCAAAAAAATTTAAATTTATAATTCAAATTCAAATTTACAGAACATATATATGTATATGCATATATAATTCGAGATCGGCTAATCAATCAATCTATCACGCGTGCGGGCATCTCCTTCGCCCCCCAACCGCCGATCGAGACCACGCACGGCACTTGCGACATGAGAGGAAAGGAAAGCGCAAGCAAAAGGCAGGGAAGGGCACGACAGGGAGCACAGCTAGCCGACACGTACCTTGCTTCAAAGTATAAGTCCAAGAGTATTATATAAACTACAATTACAAGTACAATTCATAAGAATATATACAAGACCAATATAAACTACAATTACAAGATCAATGTCAAATTTCATACACATTATTATCAACGGCCTAGAGCTAGCCTTTCAGTCTCACGAAGGAGTTTGTACTGAGGATTTCTACCTAAGTCAGAATCTCGGTCATGGTAGATGCCTTTGACGTGTATAATCTGGTCCAATATGAAGTTGCAAAGGTTGCCGACGAGCTCTAAGAGTTGGTCATCCTTATATGGGTCTCTTTTCATTTCTTTCTCTTCTTTCCACTACAAGAGAACAAGTTTCGATTTAGTATTATCATGTGCGAAGTTTTTATACTACGGGTGAAGAGGTTCAAACTTACCCTTAAGGGGTGTCTCCTGTAGGCACCGGTGTTACTCATCATAGAACATACATAGTATCTACAATGTACACTCCCAGGCTTCTGCTTGGGGCACTGTGTGTTTTGCATATGGAAATGTTAAGTAATGATTTTGACAGCCATGTAATGGAGTACTGAAGAAGTAAGGTACACTTACCGCACATAGTAGTTTTATAGCCAGCCTTTCCTTCCTTGCTGGATCATGCCTTCTGTGATGTTTAGTGACATAGAACCTAAATGCCCTGTTCGAATTATTTTAGCAAATACAACTTGTTAGTATCCAAAAGTGAATGTTATAAATATGTATACAAACATATAAGTTAATGAGGATTGTCGATATGTATACGTCTTGAGAATCGATATGAAGTCTTTGTATGTCATCGAGTCCCTATCTATTGAATCAAAGACCCATGCCATGCTCCTCCCGACATCAACGCCTATACAAATCCAGTGGTTGTTGCATGAATTTAATCATAGAACTAAATAAGCTCTTTTGCATCGAATAAAATATATCGAACAAAGCTTTAAGTATAGAGTTGAACTTACTCGAAGTTGTATGGTAGCTATATAGTAGAGTGCTGTTGGAGAATTTTAAAAGCCAAGGCAATGTATGCTGAAATTTTAAGGGACTCTTGCCTTAGTTTCTTTGTATGGATGTCCTCTTTCTCTCGAAGGGTCTTTCCAGCAGCTAGCTCTTTGTCATCTAGTTTCCACTGTTTAGGGTAATTAAAATTTGTTTGTGCTATAGCTTGAGGATCTATATACCCGGCTTTCACATTTGGCATTTGTTTTACAATATGCACTTGTATTCTACAAATCACGATGTGGGTTAGTTACAACAAAATTCAAAGATTACAATCATATCATATCGAGAGGACAATGACTTATAGGCACCACGTGCGAATTAGATTCATCTCCATTGCTCTGAGGTGAAAGCATGTCTGCATGTCATTGAAGTCAAAGACAATTTTCTTGGCTGGGCTTCCAAATATGCTGATGGGGAAGCATGCTTGTACGAGGTCTATGCTCGTTGGGAGAACACGCAAGTACCAATCATGGAACCTTCTCATTCCAAGTGGTAGGCGCTGGATGTCCCGGTTTGGTAGGAAGGGCTTGCCTCTTTCATATGTTTTTGAGCAATCCTTTGACCATTTGATGGCATCAACATTTGGATATTGCTTTGCTGTTTGGTGGAGTTTGCTAGTGATGTCCTCCTCAGAAGCCCGTGATGGGACTTTTTTAACTTGGTTCTCAGGTTTGAACTGGTCATGGAAATACCACTTGTGCACCGATGAGATATCTTTCATCGGAACACAAATTGGTCTTATGGTGATTGGATGCTTCTTTCGAAGTTCCCATTCAGGCATGTCCTCATCTTCTTGTGCATCACCTTCTTCAGAAGGCACTCGTTGTTCATGTATCGGTTGTGCTTGTTAAGAAGACTATGGCATCTCATTATGCACTTGCTCGGTACGAGTTGGAGAAGGTTGTGGCTTATCAGGCACATGCTCGCTAGGAGGCGAGGACGAATGTGGCATTTTAGGAATGTGGTGGTCACAAGACGGTGAAAATATCTCCCCGTCCTCAACAACTCGCTCCAAATTTGGGAGAGAGGGAGGCGGCGAAGAAGCAGTCAATATAATGTCCCGTTTGTGCTAGAGGATAAACTGCCCCATTACGTCTCCGAGTAACACCAGCCCCTCAGGAGTTGCGTAGTCTATCCTCCACTGCATGAACTCGGGCTTCATGGTATGCACCTCAACCCTAGTGTAGTCTGGCGATATCTTATTATTGTGGTGTAAACCACCGGAAGGATGTGCCACACCCGTTGCTACCTCTATCACAATGTTCTGCCGGCCGCTGAGAAACACCAAGGTGCAACTAGTTGGTTCCCGTATGCGATCGATGGGGGTTGTGGCTGCAGTGGAACCTTGGTTGCTAGGAACTTTCAGAGGGCTGCCAACTAATGCCAGTTCTCCTAGCGGCGTCATTAATGTTCGTGGCTCCGTAGACAGTCCTTGCTTCTCCAGCGCCTTCACAACTAGAGCCTTCACTTGGACCTCAAGATTAGTCTCCCGGTCTATGCCATGTTTCTTATACATGTGCATGTCCTCTTCAAATCCGTGCTTCCAGGTCATCCTTTTCCCTAGCCCCCTAGTGCGGCCTGTGTGCTCCTTGTTTCCTAAGCTAAGGCTAAGCTCGTCCCTCTCTCTAGAAAGATTGAATGAGCCCTTCTCCTTGTCTTCAGCATATTTCAGTATCCTTGATACTGCCTCTTGGGTCTCCGGCTTATCAAACTTAAGATTACCGCCGGATGATTCTGTACTCCTCGTAAATATCCAATTCCTTGAGCGTACCTTCAAATTCTTTACATCAATAGTCCCAGCAGTTATGGCCTCTTCGTCCACCTTCCTAAACCGCTCTTCCTTGGCATAGTAACCACCAGGGCCTAAATGATGGTGGTATTTGTTCCTCTTCGCCAGCTCGGTGTTACGGGCACAGAGCTCTAATGCCTCCGGTAAAGTCTTCTGAGCCACGAGCTCCTCCCATTGACTAGGAGTTATGTTGCCAAACTCGTTGAAGGGAGTTAACCCCTTTTGGATATACTTCTTGTTGAGCTCCGACCTCCAACGTCGAAATGACTCTCCCATGATCTTGAAAGCATTTTTTACCAGTTCATGCTTACCCTCCAAAAATCTAAAATTGAGCTTCAGTTGCATATCCCATAGTTTATCCTTTTTCTTCTCTGGTACCTCTTTCTAGTTAGGGATTGTTGGGTTCAATTTATCTCTTACTAGGGCCCCGATCGCATTACAGAATCGTCCTTTGAATTCCTTCGGCTCAAGGATCTCCCCTGCTGGCTCAACCTTCGTTATCACATAGCATGCCTTATCTGGATATTGATTTACTTTTCTATCCCCTCATTTCCTCTTTGGCTTGGTAGTCGTGGTTGTGTCTTGAGGTTGTGGAGTAGAGGCCTCAATGTCCGTCTTTGTGGCTGTTGCCTCTGCTCTCCTTTCCTCTACTCTATCTTGTCCAGCGAGATGTCGTGGATGTCGACGTCGTCTTTTCCGAGTTTCAGGAGGGACCTGTATATACGACACAGCCTGTTCGTTTGGCTGTGACTTGTTGTAAACGATCGTAAATTTCCAGCCGGAACAGTATTTTTCTCTCACATAAACCAGCCAGTAGTACTTCTTCACGAACCAGCAACAATATGAACCAGCCAACCGAACAGGCTGCAAAGTGTTAGCAGAGGTAACACAGCCAAAGCTTTAGCAAAATTTACAAGCTAAGGCTTTATCCCTACCTCCTCATTCGGGTCAAAATCCTTGTCCAAATCTTTCTCCGTTAGCCTCCTTCTGGATTCACATGGAAAAGGATCCTCGGGACTTACATATCCCTCTTCTGAGTCTTCTTCATCATCATCCTCTTCTTCTTCGTCTTCAGCATCCTCTCCTGCTCTTCCTTCTGCTCCCCCTTCCTCCTCATCACACTGCTCATGAGTAAGCATCACTTCTAGATCATTTTCTAACTCGTTATCGAACTGCTCTCGAGTAAGCTGGTCCTCTAGTGCTTGCTCCTCATAGGTTGGCTGCTCATCATGCTTGGGGCATCGGACTACACTGTCTGGTGTCCGCGATATTATTTCATGCTTTGTTCTAATAGATGCAAGAAAGTGTGCTTTAGGTACGCGAGAAGGTATAAGAAATAAAAAAGGTCTATAAACCAAAGTAGTCCTATAAAACAACAATATATTAAAAAAACGAGTAGTAGCAGTAGTAGAGGCCTCAGAAACATATCAATCATCATCTGATCTTAAACTTGGAGCATCAAGGCATCATACCAGAGAAGAGAGGAGAAGGTAATGTAGGGGCGACTGCTAATGATGCTAAGTTCCTCACAAGTTCTTGATCATCAGCTCATATTCCATATAATGTATGGACTTGGACAATTTCATCATCGGCAAAATAAAGAAGAGGAGAGGAGAGGGGAGATTTAGCAAAAAAATCAATAGCTGCTTAGCAAACATAGAGCAGCAGCTGATGACAAAAGATAGGACAACAAGTCCTGGGCAAGTCCTTGGACATTTGGCAAAAAAAGCAACAACTGTTTAGCAAACATAGAGCAAGTTAATACATAGGGATGCATAGTAATGCATAGTACTAGGGATTTAACACATAGGAAAAACAACAACCAGTAGTACTAGTAGTAGGACAACAGTAGTATTAATAGTAGGATAACAATAGTAAATAAAATAACTCAAACAGAAATGAACATATTTCTACTCTAATGCAATATATTTGAAGAAGAAAGTTCCGCAACAGCACTGGTTAATGTTTTATGCTGACATAGGTTTATAGTCATTTAATCTATAAAGCAATTACAAGATGTAACTAAAACTAAAACAACCTAATCCAGGAAGGCAGTTAAGTACAGAGGAAGGGATGTCCTATGACACCACAAACAGACTTGAATAGTTCACAATCCATTTTCTTCAAACAAGTCAAGATTAAACATGAAATTTTGTGGATTCTTTCCAAAAGAAAAAGGAATTCACATGAGAATTTTTCCCATATATCCACACTTCACTAGTTCATATGAAATTTGAGTTCACATGTGACATTTTGACTGTTAAAAAATATTTTTAGCAGTGGTCCATTTAACTATTTTTTATAGTTCACACTAACAGTTCAACTGTTCAAAAAAGTATTAAGTTTAGCATGCTGCTAGCAAGGCCCGACAAATCAAATAGAATGTTCAAGCTGACTGCTGACTGGACCCTAATAGTGAACTCGACATATATGCAGATGAACTTGAATTGACCGTAACTGTGAGCTTTGTTTAAGCCTCCTAAAAGGAAATGAAAGGCCTTAGCCCTCAACAGGTTCCCCGTGACTCTCAGCAAAACACACACATAAATAGTAGTTGGGTGCTGCCAAATGGTTGCAGGTTTTTACCAATTTTTCTCAATTATATAGACAGCCAAGAGCTACAAATAAAGGCTGAGAATTACCTCCTATTTAATGCACAAATTAACTACTATAATCTGCCTACTAATCCCATTACTCTACAACAACAACAACAACAAAGCATTTAAGTCCCAAACGGTATAAGAGCAAGGCAAAAAAACATGCCCCACACACCCAGTTAACTACAAAACACATGCCAACAACTATAGGAAGCACGACCAAGGGGGTCGACCAGACTGCCATCCAGAAACTAAAGGTTCTATGGCAATCAACCTTAAGAGCAGGTCCTGGACGTTAGAAGCAATGGTGAAATGTGCTTTTCACAGCTACTAACATGGAACAGTGAAAACTTCCTAATAATAACATTGTAGGAATCACTTGACAGATGAAGCCAGCTACATGATGTTCTGCAAAAATGACAAAGCTGGTGTACAACTTTTAAAGTGCTCAAACCCTAGGGCTATCAAACAAACATCCATTGTTCTTCATTTCATTTTATCCGAGAACTACAAAGCCATTGGTTGTTACCTTCTATCATCATAGGACAGAGGTATTGCCAGCAAAAGTATGTAAAACAAAGTGGTCAACTCTAGTCATGATATTAAGGTCAACTGCAAGGTTATCAAGCAAGCTAGAAAACGGCCACTAAAATCAGCATACTCTAATTATTTAGATTATATGAAAACAAATCGTTATAACATAAAAAGAACCACAGATCCTTTAACTACAAGCAACCTTTCATACTGTATAGTCCAAACTATCAAATTTGGGGCCTACTGTAATAACTCAAAAGCAGGTTATATAAAATATGGCTTGCATCACATTTCTGGGGTTAGTATCAAGCATAGTTCTATTCATATGAACAAAACCAGCTTATGGTGCTGCTGCTAGCCGGTAAAGTTGTAAGCACATTCACCAAGTTTCCAGTTAACAGAGAAACTCCTTTATCAGTTCCTTACTGATTTGAAACCACAGTTAGCTTGTACAAAAGAATTGACTTAGTTCTAGGTGAAATGGGCTAGATACAATACACAAAATTAATACCATGATTGCTGAAATATATATGTATATTAAACAATCTACTAAACAATGGTATACTACCAAGTATAGAAATAATATGGGTAACCAAAGTTATGTGAATATATGCCATGTATACTGCCAAGTATAGAAAAATAGACACATGAAGCTACTGCCTACTAAACTAAAGAATCAGTCATATACTAAGAAACTACAGCCCGGGGTTGCTTTAGAGCAAATGACATCTCACAAAGATCATCAAAGTTAAAATTTGACACTACTAGTACTCATGTTCAGAAGCCGCAGAAGCTAGCTGCTAGGGATTGTAGTGTGTATGAATGAAGCAACAAGCAGGCAAGCAAGCAAACACAGTCGGTGCTTGCAGGTGAAGCAACAAGCAGGCAAGCAAGCAAATGACATGGTATAAGAGGGCCAGTGTTTATCAAAAGACAGCTAACATCTATTTTAGCTACAAATGACATGGTATAAGAGGGGTCAGTGTTTAGCAAAAGACAGCTAACATCTACTAAACACAAGATTAGCACAGACAACTGAAATATCTCTCAATGCAAGGACTGGCCTACAGGCTAGCTGCATCTGCATGCAGCAGGCAGCAGCCATGGCCCATGATATATATGTGGAAGGAATAATTTGATGGACAGGTGTACCAGTAGCAAAAGAGCTAGTTAGCAGGGAATGAAGAGCATATATGAACATGATGATGCAGAGCAGTAGCATCCATCTCATATCATTGCAAACATGAGCAGTGGTAGTTCATGATGAAGGAAGGAACCAGTGCTAGATGGATGGATCGAAGATAGATAGATAGATGCAGATCGATGAAAGCAAGTATAAGATGTTGATAAGATGAGGGTTAGTTCAATTGATTTGTCTCAGATTTAATTGCCTTTTTATTTGACCTTGAACTTGGAGCTTAAGAAACATAGACAACAACAAACCTCAAATAGATAGTAGAAAACCAAGATCATGACAGGCATGAAACTATGAGAGACATCCAGCCCAGCCATCAGATTATCATAACTACCCAACTGTTGCTTGGGCATGGATGTCTCACATGGTTTGATGACAGCCATGAGAAGCATAAGCAGAAGATAGAAGAAACAATGCTCCAGTACCTTACAAGTCCAAGGTCATCAATGTGCATAATCCATTACTCAACTGGCACTGTTATCTTCATAGGCATGAAAAGGATCTTACAATTATATCAGCCTCAGTCAAAAAATGGTTGACATCATAGGCACAAAAAAATGCAGGCCTCAACTAACTGCAAACTAACTTATGATCATCTTACAAGCTAACTGCAATCATCCCAGGTGACAAATAAGAACATAAATTGCTGAGGCAAGTTAATTGCTCCCATGGAAGCGTGGGACATGTCCATCCCAGCCATCAGGTAGGCATGCCTACAATAGTTGCTTTGGAATGGACGTATCCCACGGTTTGATGACAGACATGAGAAAACACAAGAAGACAAAAAGCACCAACAGAAAGAATACCCACAGCCACCTCAGATTGCTATAGTTTGCATCATCGACCAAATGATGCGAGTAGGGCAACCAAACACAGACGAATGCACCAAAGGATGCGGGATGGGCCATATGACGGTCCGGTTCGGGCAACCAATCACGTCCTACATCCACAAGATATGATGTATGGCTGTCCATTATTATTGTTACAAAGTTTCAGCATCTCCTAGCACACGGTGTTTTTAAAAAAAATTGTGAACGAAGCTCGACCATAGTTCTAAAATACAACACACACACTTCATCCCCATATATATAACAAAACTTGGAAACCGCACAACTGACAATAATGCCTTTAAGTAAGTCTTTGAAAGTTTAGTCCAGAAAGCATAATAGATTAATTAGATTGCCATGGAAAAGTTTTAACTTGTTTGAACTTTCAAGCTACAAGATAAAACAATCCTAAGCAAACTAGTTAAAACACATTTGGCTTGGCAATACTTATCAACTAAATGTTTTGTCATTTGATCTAAACTGCAGGTGTTGGTAATCAGAAATAGAAGTACACATCAACCAAATAGCACATTATAAGACACTTAGGAAGCATGTTTCGTCTGCACATACTCTCACCTTAGCTCACATCAAGACCTACCTAACCAAACATGACATAAAACCATGGTGAAGAAATCATCAAGCTGCACATATATGTGCCACATGAGCTAACTTATGTGAAGCATGGCCTGTGTCTAGGCATCCTAGTTCCAATTTCAACAATTGAACCCGGGGGCAGATCAATGCATTACAGAATACATACAGACACCAAGTCACAAATATTTTGCTATCAATTTGACACCCTACTCATCATTATCATCCTCAATGAAACCAGCAAACGCAGGAACCAAAATCGGAGCCAATCCGAGGACTCATACCACCATCGCATCTAAGGAAACAAAAAATCTAACACAAGAGCAATCGACCGAACCCTAGGGCAGGATCAATAGGACATTAGCCGCAACAGCAAGGGAAGAGAAGGGGCACGCATACCTGGTGGGTGCTCGTCACTGGTGAAGGACACGACAAGGAACTAGGCACCTGGCGTAGGGGGAGGGTGGGGACGCGGGGGGCCGCGCCTCGTCTCCTCGGGCGCTGACGACGACGAAGGGGGAGAGGACGCCGGGGACCGCACTTCGTTTCTTCGGTGCTGACATCGATGGCGAGATAGGGGACGCGGGGGATGGCATCGCCCACGGCTAGGGTTCCACGGAGGAACGGCGTCGCCCACGGCTAGGGTTCTACAGCGGGTCCCAGCGGCGAACAGAGCGGAGGTGAGAGGAAGCGCGCGGCCGGGCGTGCATGGGCCGGCGGAGGTGACAGGAAGAGCGCACGAGCATGGTGGCGGCAGCTGGGCGCGCATGGGCACGGTAGCGGCGGCGGCTGGTTCGGCAGCCTAACGACGTCTGAAAGGAAGAATCGCGCCCTGACTTAGAATATTTTCGGGGCTCTGGCTTATATACTGGAGGGCATTTGTAGGGGCGGCTCCTGAGTTAGCCGCCCCTACAAATCGATTTTTTGGGGCGGTTCCTGAGTTAGCCGCCCCTACAAATATTTTTCAATTTGTTTTAATCACTAATTCTATAATTCATTCATATATAAAGAACATGTAAATTTATATATTAGTTTGTTTATTATTCTATATATATAAATATATGTATATATAAACAATTGTATTATATATATAGATATAATTTTATATTTTCTTCTTTACAAAAATAATATTTTGAAAATTTAAAATTTGAATTTCAAAACAACTAATAGAATTTTAGGACACTAAATGACCTCAAATAAAAATTTTATAAACATCAAAGTTGTAGAACTCATCAAGATGTACAACTTATATTTTGGTCATCTTTTCATTGGACCAAATTTGAACAGGTCAAATTTTGAATTTCAATAAATGTCAAGTTCAAATAAGATTTTGAAACCTTAAATGGTTTCAAATAAGAAAGTCACGAACATAGAAGTTCTTGAACACATCACTATCTACAACTTTTATTTTGGTCATCTTTTCATTTAACCAAATTTGAATGATTGAAATTTTAAATATCAATAAATGACAACTTCAAACAAGATTTTAAAACCTTAAATGATTTCAACTATAAAACTCGTGAACATAAAAGTTGTTGAACTCATCACTATCTACAACTTTTATTTTGGTCACTTATTCATGTGACAAAGTATTAGTAAACATTGTTCACAAATTTACATATAACTCATAGTTTCATGAACTATACGAGAGACATGTTGATTTGTGAACAATGTTTACTATCACTTTGTCAGATGAAGAAATGATCAAAATAAAAGTTGTAGATCTTGATGAGTTATACAACTTTGGTATTCATCACTTTCTCAGCTGAAATCATTTAATGGTTAAAAATCTCGTTGGAACTTGTCATTTTTTAAAATTTGAAAATTTGAATTCCTCAAACTTTGTCAAATGAAAAGAATGACCAAATCAACATAGTAAATTGATAAGGAATGATTTTAGAAAAATTTAGAAAAAAAATTATCACATTTGAAGTTAGTATGAGGGAGAAAGACTAGTTACAAATTTTACCCAGAGATTAAAAAGAAAAATCACAACTGTTCATGATGATCAATGATGAACAAGTGTGATTTCTCTTTTTAATCTGTGGCTGAAACTTGTAACTAGTTTTTCTCTCTCATACTAACTCCAAATGTGAAGGTTTTTTCCTAAAATTTTCTAAAATCATGCTCTATCATTTTAGTCTGGTCATCTATCTTTGTCACTAATTTTGGACAATTCAAATTTTAAATTTCAGAAAATGACAACTTCAAACCTGATTTTCAACCATTAAACGATTTTAGCTGTAAATGTGATGAATACCAAAGTTGTATAACTCGTCAAGATCTCCAACTTATATTATGGTCATTTCTTCATTTCATAAAGTGTTAAGTGCTTGTTTTAAGTGTTTCAATAGTAGTCCGAACATGTTGCAGTAGTAATAAGTGCATGTTTCAAGTGTCTGCGTGTTACAACTGTTTTAGTAGTAATAGAGTGGATGTTGCAATAGGTTCATCTTGATGTTGCAAAGGGTAGTCTCACATACATGCATAAATGTAGTCTCACACACATACATAAATCTATAGTCTCACACACACATATAAATATATAGTCTCACACACATGCATAAATGAAGTCTTACAAACACACACACTTACACAAACAGTCCACGTTCAACAACTAGCTAGCCCGTTGTAACGACTTTTTCCTTGACACCTTTTCATTCCCATGGCAATATGTCTTTGGGCATGTTCTTTTCCACAACATTGATCTTCTTAGGAAAGTCTGTGAATAACGGCATCTCATCGTAGTTATTGTAAGCTTCAACACCGTCCACGCCATCAACTCCGATAATGTGCTGTTTTCTGGAGGCAACCATATGCTTTGTATTTTTCTTAGGGGGGAGATTACTTTGTGGGTCAGGCATATAGAAAACTTGTGCGACACGTGAAGCGAGTACCCAAGGGTCATCTTGGTAGCCTAGATTCTTGAGGTTCAGGACTCTCAATCTGATCTCGTTCAGTTGGTGTTGTTTGATCCAGCGGTATCAAAACAGGGCCACCGTTATATCCCTTCCATAGTCAAGTTTACATATCTCTTCAATGATGCCAAAGTATTGGATCTTTCGCCCCACTCCATCGAGAGCTTATATTCGAACGTCGTTGTTTTGGTTCACATATTTACTATCCTTTGCGTGGGTATAGTACGTATACCCATTGATGTCATAAGCATTCCAAGATGTCACTTATCTCGATGGTCCCTTCGCCAACCTACTTATGGTAATAGAGTCTATGGTTTCTCTAGGCGGTATGTTTTGGTCCTTCAACCATGTAGTTAGTCGTTGCTTGTGCTGTTTCATAACATAATCATCTGAACGACCATTTCTCTCCGCTATAATGATAGCCAAGTGTTCATCAATGTACGGTTGCATCAGTTGTGTACTCTGCAAGACACTGTAATGTGCCCGACTCACCTCTTTGTAATCATGGTCGATGAACACTTTTCCACCACAGAGCGAGCCTACCCTTGTGACGAGAATCGAGTTTACCAATCTCTTTCTGTACTTTTAGGTACTCTTGGCAGCACTCGACGACTTCTTTAGTACTATAACCCTCTATCATGGAGCCCTCTAGGTATACTCGATTATGCACGTATCGACTTAGAACCGACATGAACCGCTCATAGGACCACATTTCATGCAAGTAGCAAGGGCCTAGCGCCTATATCTGATGAACCATGTGAATCTTGAGATGTGGCATTATATCAAAAAAGCAGGAGGTAAACACATCTCTAGTTGGTTTTGTGTCTCCACCATAAATTCATGTAGGTCACTCAACTCTTGCTTGCCAATCATCTTCTGTGAGATCTTCGAAAAGAAGTAGCACATGCGGGTGATGGCCATTTTCAAGAACTCTAGCTTTATAGCCCTGATTATAATAGGTAGAAACACAGTCAGCATCACATGACAATCGTTATCCTTGCAGTGTGTTATTGATAAGTCCTTCATCGACACTAGCTTCTTCACATTTGCTGAAAACCCAGTCGGGACTTTCACCCCCTCAGAAAAGTGCATATAGCTCTGTTCTCTTCTGGTGTTAGGTTGAAGCACGCCGCGGGCAAAGTGTATTTTCCATTAGCCTCAGGTACCGGGTGAAGTTGTGGCATCACATTTAGCTGCACCATGTCTTTTCATGATTTCAGACCATCCTTTGACTTGCCTATGTCCATCAAGGTAGCAATGAGACTCTCAAAGACATTCTTCTGCACGTGCATAGCATCAATGGCATGGGGGACCTCCAAGTCTGGCCAATAAGGCAGATATTGAAAGAAGATCGATTGTTTTTTGAAAGGTATGCCTTCGATAGGAGGTGTGCTTCTATCTCTGTTCATCCCATCTGGATTCTTCTTTCCATAGACGACGCGTATGTTTTTCACCATTCTGTACATGTGTTCTCCGTTATGACGTCTCTCTAGAGGGGGTTCAATCTCCGGGGTGTTGTCATAAAATCTAAAGAATAATTTACTGCGGTACTTTTGACTTGTCTTTAAGAAGCGCCGGTTCCTTAGGTAAACTATCTTCTTTGATGCATCCAGAAACACCCATGTAGCACCATCCAAGCAAACCAAACATCCGTCTTCCCTTTGATCTGTCCAGACAAAACAAACAGCGTAGGGTAATCATTGGTAGTAACAAATATTATTGCTCTACATATGAAGTCCTCCTTTCGGAATGCATCGTACATCGGCTCCCTATGCCTCCATAGCCTCTCCATTTCTTGCATCAAAGGCTCGAGGAACACGTCTATATCAATGCCTAGTTGTTTAGGGCCAGGAATAAGAATAGTGAGGAGAAGGTACTTTCTCTTCTGACACAACCACGTTGGGATGTTGTACATGGTTAAGATCACTGGCCAAATAATATGGTCGCTCATCCTCTCATTGAAGGAATTCATTCCATTGGTGCTCAAGCCAAACCATATATTCTTTGGGTCATCGTTGAATTCTTTGTGCTTCTCATCGATCCTTTGCCACTGACTACAATCAGTCGGGTGTGTGATCTTATCATCATCCACCTTGCGCTCATCATCCCACCATGTCATGAGTGCGGCTTCTTTAGGGTTTAGGAAGATACGTCTCAAGCGGTCGGTCACTGGCAGGTACCACATTACCAAGGCAGAAATTCTTCTCTGCTTTGCATCGTTGCCTAATGGAGTGTCCTCTGGGAGGCTGAGATTCTTGTACCACCTTTTTTGTACCCTTCTTATTTCTCTTTTTCCCCGTGGAGGCTTCGTCCCCACCGTAAAGGTTATTGTTCTTGTACCGGCTGGCCCCACATCGGGGACATTTATCCAGTGACTTGAATGTTTTGCCACGAAAAAAGTATACAGTGGTTGGGGCATGCTTGGATTTTTTCAACCCCCATTGTTAATGGACTTATGACCTTGTTCGCTTGGTACGTGTTGGTGTGAACTGAGTTTGGTTGTGGCAGCACCCATGACAGGAGACGCAATAGATCATTGAAACTACAGTCTAACCAGCCGTACTTAGCCTTCAGGATGAGTAGCTCAAGCACAAAACGTAGCAATGTCCAATGTGTCGGACAACCCTTTTCAACACCATACAGTCTCCTTCGATGCTTTTGTCACCCTTTCCAAATTTTCTAGACCTTTTGGGCTCTTTAGTAAAATCTCTGGTCCAAGGGCTCAAATCATGTCCTCCAAATCATCTTCGACACGTGCTCCACCATCATTATTGGAACCACCTTCGTCGTTACCATCCCAACCACTAGCATCACCACCTTATTTATTACCAAACTCGGAATTCATTCGTGCATCAAGCTCTGCTGAATATTGGGACAGATATTCAAGGGTTTCATCGTCGTATTCCTCCTCATCCTTATCTTTAACAATAACCGTTTCACCATGATGAATCCACACTGTGTAGTCCTCAACAAAACCTCGCATAATCAAATGTGATATGATAATAGTCACATATGTCCATGACATACGGTTCTTACAATCTTTACAGGGATAAATAATTGTATCCTTATTATTTGTCAACGTCGCTGCATGCTTCTTTGCAGCTTCAATAAATTTATCCACCTCTTCACAGAAACCTGCCTTGAACCTTAACGAACCATACATCCAAGAGTTCCTGTACTCAATCTTTTACAACAACAACAAAACAAACATTAAAGGACTACTTATTCATATATATATATAGATGAATCAAATTAATAATTACTTGAGAATAATTGTATATACTTCAGATATATATATATATATATATATATGAATATAAATCAAATATAATTACATAAAGCATACAACACACCATGGTAGAGGAAAATTAATTAATGGCCGTTTTATCCATAAATAATTAAAATACATATTTATTGATTATAATAAATAATTTTAAAGACAACAATTAACAACAATTATATTTTACCCAATATCTTTTATGCAAACCCTAGTTCAATTTCATCAAACATAAATTTACAAAAACAAAATTAATAAAAAAACCAAACCCTATATCTAGATCTACATACACATGAAACATCCATAAAACTAACTAATTGTTCACTAAAATCAAAAAACATAGATCAAATAAGGGTATGGTCTTGTTCCCCTACCTAATTTACCCAAATACATTCAATACTTGGATCTATTTTGCTTCATAAGTAGCTCAAGCACCATAGAAAAGAGAGAAAAACAAAACTCTAATTAGTCACTAACCAACTATTAAAACTTCAAAAAAGTGTGGAATATCATTTTCTTCCCTTCTACAACATCTTCACCAAAGAATTTGAGACCAAAGCATTCCCCCTTAATAGAGCAATTTTTGGAAGGTGCCCAAGGCCTCCCCGCCTTTCTTTCACGGGTTGGAGTGAGTGACCCGATGAGGATGAAGGTGTTACAGTTTTTATATACGTGGGTCATTTGTAGGGACGGCTCAATCACCAACCGCTCCTACAAATAACAACACCGGGGGCGGGTGGTGAGTGAGCCGCCCTTACAAATCCGACCCATTTGTAGGGGCGGCTCGTATTACCAGCCGTCCCTACTATTCTATTTGTAGAGGCGGCTGATATCGTGGCTCCCGAGCACGCTCCTATAGGGGCGGCTCTATCACCAGCCGCCTTAAAAAAAATTATCCCCTTGCTATGGACGCCTTTTTTAGTAGTGGCCGCCGCATGGATGATGCCCTTCGTGTTCCGACGATCGATTCTCCTGGACGTCAAGTCTAGAGAGAAGAAACCTTTGCTTGCTGCCGTGACCGGATCGCGGTTGCACACGTGCGTACATGTACGTGGTGGTGGTCATTCGTCATGCTGAAGCTCCACCGAACAGCACTACGACTCAATCGAATTGGCCCACGGCCCACCAATTTTTTTTCCCGTCCCTTCATGATGGGACTCCGGAGTTGCGAGACGTTGGTGTTGGTCGTCACTGCGGAGCGAAAGCCCAAAGCCGACGGGGGGATCGATCGAACTGGTAAGTACGATCGCTTCTTCCGTCCCAGGACAAGCAATACGTCGTCGTCCAGGTACTTGATCCGATCCGGCGCCGCGTGTTTGAGTTTCAAGACCAGTCTCACCACCGTTCCAAAAGGAAAGTAGCTAGGAATCATTGCCGGACGAAAAAAGAGCAGTCCACCTGAGCCATCGATGCAGCACCATCCAATTAACATGTCATCAGATACGCGTTGTGTGCCGGTGCTGCCAATGCAACAACAACACCCAGACGGGCCAGCCCTCGTTCTCGCGGGCTCACAGCCCTCGATGAAAACCCTCCGTCGTCCTCGTCCACGGCGAAAGAGTTCCCATGGAACTTCCCTCCGGTGGTCGTCCTGGTTCGGCGTCACTGTCATCCATCCTCCGCTCCGCCCGCAGGCAGCTCTTCCAGGAAGTTTCCTTGAGACTAGAAAATGCCCGGCGGAAGCTTCATGGAAATTTCCGGCGTCGACAGTCGAGCCTTAGTCTCCAAGAAAGAAACTTCGTCGAGGCACCAAAAAGTCTCTCCATCTGCTTGTTTTTTCGACGATTCCAGCCTATCGTTCCCGTCTCCGTCCCCATTCGTGAAAGTGACATGTCCTACACGAAGCAGACTTTGGGCACCTCTGATCGCCATATATATGGGGCGCTCCGTCTGCAGCGGGCGGGCAGCGGCTGCCGCTGCTACATTTCGGCGAACTTCGAGAAGTCCGTCACATTTTAGCTTACGGAAGAGCTTCTTGGCTTCCTTGCTCCCAAGTGAGGCACAAGTTACTGGCTACAAAGTAAGCCAGGATCTCATATCCACAAATGGGTTAGCGAGGTAACGGGTTTCATGGCTGCTGATGTCTATCTATGTTTATGATCGGCGGAGCTCATCGGGAGAGCATGAGCAATGGACAGCAAAGCTAGAGCGTGCATGCAGTTTGTAAGGAGCAGCTTGCAGTGTTTGCTTCTTCCACTTCTAGCTGGTTTACAATGGCCTCAACCAATCAATCGTCAGAGCATGCAACCGCAGAGCATAGGGAAGGAGCAGCCAAGGTTCCATGGGGATTCTGGAAGGCTGGAGCCTGGAGGACTGGACAGGCACAACAAGAAGAAAAAAAGAAAAGGATCCGATTGTGTCTCGGCGGTTGGACTTGTGATGTAGACGTACTGGACTGTCTGGACATGGAAGATGACTGTTCACTGATGTTCAGGGCTGCACCAAAAGCCAGGAGGAAGGTAGGCGCCAAGTACCAGAGCAAAGTTGTAGAGATCTCAGGTACCGTATATGCTCTATTTACTCTCAACGTCTTAGAATAAGTACATATCGTGGGCTTCGAACAATCAAACAATCTTAAATTTTACCAATATATAAAAATATCCATATTTATAATGTTAATATTTGCACCATTCAATTAATCATGTCATATATTTCTATAATATAAACCTATTTAGAGATACAAATGCTATATAAATCTAGTTAAACTTTATTATATTAGTTGATTCGTCGAAGTGTGAAATATGCACCTATTTTGAAATAGGGGGAGTAATTTACACGAGATGAGTGATATTAGTTCAGCCTCTAGAAGACTGAGCGTTATTCCTTGGCCGGACCTGAATTTCACTGTCTGGGCCGGCTTGATCAATTGCTAGAAGCGTTCTTCCCTACCCTAACTTATTCAATGTCTGGCTAGGCTGGATCAGCTTCTAGAAGCGTTCTTCGCCATCTTCGGACTTCAATTTCGCTGTCTGGCCGCGTAGCGGCTGCTGCTAGCTGGCCGAGTAGTTCTGTGTTGTTAGTAATCGGTTAATTAGCACCTTCTTCTCAAGTATATGAACACGGGCAACTTATATCTTATATAATATGAAATGTATTCTTATTGACAAGTACCTCTTTTTCTTCTTCCTTTTTTCAAGCCACATTTAATCCTGTTTGGCCGAACTTTTAGTCCCAAGCACATTGCTCAGGAATTGCGGACTGCAGAAGCTTCTTGGAATAAATAAAATAAATAATACTTATCAAAAAAATATTTAGGATGTCCCTTCCTGTGAAATACTGAAATCCTAGGCACCATGACTTTGTCGCTAACACATGGGCCTGACAGAGCAAGGACCCCATATGCCAGTAACCAGTTACCGTGATTTTAAAGTCATACACTACTGGATTCAGGTTTTTTGCCGAGTGTCTGAGGCACTCGGTAAAGGCTAAATTGCACTCGGCAAAGCCTTTGTCAAGTACGGCACTCGACAAAGAACACACGGTAAAAAATTGAACGGCAAAGACTTCTTTGCCGAGAGCCCCGGGGGCATTCGGCAAAGAAAAGCGACCGTCACGGCGCCGGCTCCGTTGACGGTGGCTTTGCCGAGTGCCAACCCTGCAGGCACTCGGCAAAGATTTTTTATTTTTTAAAAAAAAATTCTTTGCTGAGTGCCCACTGGCTGGCGCTCGGCAAAGTTTGATTTTTTTTTAAAAAAAATCTTTGCCGAGTGCCCTCTGGCCGGCACTCGGCAAAGTTTGAATTTTTTTTAAAAAAAAATCTTTGCCGAGTGCCCTTTTGCCGGCGCTCGGCAAAGTTTAAATTTTTTTTTTAAAAATCTTTGCCGAGTGCCCTATGACCGGCACTCGGCAAAGTTTGATTTTTTTTAAAAAAAAATCTTTGCCGAGTGCCATGGTCGTGGCACTCGTCAAAGCTGAAAAAATGGTTTTCCAAGCACCCATTTTCTAGCTTTGCCAAGTGCTGTGACCATGGCACTCGGCAACAGGGTCCTTTGTCGAGTGCAACACTCGACAAAGTGACCCAAAACAATAATTTTTAATTTTTTTATATTCCATCATGACAAATAAATTTATACAATCATATATCTCATCCATCACATATATATCTCATTCATCACGTATATATCTCATCCATCCACACATCCATCCGCACATATCACATCCATCACAATATATATCACATATATAATAATAAGTGCTCAAGTCCATCCAAATAAATCCACAAGTCCATCAAAGTCCACAAGTGCATCACAAGTATATCACAAGTCCATCACCAAGTGAACAACAAATGAAAAAATACAACGTGCACTCATCTCGCCCACTGCGACTGTGGTGAAGGCCCAGTTCCATCATTCGGAGGTGCATGAGGTGGATTATTCGAACCACCGTCAGATGAAGACTGCACAAAGGAGAAAAGATTACATGTGAGACAAGATTATTTGGATAGCTAATCTAGGAAGGTAGAGGCCATACAAGCAAAGCACAAGCGAAAATAAAAAACTTTCATACTCACAGGAGTAGCTGGAGCTGCAGGACGCGGAGGTAGAGGTGGAACCAACAGCCCAGCTGGAAGAGAGAAGCCCACATGTTGCCCAAGCCCTTGTAGGAACTCTGTAATGTCCGTCAGCTTCTGTGCCTGGGCCTGCCGCTCGGCCCACTCGGCCTCCAGCTAGGCCGCCATCCTCTGGTGCCCGGCCTCCAGCTCCTGACGTTGCCTCATTTCTCGTTCCAGTCGGGCCTGCAATATTTCACTCCAATGTTTCAGTAATACAAAGCTAATTAAGGTGTGTAAAGATCAATGTATGACGAGTAAAACAGGAATAACCTCGAGTGCGTCGACCCGGTGCTGTGCAGCGGTCGGCCGTGTGTGAATGGCCGAGCTCTCGCTCGTGCTCCGTGCTCAGATCTGGGAGAGAGAGGGAGTAGAGGCCATGTCGATGACGCCGTCGCCAAGCCAGAACCGCCCATGCTTCTTGCCTTGCCCCGCCCTCATGACGGCCTCTCCATCAAAGTCCTAGGTGCTCGGATCGTAGTCTGACCCATGGAGCGACCTCGCCACCGCAGTGTACTTACTGATGCGGGAGTGGACGCTCGGGTTCATGTATGCCTCGAGCGGGTCTTCTAGGTTGAAGGAGACGTTGGACATCGCCTTGCCCTTGTGGGCCATACACCATGCCTAGAAGTCCGAGCAAGCCTGGCCACTATGTGACGCCGACTGCGAGAAAGACAGCATGATGATTAGAAATCAGGCAGAACTGAGCGTCACAATAGATAAATGAATTTGTGTACCCATGCTTGTTTGTATCCGGCGAGGCTGTTGCTGCCTTGATGGTGTGTTGGACCTTGCATCTGCAAACGATGGTCCTAGGCATCCCTGTACATCTTGAGGTACTCCTCCGTGAACCACCTCTCCACCATCATCGCCCAGCACTCGAGATACGCTTGGCACCACCAGAGAATCATCTACACGTCATCAAGTATTGGACATATAAGAAGATCAAATTGAACCAACTTAATCTCAAAACGAATCAATATTGATGTTCTTCATTTACCTCAAGGTACTGCTCTCGGGTCAGCTGCATCTCTCTTGCGTCTTTCTTGGTTTTCCTCTCTCCAAGCTTCGACCCGTAGTAGGTTACGATGGCCTGGATGCGCACCTCGTGATGCATGTCACTGACGAGTTTTTTACAGGCTTTGGTAGTCACCTGCTCCGCCCTAGCCTCAAATCTCTCCTCGCATCTGTAATAAGTCTGCATACAAAAGCGATGTATCCATTCATTATTTCAGGAAAAGTCTAATGAATGCGACGTATTGAGCAATGTTGTGCGAGGGAGACTTACCCACAACTCTGCCTTCACCCGCGCCGCCTTGTTGGGGTACTCCGCATCGGTGGCGATGGCGTAGTGGTCAAACGAGTAGGCTAGCTCCTTCTTCGATGCGTACGTGACAATGCCGGGGAAGTGTTGCCTGCACAGAAGACCCAGGATGCCGTTGACTAGCCATACGCTACCACCCGACACAACCACCCAGTTCCTACACAAGTGATTAAGAAAAATTATTAGTTTTTTTCATCATATCATATGAAGTAGTGGTGACAACATATAAAGTTACTTACTTTTGCCCTTCGGGGCGAATCACTAGGCGTTGGTGAGGAAGCGGAACCTGTGGGAGGTTCACGGGACCTCGCAAGTAGACACTCGAAGAGGAGTCGAAGGAAGGGGAACCCGTGCCTGCCGCCTCCAACTCGTTGTCCTCGTGCGGCCCCTCCTCCTCGTCCGTCTGCCAAACCAGCTCATCGCCCGACTTGTCCAAGGGCGCCACCTCCTCCTCCGGCTCCTCCTCACACGGCGTGGGAGGAGACGGCCCCCTCCTACGTCTGGCAGTCCTCCTCCTCCTCCTGTCTAATCCCTCCGCCGCCCCCCTCCTGCAGTCGGCGTGGTCTTTGGTAAATCGAGTTCACGGACCTATGACGGTCGCCCGCCATCTTTGTTCAATCACCTGCAATAAAAAAGAAAAACAAGACGTAATTAGAAATAGGTGCAAAAATGAACAAAACATAATTACAAAAAAACATAGTAATACATGTATTACAAATATTTGAAAAAATGAACAAAACATAATTACAAAAAACATAGTATTACATGTATTAGAAATAATCTTCATGATTGAGATTAGTTGGATCATAGGTCTCGTCATCACTATCAACATTGTCCAACTCATCAACACTATCCGAAGGAGGAATGTTGTCTTCATTGTCATTGCCTAAACGTAATCGCTCAAGCATTTGTATGTCCTTCATATTTCACACCTCGTCTCCAGCGTCCTCGTCATCATCCCTTTCATTGTCTACTTCCATTCCTATCTCTTCGTTTAAGTCTATGTCAAACCTCCCTTGTAGTCCATCTTCTTGATAGAACTCTCCATCATATGTGTTTGGGTTGAAGTTATAATCTTCATCGTTTGGGACAGGTAGTTTACCGTGTGGCGATACCTTGTGCACAATAGACCAACCCATAAGATGCTCAGCGTCTTTGCACGCATATGACGTATAATAAACCTGGATGGCCTGTTGAGCCACAATGTAGACATCTTTTCCTGGATAGACGAAATCCTGTCGAATCTCGACTAGCCCAAGCTTAGGGGTCCGTCTCGTTACTCCAGGATGAAACCAGTGGCATTTGAATATGACAGGAGTAAGAGGTTTGGAACCATAGAATGCTAGTTCGTAGATTTCTTCAATTCTTCCATAATAGTCGAGTCCATCAGTGCCGGGCCTAACAACTCCGCTGTTTGTGGTTTTTCGATTAGGCCAACTCTGCTCGTAGCTTGCTATGTGAAAACGATATTCATTCACGTCATAACCGGTAAATGACTTGACCCTAACGGCACAGCCGTTTGCAACCTGTCTCAGCTCGTCACTTATAGACGCATCAGTTTGGGCTTTCTGTTTGAACCAACAAATGAAATCAGGGCTCCCTGGTCCCGCACCCTGTGAAAGAAGGGTATCATTTTCTTGCGGGGTAGGTTGCCTTGATCCATGCCAGGATTGACAAAGAAATTCCCTGTACCAACGAGAAACAAGGGGGTTGGACGAAGAAACAAGGACATACGGCGAAATGAAACAAGTTCGTTCAGAACTTACCCAATGAACGGCTGCACCTCGACAAGGCTGGTCAACACATATAGCATGATACTGCGCCACTCTTCATTTTTCAATTGCTTAGTGGTCGATGCACTTGCGCTTCTGAGTTGCCATTGGAAAAGGCTGAGGTTCGATTCATTTTCGCCAGCATTGTAACGAGGGGGTGGATTATAAATGCTAGGAAGTTTCTCAGTGTAGTATTTCTCTGTGAAGTTCGACACCTCCTCTAGAATATATGCCTCTGCAATGGAAGCCTCAATTTTAGCTTTATTTCTACATTTTTGCGAAGAGTCTTCAGACGTCTCTCGATTGGATAGCACCAACGGTTCTGCACGGGCCCCCCATCCGTGCCTCATACGGGAGGTGCACAATCAAATGCTACATCGGCAAGAAGAAGCCGGGTGGAAAGATCTCCAACTTACAGAGCAACACGGGTGCCGCTTTTTCCAAGTCATCAATGATGGTCTGAGATAGCTCCTTGGCATAAAGTTAGCGGAATAAGTAGCTCAACTCTACCATCAATTGCCAGACATGCTCCGGGACATAGCCTCGAACCATCGCCGGAAGAAGCCGCTCAATCCATATGTGGTAGTCATGACTCTTCATCCCGTTTACTCGCAGAGTGTCTAAGTTCACTCCCATCTTTAGATTTACTGCATACCCATCAGGGAACATTAGCGTCTTGATCCATTCAAGTACTTCCCTCCTTTGGTCCCTTTTCAAGACAAAATCGGCCTTAGGCCTTCTCCAGGTCTTGCCACGACTAGGAGGCTGCATCTCTTGATTTGGTCTATCGCACAACGTTGCCAGGTCCACTCTAGCCTTAGGGTTGTCCTTAGACTTTTCAGTGTCCATGAGTGTTGCCCAAAGTGCCTCGGCGACATTCTTTTCAGTGTGCATTACATCAATGTTATGTGGCAGAAGAAGGTCATCGAAATAGGGGAGCCTTATTATGTCCGAGATATGAGCCCACATATGTTGCTCACCATATCCCACAAACCCACCTTCTTCATTGGGCATGAGAGCATCTATCTGAGCATGAACCTCGGCACCAGTCATCATCCGCGGTGCAGGGTTTGTCACTTTGACACCTTTCGTAAAGTTCTTGATGTCTTGTCTGAATGGATGGTCAAGAGGTAGGAATTGATGATGTCTGTCGAATGACGAATACTTGCCACCCTTCTGCAACCAAATGAACCTCACACCTCCCTTGCATATTGGGTATGGGAACTTCCCGTGAACACACCAGGCGCAGAATATCCCATACGCCAGGAAGTCATGCAGGGAGTAGTGATACCAAACGTGCATTTTGAAGGTTGTCTTTGTAGCTTGATTGTATGTCCATACCCCTTCGTCCCAAGCACGGACCAATTCATCAAACACGGGCTCCATGAACACACCCATATTACTCTCTGGGTGTCCAGGAATTATCAACGACAAGAATATGTTATGTCGTTGAAAGGAGACACCGGGGGGAGATTAAGGGGGATAACGAAGACGGGCCAACATGTGTATGGGGTAGCCATCATTCCATAAGGATTGAATCCATCTGTTGCTAGCGCGACACATACATTACGAGCCTCATCTGCTTTGTCACGATGTTTGTCATTAAAGCGGATCCAAGCTTCACCATCGTATGGATGTACCATCTTGTCAGGATTGTACCGTTTACCATTTTTGTGACATGTTATCTGTTTCGCGGATTCCTCGGTCATGTATAGCCGTTGGATCCTCGGTAGGAACAGAAGGTACCGTAGGATTTTCACGGGGATCGTAAGTTGCCTCTTCTGGTCATCATCAGAGTCTACCTCTAGGTACCTGGAGGATTTACACTTTGGACAGAACTTTGCATGCTCGTGTTCTTTCCTAAATAGGACGCACCCCTTCGGACAAGCATGTATCTGCTCATACGGCATCTTAAGTGCATGAAGGAGTTTCTGTGACTCGTACATGCTCTTTGGCAGAATGTGGCCCTCCGAAAGCAGGGTGCCAATCACGGCCAACATCTTATCAAAGCCAGGTCGACTCAAGTTTAACTCGGACTTCAACCCCTTTAAGCGTCCAATGGCATCCAGTTGAGACACCATTGACCGATCGTGAAGGGGTTTCTGTGCCGAGTCCATCATGTCGTAGAACGCATGTGCGGTTGCCTCCATCTCCTCCTTCTCACGTCCCTCATCGAACTGTCCTTGGTGAAACTCATCTAACATGTCTGCTACCCCGGCATCAGCATCAAAAGCCTCCACCCGTGGTCTCACCACCTCCTCTTTCATACGATGGGCTTCACCATGGTGGACCCACCGGGTGTAGTCCGGCGTAAATCCATTCTTCACAAGATGTTTATCCATTTTCACCTTGTTTATCCTTCTCCTGTTTCCACATTTACTGTAGGGACACAAAACTGGCAATGTCCTTTAGCAGCCTTGCCAAATGCACTGTTCAAGAAAGCATCGGTCTTGTTCATGATTTATAAGCATCGTACGTGACAACGTGCACCAAACCTTCTCAAATTTTTATCATAGCCTCCACATACGATATCACGACATCTCAACAAGTTTCATGATTTTCGGACTTCGTTAGCTTTTTATAGAATCTAAAAACACTTCGCACGTAAGTTCGTGGTCATGTTTCGTTAACAAGAAGTCTAAAATTTCGGGTCCGTTCCTGGATACGGCCTCACACTACACTCAATAACATGACTATCATTTTTTGAATCATTAAATTCCATTATTCGTACCACGTGCAGTTCAAATTTATATTTTTCGAAAAAATTCAAGTAAACGAAATAAAGTAACTAAATATATCAAAAATGCACAAAAAATCCCCAAATTCTAACTAGGAGTTCCTGGTACTTTAAAAAGGCTGCACAAAAAATTTGGAGACCAAAGACAAAAAAAAAAATTGCCAAGTGCCGGAGCATGGCACTCGACAAAGAGGGTCTTTGCCGAGTGCCAAGAATAAGGCACTCGGCAAAGAGGGTTTTGAATTTTTTTTAAAAAAAATTTCTCTTTGCCGAGTGCCTTCGCATGGGCACTCGGCAAAGACATTTCGAAAAAAAATTATTTGCCGAGCGCCGTGTCAGGGGCACTCGGCAAAGTATTTTCCAAAAAAAAAATCTTTGCCGAGTGCCAGATCTGGGACACTCGGCAAAGAATTTTTTTAAAAAAAACCTTCTTTGTCGAGTGCTAGGCCAGGTGGCACTCGGCAAAGAATTTTCCAAAAAAAAAATCTTTGCCGAGTGTCAGATCTGGGACACTCGGCAAAGAATTTTTTTTAAGAAAAACCTTCTTTGCCAAGTGCCTAACAGCAGGCACTCGGCAAAGAAGGACGTGGCCGAACACCGTTACGCGGGGCAGCCTATGCCGAGTGCCGCTCTTTTGCCGAGAGCCTGGCACTCGGCAAAGAAGTCGTTTGCCGAGAGCTTTTTTTTACCGAGTGCCCGGCACTCGGCAAAGAACTCTTTGCCGAGTGCAATTCTTTGCCGAGTGCGGCACTCGGCAAAGAAGGTCTTTGTCGAGTGCCCGATTTTTGACACTCGGCAAAGCAGTTTGCACTCGGCAAAGATCCCGTTTCCAGTAGTGATAGGAACCACATCGCTTAACTCCAGTGGGCCACTCAAACATGCTTTTCTTTTTTTAATCATGGAACAAAACATTCCAGCCTTCCCATTCAAAGTCTTGTGAATGTTTAGAGCTTAACAGTACAAGAAGGGAATTTAGCTTAGTTTTCTGCTAGCCGGATAGTCCAGACTCACGATAACCTAAGACCTTACATCAGAAGGCCATGAAATAAGGAAAGAGCATACCATTTTCCCTTGTATTTTTTCCAGCCATTTGATTGCTAGAAAGTAGAAACAATTCTTTTTTACCAGTGGGAATGCACAGTTATGTAACCAGCACACCACACTTCGGCCAAAGCAGGCTTTGCAATCAGTGGCAGATTCAGAGAATTTTCTTCATCTATATCATCATCTCAGTTTCTGCAACCACAACGTTGTTCAAAAGGTACAAAGGTCATCATGGCCATGGGGAGATAGAAAAAGAAAAAGGAATACCTAATTCCTTTCTTTGAGCGCACCTTTCTTAGAGTAGAGTAGAGAGGAGATTGCCGCTATTGTCTCTTTGTTAATTTATTTACAGTATAAGTTTTATTGGTCAACATGCTGTGTTGGTCAACAACTCAACATGGAATTCCTGGGCTACAGTATCATTCAGATAGGCTATAGATAGATCATCCACAAAGGAGAATCTTTGTCCAGCGTACGAAAAAGTTGTTGACTTGACTATCCACTGTAGCGGTACTCGTGGGTAGTATATTTTTTCACCATTTTTCGTAGTGTTCTTGGATAGTGATGCTGCTTCTGCTAAACCCAAAGGAAAATGAAAACGAAGGCAGCCCGAGTGCGCACTTAATTTTCAGAGACGAAAATTATTCCCATACATTATAGCTCATGCATGGATGTGTTTCTCAAGGATGTGGGATATATACAATAAATATTGATTACTGAAGACCTGAAAACCCCTATTATTTTATTTTTGTTAAAAGAAAATAGAAACCATTGTAATGAAAAAAAACGTGTGTTGAGAAGGACAGTAAAGTAACCAGCGAAACAAGAAAGAACAAGAATCAGCATAATTTATGCAGCACTTTGACACGACATGGGCTCCTGCTGGTAGCCAGGGAAAGACTCTATAACACAAATAGAAAAACAAGCATCACAAAACACAGACACACGCACCACGCTTGGCTTTGAACGTCATCAAGAGAGAAAGGATTCTGTGTCTCTGTTCAAGATCTGTGAGCGGATACGAGTGGAAATCAGATAGATGTAACCCCTTCTTGTCCACAGATTGCAATGAAATTGGCACTTTTTCGTGCTACTAGATCGTTCAAAGCACACAGAAAGGAGAAAAAAATACAAGATTTAACGAAATCTCATCGAACAACAACATCGTATATTGACGGAAACAAAACAACATCCTCAGCGTTACACTGGCATCAAACGGCTTTACTACAAGTGAGCATATCCAGTCCCTGGCTCCCCTGTGTCAGACAGACCGGGGACGGTGACTGAACCTGTAGGACTAGAACACCTACCAGACTACCAGTCCTGGCTACGAGTCTACGACGCCGCCAAGAGGCACCCGATGTCACTCACAATGGCAAGAGGGAGGATGGTTCTTACTCTGTGCTGAGCCAGAGCCACCCGATGATGTCGGCGCCGCCGAGGTCGCCGTCGGTACCGAGCCACAGCACGGCGCCCGCGAGCAGAGCCGCCGCCGTCGCTGCCAGCGCCGCGTTCGCGAGGCGGTCCAGGAAACGTCGACGCCGGGCCGCCGCAGCAGCACCGGTGGCCGCGTTCGCACCGCCGAGCGCGCGAACGTGGGCGAACAGGAGCAGCGACGTGAGGCCGAAGGTGGTCAGCACGGCCGGCAGCAAAGCGCCCGCGGCGAGCCGCGGGACGAAGGCACTCCTTGGAGTCTTGATCTTGGCGGCCTCTGAAAGGGCATCGAGGCACCAGAACACGGCTGCGTAGCCGAAGAGGATGGTGAGCGTCACGTGCGAAACCATGGCAGGGGAGTGGCGGTCGCTTCTCGTTTTGGATCGATGACGGGAGAAGAGGACGAAGAACTGAAGAAGAATAGGGAGATAGGAGTAGTTGCAGAGTGGGGATGTTTTTTGTTTGCATGTCCACTCGCGATGGCCAGATGGGGGCGCTCTGTATAGGAGAACGGACGGCCAGGATTTCACGATCGGGGGGCTTTCAAAGGAAAAGAAAAAATCTTGTGCCAATGCTGAGCCAAAGCTCCGAGGCATATCAGAAGTTCAGAACGCGCTTGTGAATGGAACCATTGATCCTCCAATGTGGCGGGGCGTCTGGCTGAGAAAAGTCGTGCCAGTTCTGAGTCCACGCCTTGGCCCCACAACCCACATTTTCCCCGGGTAAGTATATATAAGATATAAATATACAAAAAAAATAGTTCTTTCTTTTTTTTTGAAAACAGATGGAACTGCTTGCACGCAATTTGTGTGCTGCCTTCAGATAATGTTTTGATTCCACTTGTCTAATTCCCTCATCTAACTGTCTCATTTAGGGCAACGTATCAGGTGCAAACTAATCAACCTGTGCAAACTTGCAAACTACCAATTAAGACCACTAGATGCTGATCCAACGGATGTGTTAAAAGGTGGGATTTTTTTGCGCTTAAGGCCCCCACCTGCAGGCCTTTTTTTTTTGCGCTTAAGCCCCCCTCACCTTATCCATTGGATCAACATCTAGTGACCCTGATTGGTAGTTTCTAAATTTGTACAGGTTGAATGGTTTACACATGATATGTTGGCCTCATTTAGGGGGCTTGTTCGTTTGATTCGCAATAGGGCCCTGGCCTAATTCCTAGGTGGAATGATTCAGTAATTTATACTAATCTTGAGGAGCTAGAATGGTTTCTGATGCAATTTTAAGAAACCGAACGACCCCTTAAACTTTTTCAATCATCAAGGATACTCAAGGCCTTTAATTTGCACAGTCAAAATTTAAGTTCTCTTCGTCGACGTGTGCTTTTTTGCGCGATTTTGGTGGCGCCCGAGGCTGTGGATGACAGGTGGACGAGGACATATAGCGAAGCAGCCACATGTCCACATGAGATAGATACCGCTGCTGGCCAACCAGAATCGAGTCGTCAAACAGGGACCGAACAAATCTTTGGATGCATCGTGCAGGCTCTGGATGGAGTGCTTGTTTATTTATGTATCGGTTTATTTTTCAAGTGTTTAAGCCAAGCCACTTATCCATGGTGCTGTTATAAGTTCGTGACAGCTTCTCCGGGGTTGATGGAAAACCGTTTGACTGACAAGAGCATGCCCAAGCCCAACCAATGGCAGGCAGTTCGCCCTCCCCACCCCCCCCCCCCCCCACCCCACCCCACCCACCCACCCACACACACACACATCTTAGGCAATCCCACTAGCCTAATCACCTTTTTTTTCGATAGTGACTAGCCTAATCACCTTTCACCTAACATTACAACAATATATAGTATGCTATTGGTAAAAGCGGTAATTAACAACCATAGATCCTCACGGCTGGAGAGGATATAATGAGAATTTCTTTCTCCATGCATGATGGGGGAGCTCGTTGAACGATCCAACTGCGCACTGCTAGTAGTAGTGGATAACAGCTCTGCAATAGATACACATGGATCTTAGAAAAATATGTGGACTTTTTACTGAATAATATGCAATGGTCTAACACCGTTGGAGCGGCTCTTTGGAGCACCATTAGAGCTGCTCTTTGGTGGGGCCGGTGGGTCGGAGGCTGTAGCCCGGCCGTGGATGACAAGTGGGCGTTAGGCGAGGACAGAAATTGAGGAGTGCTTGAGGTCTGGATCTCGCTGGCCTTTGAAAGAGCGTCGAGGCACCAGAAGGCGGCTGCGTAGGCGTAGGCGAACAGGATGGTGAGCGTGGTTTGGGAAACCATGGCACGGGTGTGGTGGCGATCGCTGCTCTTTTGGATGGATGGGAGAGGACGAAGAACTGAAGAAGAATAGGGAAGGGAGATAGTAGTTTTGGAGTGGTCAAACACGGGGAGAAACAAACGCAACAAAAGAGACGACGAGAGGATGAGAAAGCGAAGCGCGAGCATGAGCGGTGACACCTGGCATGTTTCCGCCACAAAAAATCTTGTGGCAAGGCAGAGCCAAAACTCGGATGAGCGCATCAATCAACATATACAAAGCAGTAAAACCCAAACCAAGGGATAAATAGAGAGCCAACCACAGTCACATAAAGCGAAACTTCACACTCGTAAACTTTATTTACCAGAACGCGCTTGTGAAATGGAACCACTGATCCATCGTGGCGTGTGGCTGAGAAAATTCGTGCCAATTCCTTCCTTGTCTAAGTCCACGCCTTGCCCCACAACCCCATGTTCCCCCCGGGGTAAGGTAAGGTATATAAACATACAAAGGAAAAAGTCTACGTAACTCCAAACTATTCAAGCGGACTACTCCATCCTTCAAACTATAAAATCGGATTTTCTATCCCATGAACTTTTCAAAACTGGTCAAATAACCCCTAAACGGTGGTTTTGCTACAGTGACAGTGGTTTTATCTTTTTCCTTTTTATTTATTTTCGCCGAATCTTTGAAAAATCATAATAAATCACAAAAAAATCATAAAATAGAAAATCTAATTTTGTTGGACTCTATATGAGTAGATCTACACAGTGAACATATAATATGGTATGCATTAGTACAAAGTTTTTGCTGTAGCTTTAGATATATGTTTTTCTGTAATTAATTAGAATAATTCATAGCTGCAGCTTCTATGGTTCAATTGTGATGAAATTTTTTATGGTGGGCTAATTATTGTATGCTTGAACTATAGTAAAAATTTCATACTCATTGAATTATGTATAACTTAGTTACAGATAAAGCATAGATTTAACAAACATAAACCTAAATAAATCTATAACTAAATTATACATGATCCAATGAGTATTAAATTTTTACTGTAGTTCAAGCATACAATAATTAGCCCACCATAAAAATTTCACCACAATTGGACCATAGAAGCCGCAACTATGAATTATTCGAAAAACATACATATAAAGCTACAGCAAAAACTTTGTATTAAAGCATACCATATTATATGTTTTTTAGGGAAGCCACCAGGCGCACTTTATTGATTTAAAAATAGTGTTACATCGTTCACCAGGGCTTCAAGTACGAAGCTAGGGGGTTCATATCATATTATATATTCGCTATGTATATCTACTCATGTGGAGTCTAACAAAATTGGATTTTCTATTTTATGATTTTTCTGTGATTTACTATAATTTTTCAAAGATTCAGCGAAATAAATAAAAAAGGAAAAGACAAAACCACAGTCACTGTAGCAAAACCACAGTCCAAAACCGCTTAAAGGGTTATTTGACCGGTTTTAGAAAGTTCAAGGGATAGAAAATTCGGTTTTATAGCTTAGGGGTGAAGTAGTCCACCTTAAATAGTTGGGGAGTTATGTAGACATTTTCCAATATACAAATCAGTTCTTCTTTTGGAGGAGAAACTGCTTGTAAGATACTACATATAAATAGCATATAAATATACAAAACAGTTCACCTGAGATCGCCCTGTTCGTTTGGGCTGGTTTGGCTTAAAAGCCATGGCTGAAAGTACTATTTGTTGGTTTGGCGTGAGAGAAAAATATTATTCGTTGGCTGATAAACCATGGCTTATAAGCCAAATACGACCAAACGAACAGGTTGAATAATGATTTGATGTCACTAGTCTAATCATTTTTTTTCAATCAATGAAGACTACGTCAAGGCCTTTGCACAATCAAAATTTAAGCTATCTTCGCCGACGTGTGCTTTTCTGCGCGATTTTGGTTAATTGGGCCGTGGATGACAAGTGGGCGAGGACAGAGAGCGAAGCAGCCACGTGCATGCCCACGTGAGATACTTGTGCTCGCCAACAAAAATCCGAGTCCTACAAATCTTTGGATGCATCGTGCAGCCTCTGAAATCAACACTGGAGTGCCTGTGTAGCGGGTTTTTTTCCCCAATTGTGTAAGCCAAGCCACTTGTGCTGTTATAAGTAATTTACATTTTCTCCAGCATCCCTAAACCCGCATGTCCCCGGCCGGGGTTGATGGAAAAGAGGATGCCCAAGCCCAACCTGTGGCACGCAATTCTTCCCCCACCACAGACTTCTTACCCAATCCAACTAGCCAAATCACCTTTCATCTCATCACCTGACATTATACGTACTCCGTAATATATGATATTAGTAAAAGTGGTAAGCATCAACCATAAATGCGATTACTTTAGTTCTGAATCACAATTCATGTAAAGTTATCTGCTGTACTACTTTTCGCACAACGAACAACGATACGCGATCTGCCACCATTTTCAGACACTGCGGTCAAAAGCTGGCCACGCCAACAATCGCCGGCCGGAGACGAGCGGCGGGAGAGTGCGCGTGTCGAAAGAGAGAGAATCCAAGCAAAGACTTCTCGGAGCTCAAATCCATTCAAACACGGAACCCCTCGGGACGCCAATGCGCCGAGCAGGTTCCAGGAAATTTCGTCGGAAAATTTAAAGGCATTTCGAAAGCAACACTTGTCGGCCAGCCTCACCAATGCAGCCATGCTTCTCCAAATCTCCGTCGTTGGATCTTGGTGGGTGACTGGTGGGAGTCACGGAGACGCATCATCGACCGTGCTGATTCTATCAGCCGTTTCTTTTCTTTTTCTTTTTTGGGGGTGTTATAGGTGCGTGTTAGGTGTCTGTTCGCTCGGTTGGCACTCTATATAAACCACCAACCGCAAAGCAATCGTCCATGGCGCTAGAGCATGCATGGCATCAACTCCAGCTACGGCAGGTGCACCATGGACATCGAGTCTGCATCATCGAGGATCGCGGTCGTTTCAGTTCATGGGATGGGAGTGTTATTGGAGACCCGCGAAGTGCAAGGCATGAGCAACGATCAGTACGTACTCAGCGCGCAACATGGAGGAAGGACTCTGAAGGCTGAAGCGATGGTCATGGAACAGGGGTCAGCTTGTGGAGCGTCGTCGATGGAACGGTGCTTTAGGATGGATGGAATCAGAGTGTATCAGACAATCAGAGTCATCGTGTTCAGCTGGAGCCCTGGGCTTCCGGTGGCGCACGGTACACACGGAACGGGCCAGGCCGGGGGTGCACTGAGCTCGTTATCGACGAAGATATGGAGCCGAGCTGGTCCGGGCTCGATCAAGGGAATATAGAGGATGCATGCAACGCACTATATATTTAATTTCAAAGGAAAATTATTACAGGTATGTGCAATAGTTTTGTATCTATTCCTAAAATAAATGCTTTTTCCGTTCTCAAATACAAGGTATCAGCAGAAGAAGTCAAAGAGGCTTGAGCAAAAACAGTCGCGTCGTCTCCCTTTGAGGCGATTCGAGGGCGCTCGCCCGCCCGGCCTAGCGCCTCGCCTCCTCTCGTCGGCTCGGCCGCCGCCGCCACCGCAGCACCTCGCCTCCTCGTCGGTGGCGACGGCGGCCAGGGGAAGGAGCTCAAAAAGGCTTTCTTCCTCGTCCTTCCCTCCGTTCTCTCTCCTCTGCACCATCCCTCAACCCCCAAAATCTCTCGATCCGGGCACATTTCAACCAGATCCATGCTCCTACGGGCTGGATCCGTGCGCGGGGACACTGGATCTATGAAGGTGGAGGGCGTCCTGGTGTTGACGCCGGTCGCGGCTGCTGAAGGCACAGGCTGCGGGGCCACCGGCCGGAAGCTGCGAGGCACGTGGAGGTGGTGCGGATCTACATCACGAGATGATGCGTGGGGCTGCGCCTGTCGCTGTCTGCTGCGTACGCGGATCTAGCTCGGCTGCGTACGCGGACGCGCGGGCCTCGGCGCAAAGGACGCCATGGCGCACGTCAGCCTTGCGGGGCCGCTGCCGCCTGCTGCGTAGCGCGCGGAGGACGCGAGGGTCCGTCGCGCGGGCCTCCGCCTAGCGCCGTCTGCAAGGTCGCGCCGGCCACAGCGTCACCGCGGTGCACGGGCTTGGGGCCGCCAGCCACCAGCTGCTGGCGAGGCCGCCTGCCCGTCGTTGAGCCTCCGGGGCGAGCGCGGGTTCAGGCACTACAGCTGGTGCGAAGGCCGCCCAACCGCGTGCTACACTGCTTCCGGTGCACATGGATCGCGGAGGCTGCAGGCATCCGCCGGGGTGGGCCTGCCCGAGGTCGCCAGCCACCCAGCCTGCAGCAGTCCACATCGCCGCGCCGTGTCCTCGGGGCTGCAAGGGAGGGGATCGCGTTCATGGTCGATTGGAATCTAGGTGAAAGCCCTGCCCGGCCTCTGCTCTGGGCCGGCGACGGTGTCGCAGCTTGCGTCATCTACCCCCTGAGGCATCATCGAAAATTCCATTAGGCTGTCCGCTCGCTCGTCGACTGCGCCCTTTTTCCAACGGTGGTGGCATCCGCGGATGTCATTCCCCTTCTTGAAGCTATCGTTACTTTGCATCTATCTCCGTTGTCCCTCTCGCTGGATCTGCCCCTTGCTATGCCTGTGTGTGCTTCATGTTCATGTTCTTCGCAGAGGTTTGTCCTACTAGAGTGCTTGGCCTAGTCATAGTCGCTTCATTTCTGACAGATGCTTTGCCGTCATTGGTCGTTGGTCCCCTCTCTGGCAGAATTTGTTACTGAGTGTGCCCTATCACCTTGTGGATGCTTTGCCGCCAAAGTCACTCTGTAGCCGCTGGTTCACCTGGCGGATACTTTGCCGCCGCTGTCCTGGGTCCCCTCTTTGACAGATGCTTTGCTGCCGAGTTGGTGTGGGCCTCTCACCTTGCGGATGATTTGCCGTCAAGGTTGCTCTGATCTTCTTGGGCGCATGGCGGATGCTTCGCCGCTGTTGTTGCTGGTTCTTCGTCTTCTTTTGGTGGATGCTTTGCCACTGTGACCTGGTCCACTCTGTAGGTAGCTTCTGCGTTGATGTATCTTCTTGCAGGTTATGGCAAGTAGGGTTTTGGGTTGTGGATTCTTCCCCTTCCCTGTTTTTTCTCTCTTTTTATGTATTCGGTAATCTCTGGATTACCTAGGTTGGTTGTAACTTGTTAAACTCTGCTTCATCTTAATGAAAAACGTGTCACAAGGACATGATCGAGAGAAAAAAATACAAGGTATCCAAACATTCAAAATTCATCTTAAATTATAAGAGAACCTAGATGATTCCTCAACTTAGTTTTAAAAAGAACTACATTCACGTACCAACCAACCGTTGATGTCCCCAGCAGTTCAAATATATAATCACAACTACTAATTACTTATCTATATGTTATTTAATCCTTATCTACAGTTTTTTCCGTTCTGTATAGAACCTCCGTGTATCTTTAATACACATGCAGATGAAATCTTAGCTTAAGTTATTGTGGCTCTTTTGTTGTTAACTCATGTCTCGCGATATCATAAATCTAGCTTTTGATTTGCAATTTTTGATGTTATTAGTTGCTATATACTTTTTATACTCAATTTAATTTCACACTTTGTGCTTATGTTATATTTTTATTGACCCTCCTTTTATATTTTATTAAAAATAAAGATTTGGTGTTGTAGACTTCCCTAGCTCTTAAGTATTACAATGACGTAAACAGTAGTTTAAGCCTGCACTACATCGATCAAGTTTAGTGGTATTGCTTGAAGTTAGATCTTGGATGGGGTATGAAGCTGATCTTAAGAGAATATTAATATTTAAACCTTATAATCATTGTTTATTCTGAAAGATTCTCAAGGATTAGGAAGGTATAGCCACCTTTGGTCAATATTAACCTCTCCCACTTCTTAAGATACTTGCATTTTCTTATCTTGTATGTGTAGTAATATTATTTTATAGAAAAACAGAGTTCTTTTGATTATGCTATCAATATAGATATGACAAATGTTCTAGTTAAAAACATACTCTCTCAATTCCAAATTATAAGGTATTTTTGGCTTTTCTATATACATTATACACTATATCTAGAAGCAATGTTCCTAGAAAAAACAAAACGTCTTATAATTTGAAACATCGGAAGTGCAATTTATCTCAAGATACAAGACATATAAATTATATATTATGGATGTAATATAATTTAAATAATTGGTAATGCTACCATTAAGATGTCCGGAAGGCCGGACGCCTCGCTCCACTCATTGCCGCATGCGCCGGTCGCCTAATAAAAAATAAAATCAACTCCCGCATGCCTCGCTTCGCTCCCGCACGCGGCGCTCGACTGCTAGCCCTAACAGATGCGGTGCGCGGCTGCCCTCATGTTTTTCGGTGGTGCAGCCGCCTGTGAGTCGCGGCGCTCGGCTACCAGCCCTACCAGGCGCGCCGTGAGGCCGCTGCCTCCCTGCCCCAGCGCACGGCTACTGCCACCCTGCCCTGTCTCGCAGCCATCGCTGAGCCGCTACCTACAAGCACCGCTGGGCCGCTGCCTCCGGCGAACTCTACATGCCGACGAGCCTCCATTCTCCAAGCAACAAGGAGGTGTTTGCACTGACTTCATGTTGCAAGCGTCTGTTCCAAGTGTTTCAGTGGTATGTTGCAAGTGTTTTATACGGATGTTGCAAAAGTAGATCGGGATATTGCAATGGTTGTACACGTATGTCGCAAGCTCCTATTCTCAATGTTTCATCTGTTTTTTCGACGTATGTTGCAAGTGTGTTTATCTGGATGTTGCATATGTTTTCACAAATATGATGCAAGTGTTTATTTGGATGTTGCGTATGTTTACAACGGTTTCAAGTGTTTTTCATGTGTTTTTTTCAAGTGTTTCAGATGCATGTTTCAAATGTTTTATTTGTTTTTGGGCGTATGTTGCAATTGTTGCATCTGAATGTTTTAAAACTAGTTCGAGTGTTGCATCTCCCTCCTCGCCTTTCTATTATCTCGCCTTGGTGTCAGGTGCGAGAAGGCAGAGGCGGTCTCCACTGGCGCGGGCGGGCCCACGTGCTTGCGGGCGGCGTAGCAGGCAAGATGTGGGCGGACAGGCGCAGGACGTGAGACGGGGGGCAGCGGCGCGGGCGTTAGGACGGGGTCTAGCGTCCGAACGTTCAGGCGCTAGCCATGGCCTTAAATAATTTGTTAGTATCTATCGCCCCCAGACCAGGGTCCCACCTAGAACATGGTGGCCCATGACTCAACATCCCTTACTACAAATTGGCTGTGGCTTGGATATTAGTCAAATTTTGTCCCTTCCTCCCAAAATACTTGGTAGCTTTTAAATTTTCTCCCAAAATATTTACTCTTATAGCATCCTAATACCCCTTTCTATTTTTCCAATATACCTTTCTCTTTTCCTAACACATCTCTATTTCCATCTACCTGTATCTCTACTTGTATTGTGTGCATGACACTTTTTTCACTCCTTAAAACTTCCTGCTCGGACCTATAAAGTGAAGTGTTTTAGAACACAGGGAGTGTGACACCCCAGGTGTCAATTTCAAGTTAAGCAGTGGATTAAGTCTAATCCAGGCAAGTTAGAGGATGATTATGAGCTTTAATTTAACACCTGGCAAGTGGTGATAGAGGTGGAGTCAAACTTTTTCAAATGAGACCTAACTTAAAGTTTTCAAAGGCAAAGACAAAACTCTTTTGTTTAAAAGTAAATTTTATTTAAAAATGTGCATGAGTAGTTTTAATCATGTCTTTTCATGTGCATATCATGAACATATCCTGGTCACACGAGAAGTTGCATGTTGTTTTGGATAAAAAAAAGTTATAAGAAATGATAAATTCTGCTTTGCTTAAAAACACTTTTGTTAATTGAGTAGAAACATGTGATGTCAACTAAACCTTGCATTCATGTTCAAATAACTCTAATTTAACTCTGGAACAAAAATTTGTTAGGGTTTAAATTTGAAAAATGTGAAGAAAGTGCTTAAAAAATATCCAAAACCCTAGCTTAAGCCTTTCTCATGATCCCTTTTTGCTTAATTTGTAACTTTGCTTTTTATTCAAAATATGAAAGATTTGTCTAAATAAAAGTTGTAGAGTAGGTCATGTTGTTGAAACTTTGTTTCTGCATCATACTCTGTTTCAGCTTTTAAGTGCTTCAAACAGTGACTATGAGTTGAATCCAGTGCTGTTTTGAACCTCCTAAAAAAAAATTCCTAGTCTGTGAATAACAGTTAGCAAGTTCAATGTTTGGGAATTTATCTAATCAATTTTCATAAATAAAATTTGTTGCTACTTTGCTTCTATGAATTGGTGTGATGTTTGTACTTTGATATTGAGCTAATGGTTGGATTGTTTGATCAATGTTTAGCCACTAATTAATTGCTCAAAGTAGTTAATCAATTCTATTTTGTAACTCTGAATTTGCATTCAGTTTTCAGTTTCAATTTCATGTTTTCAAAATTTAAGATCTTTCAAACCAGTGAGAGTTTGAGAGTGATCCTTAAAGAAGAGTTGGAGATCAGAGAGGGCCGAACAACTTTTATTAATGGATATCATCAAGTTTTTATATCGAATCCAGAGATAGAGAGGGAGAAAGACATGCTGTCAGTTTGCAACAGTAACACCGGCAGCAGCTTGCTTGCCGCGTCACCACCCTCAAAGCGGAATTTAAGCAAAGCGAAAGGTGACAAGAAAGGAGAGGTCATTGGTGACGGAGGAGGTAAAACGGAATAACCCATCCTCTTTGCCTTGGGCTGTCTTTTTCAGTGCTGAGTCTGATCTATCCGGCTCGTACTACCGCAGCCGCCCATCTTGGCTGGGCTAGTACTAGTACCACGGCTGTGGACTGTATCTATCACGTTGCGCTTGCGCTGGAGTCTAATGCTACGATCCGGCGGCCTCTGCGCTCAGGCTCTGCGTCTCTGTTACCGTGTCCCCAGAGAGGTGCGGACCGGTAAGTGGATCTCTCCTCTTGTCCCGCTTTGCTTCATCGAAGACGCAGAGCGAGTCTCGCCGCCCGCAGAAGCTGTGGTCGTCACAGCCTGATCCGGCGTCGATTTTTCTTGCGTGGGCTATTTTCGTGATATAGGAAGGATAAACCGTCCACGCAAACGCGCCAGTTCGTTTCACACTTGTTGGCTGGCTTCTTGCCGTCTGCTTTCTAGATGAGAAGAGGATCGACAAAACGCACTGTGCGTCTCGGGGTAGTCTGCGAACCAGCCAGCACGATTGAGTGTCCGCCCGATCCAACCCAGTATCCAACCAAGCGGCGACCTGAACCAGTCAGAATTCGTGCACTTTTTTTTCTTCCTTGAAATAAAACATGTCAAGTGACGAGAATTTCGTTCTTTTCTCCGAGACTAGCGATGGAAAATTCTCAAGAGGCTGGAGCTATGCATTTCGCCTCACTGCAGCTCCCCGTATCTCCTTCGCCTTCTCGCCTCAGGCACCACGTACGAGCGGCGAAATGGCATGTCATTTGGGCCCTTTTCAATTTTCGGAACCCGGTGGTGACTCATCGCCAAGCAGTACTCCCTAAAAAAAGGACTATTGTTTTAGGAACGAATGTAGACAAGTGCTTGTCCAGATTCATTCTAAAACAATGGTCTCTTTCAGACTGAGTGACTTCACGTTACTACGTTATGCACGACAGCAGGAAGGCCATGAGTATATTCTCGACGGATTCAGAGAACGTGCAAAAGTACGCCAGTGCGGTACTTGTTTTTATCTTTTGGGTGACTTCTTATTCCATTGTTTAGGAGGCCCGGTGGTGACTTTTTATACTAGCGTGGAGGATATTTGTCTTTCTAATATAAAAATACTAGATATATTATCCTTTTACCGTACTTGATGAACCCTACCGTAAGAAATTATTACTGCAGAGTGCATAATGAAAAAAAAAGAGATAATATATAAGACAAGAAAGAGGAAGAGGCTTTCGAGTCAAAGAAAAGAAAAGAGTAATTGAACCCGTCTGGCGTGGGGTCACAAGTATCCACCACACAAAAGCTAGTAATAATTATTGGCCAACAGAAAGGAGCAAAATATTTGGGACAGATTATGGTGCTACTGGCAGTAGAACAGAAAAGAAAACTTGAAGTTGAAAAATAAGCGTCGAAAAGTGAAAAGATACTTTCGTACAAAAAAAGCGAAAAGAATTCGAGCTACTTGAGGAGAGAAAAAAATCAGGAATTTTGGCCATGATTGTTTTAGTTCGAGTCATATCAATCAATATGTCCCGGTTGTACTGCGACTGAATGGTTTGATGAAGGAGCAAATCCAAATCACAAGTAGCATTTGTAGCATACAAGAACATATATAACTGAAACACTGTATTTTACAAGACACATACACATACAAATACAAATACCAATACCAATACCAATACAAATACACAGCGGGATTACTTAAGACAGTAAACTACTAGTAGTGTTCACCATAAACGAAAAGCAGTAGTACGGCAACAAACATTTTATCATATGAGGTACAGTATCCTCTTTTTTTTACTGGCACGGGGGCATCAAGCATTTTATCATATATAATCCAGAACCAGTCCCCTTCCCCTTCTTCAGACTGCCCAGTCACAGAACTCAGGCGCGCGCTGCGCTGATCTGTAAACGGAGCAGAGGACCTAGAGGTCCGATCGTCCAGATGCCTGCGAGTCCGGCAGCGACACGCCGTGGGCCGTGCCGCTGCAAGCCTGCAACCACTTGGTACAGGTTGTTTTTACTAGTCGGGAGAAGGGGGGATCGGTTCTTACTCACTTGATGTTCAGCCGCGCGACGTCGCCGCGGCCACGATCGAGATGCCCGTCGGCGCCGAGCTGAACCACGGCGCCGTCGGCACCCAGCAGCAGCACGGCGCACGCGAGAGCCACCGTCGCCGCGAGGACGGTCGCCTTGGCAAGGGCGGTCACGAGGCGGCCCCCGCCCCCGGCGCCGCCACGGCCGAGAGCCCACACGTGCGCGTATAAGAGCAGCGGAGTGAGCACAAGGGTGGCCAGAACCGCCGGGACGAGAGCGGCCGCGGCCAGGCGCGGCGCGAGGCCACCACTCTGCGAAGCGGCCTGGGCCGTGGTCATGGTGTCCGCACCACTACCAAGAAGTTGGAGGCAGCAGAGGAGGGCGTTGAAGCCAAACAGAAAGGTGAGCGCGATGAAGGAATCCATGGCGGAGCAGGTGTGACCGTGCGTGCGTGGTGGAGTTTCTTGTTGGACTAGGCTTGAAATGAAGGGCCAAGCGAAGGAAGGAGATGACTGAGGCCGAGATAGCGGAGGCGGGACTTCTATAAAAACAAATAGACGGCATGGGTGGCGATGGACTCCAAAGATTGACTCTTTATCATGTCGACAGGATGACAAGCTATATCAAATATGGGTTCAGTGTTAAATCTACACGCAACCAATATCTCGACTTTCATTTTTGCTATTGTCTCGTGGCAATGGCCCCGCGATTCGTGCGCTCGGCCGTATATTGACTGGAATAAATTTCAGTCAAATAGAATCCTATCATCCACACTATCACCTGCACTCCCTTTACACATGCGCAGCCCACCAAAAATCGTTGAACCATTTGGCTGCTTGCCCAGTTGATTGGATATTCCGCGGATAGTGGCCGGCACAAACACAGCGCCAAACTGGCTGCTGGAGTTGTTGTGATACATATACATGATCAGATATTCAGATTGTACGGTCCTCCAAGTAAGGATGAAAACGGTCGAACTCGGTCGAAAAACTCCTCGACCGTTTTCTACTTTTATATTTGAAATACGAAAGCGAAAGCGAAAGCGGACAAGCCGGACACGAAAACGAACACGAACTTACGGAATATCTAGAATTTCGGAAACGAATCAATTCGAGCGGAATTATGTCGAACACGGTCGATATGCGAAAATTCAATACGAAATACCGACCCATAGTGCATAGCATTAAACAAGTGCACGACCAAATACATAACAAGTTCACAACTAACAAGTACATGATCTAGTTCAAGTGCATAACATTAAACAAGTGCATGACCAAATACATAATAAAAGAGATGAGGCTGGACGCCGTCTATAAGAGAGGGCAGCTAGCCACCAGTAGAAAGAACGCAGCTGCGTGGTGAGCAACCTGTAATTTGGCTGTATGACCTGTGCAGTTGGTCAAATTCGGTTTAAACCGAATTTTGAATTCGGAATATTTTAAATTAAAAGTAGAAAAATAGAAAACGGTCGAAAAATGTGTAAACCGTTTTCTATTTTTACATTTGAAATACGAAACATATCAAATGCGAAAGTGAAAACGGTAAAGTCAGACAAGAAAATGCGGATTCGATCGGATTAAATATAGAAAATGATGCGGTTTGATTCGAAATATTTCCATTCCGTTTTCATCCTTACTCCTAACTCCTAGGCTCCTACGGCTCCGTTCCAAAGCAAAGCATCCGCGGATCCGACGGGTCGTGGAAATGTGACATGGAGTGGCCAATCGGCAGTTTTGCTTGTACCGCTTCCCTTCGTTTATTCAACCACCTCCTTTGGTTCTGCTATTCTCCCTTTGCCTATGTCGTCATTTCTTATGCACACTACCACACAGCTGAAATTCCAAAGCTACTGCTACTACACTGACACTATACGTATTTGTTTTGGAAAATGAAAATCCATCTCCATCTATAATGTACTTCCAATTTATTCTAAATTATAAGTCATTTCAACTTTCTTAGTCAAAGCATATCACGTTTGATCAAAGTTATAGAGAGACTTACAAAGATCTATGACATCAAATAGGTATACTATAAAAATATAATTAATAAAGAATCTAATGATACTTATTTGGTATAATAAATCTAATGATATTTTTCTAATAATATTTATCTGTTTCCTAAGATTCTATCCCTGGCAGAAGTATGGGTCAATGAACATGTAAAATTTTAGTCCAAATAAGCTTTAAAACCAATCAGTCCAAATAAAATCCTATCATCCACACTATCGCCTTCGCTCCCTTTCCACATGGACAGGCCACCAAAGTCCTTGAACCATTTGGCTGCTTACCTGGTTGATTGATTATCACGGATAGTGGCGGACACAAACCAAACAGGCTGCTGGATCTGACTGGCCGCTTCTGATCGTGTATACGACGCTTGACGTCTCCATGTGCCTTGCTCGCCGTGACGCCGCGTGTATGTGCCATCTCCTACCACTCCCACGTCCCACCTTGTGCTTTGTTGTTCCTTGTCCGGGGCTGCCGCGCACACTCTACCTCAGAGTCTGAATCGGTTCTGAAAACTTCTGATTCTTCAGCAAGCAGAGCCTTTTTTTTTAAACAAGCAAGCGGAGCCTTTACTTTTTGCTTTTACCCTAATGTCAAATCAAGAATCAAGAGAGGGCAAAAATGTATGGCATGGGATGTAACGGTATCATATCAAGCTTGGAGTTTCCATTCTGCCCCCAACGCGCAACAGCGAGAAAGACAGGCAATGCGGGCTGCGGCACACGATGAGAAGCGATAGTGGCTGACGTGTCTTCAGGCTTCTGATTAAATTAATTCAGCATATAGAACCGTCTGCCCAACCGTCGATACAAACTTTGTGTTTCTTTTGCTTTTTCCAACTGGCCTGTCGTCACCGTTTTGCATCCAACGCCCTCAATTTGTTTGCTTGCTTTGATTTGATGCTTCCATGGTGTCCATTTGCATGCCCCTGGTTTCAGGCGCGACGCGTCGTGCTCAACCGATGGTCGAGGTGCAGAAAGGAGTAGCGCGACCCATGGGTATGCCTGGAGGACGATGCTATTTTGGAGTACGACAACAGGCAGAACATGACAAGTTGGCAGGGGTCGCCTTCCGGCTTTTGCATAGCCGGGGCACAAGGGCGGCGGGCGATCCCCGTCAGGATCGTGGCCATCTAGTCATCATTGCATAGGAATTGAAACCGACAAACGAGCTTGTGATGAACAAGGAAGGATAAATAGGGAATTTGGGTAGGATTTCGGGAAATTTGAAAAGAACAGAGGAAGCAGAGAGGGGGATTGAAGAACAGAGTAGAAGCAAATGGGGAAACGGGTTTTCTATTATTCCATAACTGCTTCCAGGTTTCTTACAACGGCTTATAAGCCACTCCGCCGCCTCTTTGGACCGAGCCCCTACACCTACACGGGTCAAGCCTAACTCTTCTCCAAACTCGACACAGCTACGAAGCCCAACACCAAACAACTATCACAAGGTAACGCTTAGCCACACTACTTCTTCCCGCGGCTCCTTTTGTAGTTCCTGATATTCTCTCCCTCTTTACCAACACATTGCCCCCAAGATGTGGGGTAGCGCCGCTGCATATCTTGAGGTTCCTTCCAAGCGGCCAATGCCTGCTAGACCAACACTCTGGGAACCAAGGAGCACCCTTTGAACACCACAACTTCCTAGAGAACCTACAGAGGGAGCACTTCCATAGCCGGGTCAGTGGCTACAAAATATAAGGAATCAAAATCTTAGTGTTTGGAGGAACATGTTTCTTGAGCTGGGACACGTTCACAACTGGGTGGATCAAGGATGATTGTGGTAGATCCAGTGTTTGGAAGAACTTCTGCTAGGAGGTGTTTTTTCGCCCTTAGGGGCATGTGTCCCCATGCAAATCATACTTGGATGTGCATGACTATGTGTGCACTGCAGGAGAGACAATATGGATGTGTGCACAGCGAGGAGGTCGACGCTGTTGCACAATGTCGTGGAGATTCTACTGCCTCATTTACGGATTGGCTCGGTGTCGACCCACTTGTCACCTAAGGATTGTGAAGAATGCCTCATGGAGTTCATTGACACAATAGATATTGCTAAAGACATGGCAACATGGAGAGCAGCAAAAGTGTGGTGTAACTGTCGCTCGCACTGCACAAATTTTTTCACTGCAAGCCGACGCTAGACATTATTCTAGCAGAGGGTAAGATTATTCTAAACACATTGGAAACTTTTTTTAAATTAGATTGTAAACTTTTACTAACATGTAATATTAGTACTATTTGTAGGATTGCCTAGGAATGAGAGCACAGAAGGTTCAGAAGAACCACATGATCATGTGGGTTTTAGTTGTTCTAGTGGTTTCCTTGTCGCTGCTGTTAGTAGTGGTAGTTGCAGGGCTGACCTGCTGGTGAAGGAAGCATAGCAAACCTGGTATCGAAAACAAGGGTAGGGGGCTCGAGCCCCCAACCCCACCACTAGATTATATAATCATAGGTTAATATGAAATAGATACTCTTGTTTCTTACATAACTCACTAGTAGGTGTCGTTCGAGCTCTGTCTCTGCAATCTCTTCTTCTTCCACCATAGTAACGACAACGATACGGTCAAAACTATCATCATAGCCAAAAACTCGTTTCTAGTGCTGTTTAGAACTTGATTCATGCTTTCTTGCTGGTAGTCACGATGTTAATTAAAGGGGAACTGTGTTATGTAATGAAATTTCTATGAGAAATGTGGATGCCCAGCTTCAAATTGAACCATGGACACCAAATCTGGGAGCAAAAGTGATGTTACAACAGGCTTGGTTCAGAGTTAAGGATAACCTCCATGGTTGCTGACATTATTTTGGATAAAGTATAGATTATCAGGCTTAGGTTTTATTATCCTCTTGAGGTTCCACCATTGGCTCCTACTACATCTCACATCAAGCTCTACCGTCGATTTTTGAGCACTATGGCGCCAGCTATGCCATCTCAGTAATAAAGACTACATTCTAGGACACAGAGTCATTATTTTTAATAAAATAAAAGGAGAGTTTTGAATAAAAGGTATATTAAGCATAAGAGCTTAACTTAATTTCAAGATAAAAGTTTGAAAGTCAAAATTTAGATTCATAATATTATAAGACATGGGTTGCAACCGCCACCACCATATCTTAAGATTAGGTTCCAACTAAACATATATTCGTCCCAAATGGAGGTATCATGCATCTCAAAGGTTGAAAAAACTATGGATATAGATGGAAAAAATATATATAGAGTAATTGATAAGTCTACCACATCTGGATAGATATTACAGAGTATGTAAGTTGTGTTAGAAAATGAACAAAGAGAGTGCAAGGACAAGTAATGTTTTTCATTATGTGTTTTTAATCATATTTTCAAATTAAGATTCTCTATCCCGTGCTGAATTGATGGACAAGTAAATTTCAGTCAAATAGAATCCTATCATCCATACTATCACCTCCACTCCCTTTACACATGCGCAGCCCACCAAAAATCGTTGAACCATTTGGCTGCTTGCCCAGTTGATTGGATATTCCGCGGATAGTGGCCGGCACAAACACAGCGCCAAACTGGCTGCTGGGTCTGTTTAGACCGGGATTAGTACGACTGTACGAGAGACTTTGAGTCTTTGATGATCTTCCTGTTGTGCTCTGCTATGGCTCGTTTCTTTTTGTTCAATGGAGGGCGCATGACTGGGTCGTGTGCGATCGTGTACGCTTGACGTCTCCGTGTGTCTTGCTCGCCGTGTCATCAGCATGCAACGGCGACCTCTTTGTCCATTTCGGACAGAACGAAAGGGCTACTGACTACTGGCAGTGTACATCTCGTCAACGGTCTGATCGACAGACGGCACTTGTCAAAGACCGAGAGTCCGAGACTTTGACACAGAGATTGTTGTTGCATGCCCTCACCTCCCACTCCCACCATGTGCTCCGTTGTCCGGGCGTACGTGCCGCGCACACTCTACCTCGAATCGGTTCTCAAAACTTCTGATTCAGCGAGAGGTAGCCTGGTTTGCTTGAACTACTTCAGCCGTACTTTTCAGCGAATAAACAGTAATTTTCTCTCACAATAAATTAGCATAAGCCAAATTTTAGCGGAACAAACAGGGCCGCCTTTAGCTTTTACCCTTAATTCAATAAAGAATGAAGCGAGCAAAATGGATGGCATGGGAGGAAACGGCATCGAGCTTGGAGTTTTCATGGTGCTCTACAGTCGCGCAACAGACAGAAAGACAGGCGCTGCGAAGTGATAGTGGTTGACGTGTCTTCAGGGTTCTGATTAATCCAGGTAGCACACAGAACGGTCTGCTGTCTGCATAATCAATCATCAACAAACTTTTTTTTTTGTTCTGTTTTTTCCATCCGTAATGTCGCACCAGTTTGCAACCAACGCTCTGAATTCGTTTTGCATGCTGTGATCGTGTGATGCTTCCATCGACGACGACCGTGTACATTTCCATGTCCCTGGTTTCAGGCGTGACGCGCCGTGTTCGGTCGATTCTCGAGGGTGCCGAAAGGAACCATGGTGGACGAGGTTATTTTGTAGTACGACAACACGCAGGATCGGAGGCGCACATGGCAAGTTAGCAAGGGTCGCCTTCCTGATTTAGCATAGGCGCACAAGCGCGGCGGGTGTACCGTCCCCGTCAGAATTGCGCCCATCCAGTTCCAACTTCCAATCCAGGAAAAAGCAAGGACCGAACCGGCGAACGAACTGATGGTCGCCCTATCAGGATCGTCGGCCATCCAGTTCCAATCCAGGAAAAAGCTGGGACCGCACCGGGCGAACGAATTGACGGTGACTTATACGAGCCAGCTCAAATCATACTATTTTATTTTAATGAAAAACGAGAAAAGCTAACTCTTTTTTTTTTAGAAAACCGGAGGGGCGTGCCCCTACTGTAATTAAATTAATCGCTGCAAAGCGCAGAACAAAGAATAGTTACAGAGAAGAGGTACATCAAGAGCTAACTTGGTACATACGTGATGTCGTGTGGGACTACTGATGTTATAAGCTATGTACTAAAAGTTCATATTAACGGAGAAGTTGTCTTAAGTTAGTAACTAGCCCATACTATTGGTACCGTTGAGGATAATTGAAACTGAAAAACGATCTCGCCTTATTTACATGGAATATTTGTACCGATACATGGAATATTTACACAGAAATGGTCCATCCAAATGTTGGCCGAGTCCCATGATGGCCCGACGGCTCGACTCTGAACTGACCAGGGGGAATCAGCACCTCATCCACGATTAGCCGTTTACTTCTCCGGCATGTCAAGATGTCATGTGCACATAGTCACGCTTGCAGCCACGTCAACGTGCGCCGCGGCCACAACCGGGGGGCGGCGGCACGTCGTGGCTGTGTGCACATCACATAGACGCATCACCGAACAGAGAGTACTGCAAGAGAGCATCTGCAGTGGCGCCCAAGCAAACTCAGCCGAGATGCATATGTTCAACCACGGCACCTCCCCGGCCTAGCTAGCGCGCAAATTTGACCGACCAAGTTCCCGCAATGAGAGAGAAACTCCGATCGATCCCTGACTGCCTCACGAACGTCTGGAGAAATTTCCCGTCCTTGGCTGGATTTCGACCGGGCGAGAGCGAGGGAGACGTCAAACTTGTCATCTGATTGATTAATCGCACTATTTCTTGCCACGTGCTGGTCTAAGGTTCATGCATGCGGCATGCCCGTTTCAACACAGCTTGAAGGCGGACGCCCCTATAAAAATGGCCACATCCGTATCGGTATCACAACCTCTCGACACTCGGTGGAATGGAACACACGCACCACAGAGAAGAGATGACCACCGTACCAGCCCTGGTGGGGCTGTCTCGCTCCACAGCATGCCAACAACTCCGGCTTCGATCCGCAGGGGATGACTCGACCGCCTGCCTAACCTACTACCTACAAGGAGTTCAGGTCATATAGATTCTCGTGGAAAAGGGAAGGTGCGTGGACCTGATCCATCTGGTCCACTCGATCCAGGGCTCAATCCAAGATAAAAAGGAGGGTACTTCTATATATGTATGCAGCAAGCTTTAAGGAAACTTTCGAGACACGGCAGGTGCGAGCAAGCTATTTCTCTTAAATCTATTCCAAGCTCTTCGTTTTTTTTTTGGTATCCTTCCTTTTCTTATCCAAGCAAGGGTGATGTAATTAAGATTCTATTTTACAACATCTTTAAAGCTCGATTTGGTCAGATATATATGCATGGAGCTTTATTTAACACACAGGCTTGGATGAAATGAGAATTCCTTTTCCGATTGGGATAATGGCTTTGCGTCTCATATATATCAGGCGTCTGATTTTTTTTCGTCGTTGTTCAGTTAACTTTTAAATTTGTTACTGTTAGACTATAGAAAATATTGAGAGTTATATCTTGCGTAAGATTGTTATCAACAAATTCCTAAAAATTCAGAAACCTGATATATAACAATTCCTTTTTTCTATATGAGATCAACAAGAATTCAATTTGGCCTCTACATCTTTGTTTTGTGTGCATATAGAATGGCACCGGATGGTGTAGCAAATTCAACCAAGTGGTCAAGTGGGTACGACGACGACGAACAACTGCCGAGTCGTCGCCCTAAAAATCAAACTTTACACACGAAAGGCCCTCCCCCAAGAAATGTTGGTAGCAGCCTGGCACAAAGTTGCAATAGTTTAGTGCCCCAGAGGCCATCATGTGAAACTAAACTCCCCATTTTGTACAGCAGAAAGCATAAACAATTTCTCAAATTCACAACCAGACGTCCAAACCCATCCTTCGTTAATAAAGGTTCCTTGCTCATTAAGGTTTGTCTTATGTCCTCGAGTTATTTGGAGATAATTTTGAGGTGAATTAGGACGACGTCCAAGTTCGTTGTATACCGCGCGACCGGCCGTGCCATGTCAGTGCATCGTTGAACGGTGAACCGAGCTGGGGTGTGGCCATGGAATTGGAGCAGCAGCCAATGGGCCACTTCGCTTGTACCGTTTGCCTTTGATTTTTCGTCTTTGGTTGAAAAGCAAGGACCCTTCCTTTCGTCCTCTACAGACTCCACTGGAGTTTTAATAATGCATTATATTATATATTCCTCTGCCTCTGGCTGTTTATGCTGGCGTGGCGCGCGCCGCTCATCTTTGACCATTCAAAAGTGACAAAAATACTGTGTGATTTGGGAGACGAAATAAAATCCGTCCCTAATGTATCTACATACCCAAAATTCAGATGAAGAAACGTAGACCCAAAGCAATGCAAATGCAGACCATGCCCCGTAGTAACTCAATTGAGGTGCTGTGGTGGTGAAAAGAATTTTGCTACTTAGTGAATCATACAGAACCAGTATTTGCTTATGATTACAGAAAATTGGTCTCAATATATGTACAGGTACAGCTATAGTGGTCTCCAACCTATGTACATACAGCTGCAGCAGTCTACAAACCCAGGCGCAAACAAGGCATTTAGCCAGAAGAAGAAGAAACTGATTTAATTTGACGAGTGGAATGGTGACATTTTGTGCATGGCGACTAATACACAGGTACTGGACTGCCAATGAGCAGCGGCGATCGACGACGATCAAGCATCAAGCCCACAATGAGCGATTCACTAGTAGGAGTAGTGCCTCATAACCTCACAGCAAAGCTACAATTAGTCATCCTGTGCTGCTCATCTATTTTTCAGCCGGTCTATGCTTATTTCAGTTTATTCTCTCTCGCAGAAATACACATAGATACTGTTGGCAAGCTCACGCCGGAGTCTTCGATTTCTTCATCTGGCCAGGCAGGCAGGACTGCAGGACAGCACGGTCTTGTAATCTTGGCACATGGCACGCCACCTCCGTTGCTCCGTTTGACTGCAAGTTGTGCCGGTCTCGGTCTCGCCGACGGGAACCTGGGAAGGCCCGTGCGGCGGGTCCACTTGCAGCGGCACATCGAAGACTCCGGCGTGAGCTTGTTAGTTAGATTCTGGTCAGGAATCAGTCAGGATCTACTGAGCAGCAGAGCAGAGCGGAGAAATGGTCAGGGCAGCACAGCAAATCGCCAAATCCAGAACGATATATATCCTTCTGGAAGGAGGACCTCACGGTCACGGCGGCGAGCCGCCGGTGAGGAACCAGAAGGCGATGAGGGCCACGGCGAGCAGAGCAAGCACGGCCGACACCACGGTGCAGGCGAAGCAAGCGAGCCTCCTTGCCGCCCCGGGAGCCGGCGGCACGGCCGGCGCCGCCTGGAGCTGCAGGAGGAGGATGCCCATGAGGTACGCGAGCGGGAGGGTGGGGATGAGCACGGCGACGGCGAACTCGAGGACGGGGCTGAGCGGCTTGTTGGCCCCGTCGTCCAGGAAGTCGAGCAGCGGCTTCAGGATGTTGGAGATGCCCAGCGCCACGCAGAGCGCGAACTGGGGGGCGGCGTTGAGGTCGGCCATCGCCGTCGCCAGCTGCTTCCTCCTCCTACGAAACAGGCGGTGAGAGGAGAGGCGTCGGCTGCTCGCCTCGACCGGGAGGAGGAAGAGGCCGAGATTTTGGAAAAGGAAAAGTCGGGCGAGGAGAGATCGGAGCAGAGAAGACGGTGAGTGAGCTTACCTCGAGGCTCGAGAACAAGAAGCTTGAACCGCTTGTGCTGCCGTTGTTTGAGATCGGGGTAGCAGTACTACCAGGTGCCTGCCTAGCAGTAGGAGGAGGCCGGCGAGCGAGAACCGAGAAGATGCGAATTGCTGAAGTCGGCCGCCATGATATAGCCCCCAATTGTTACTTTTTACTCCTTGTTATCGTTATTACGGCGTGTGTGTCCGAATTACCGCTAGGCCTGGGCCGTGGGCCCTGCCGCCGGCGGCCGGCGCCAGGTCAAGGACTCAAGCCAAATTTTCATCAGAAAAAAAGGACTCAAGCCAAAACAGTGGAGGATCTGGAACACATATGGCGAACTTTTAATACGTACTATTTATATCCCGTGATTTGTATAACGTAAAATTACATAGCAACTTCATATAACATAATAATGTGGTGACATAAATATTAACACCTCCTTTGGAACAAAAGTATTTTACAGGGAAGATAGAGAAAACCAAAACGGAGGAAAGGAAGAAGGTTAGAGCATCTGGAACGAAGCATACGCAGTTACCCTTTCCTTAGAACACTGTAGCAACGACACGGTTTCACAGGAAAGAAGGTGATTCAATTTTTATCTACGATAGGACTCAATATAGGTGTGCTATTAGAACTACTAGTTCTATCAGGGCATCCGCAACAGTAAGATCTAGTTGCTGGCTTTAAGCCAACATCTTCAATAGTGTTAACTTTTAGCAATGACTCTTAGTATGATTAGGCCCACGTAACACTCATATGATCTTGGAATATGTGTAAGAGCCCGGCTATTGATTAAGAGCTAGCTTTTCTCTCTCTTCTATTAAAATATAAAAAAAATACTTAGAGCTAGCTCAAAAGTCGATTGTTGGAGCTGCCCTTAGGATTTGGGTGTAGAATCCTACTAGGACTAGGACTCCTATTTACATATATAGGGCCCTTAGAGGAGACTATATAAACACGGGTTTCTTTATATATAAGCCATAGGCATCAACTAAGCCAACACAAGGGTCTCATCCAAGACTTGTAACGAGCAATTAGGAGCGCTCAAGAGAATTAGGCTAGATAGTTCTATTCCACTAGATTCTTGTATAGGGCAAGAAATCAATGGGTGCTAGAGGGTCAAGTAGGGTTGTGAGAGACCGACAATCACTTGTACACTTTTGGAGTTGTGCTAATAAAATTTGTGGTCGGCTTCGCCATAATCACTTGTCGTGGTTGCTTCAACATCGTCATCTAGGGTTCTCTACGTGATTCGGCTATATCGTTCTTGATACAATGCAAGCTTGTGTCATACTCAAGACATTCTTTCAAACATCGAGGGTTCTTTGTGTATAACTAGGGATATCGATTCTAACAAGTGGTATCGAGCCAATGTTGAATTAATTTGATTTTGTGAGAAGGTTGGGGCTATGCAAACACGAAATTGAGACGATGTCGAGGATGTGGAATCAAGTAGAGAAATTTGATGGCAAAGGAAATTTCAGCATGTGGCAATGCGTGGTAACAAATGTGTGCTTGTCAAGAAAACTGATGAAGAATGGAAGGTGATGGAGCGAGAAGGATGTTAGTATAATTCAAGGTGGAGTGCTTGGTAATCTAGGAGAATTCATCATATAAATTAAGGAAGATCTTAGAAGAGTTGTATATGGCAAATTCGCTGACAAATCGATAGTCGGTACTAAAGCGTCAACTATTCAAGGTTACGCATAGAGGAAGAGGTACACGATTTATCGACCATCTAAATGTCTTCAACAAGCGTCAACTATTAAATATTTCTTGATATAAATATTGAGTAAGAAATGTGTTGTGTTGCTAGGGGCATGGCCTCGCCTACTGCTCACAAACGCTTCTGGACTGCTTGGTTTCTTCGCCAGTTACTATTTTGCCTCGTTGAGTAAGGATATGATCGAAACAAACTTGTTTATATACTTACCTAGCTATCTTGTGCCTTGGTAAACAAGCTTTGTCTTGCTAGCCTAAGAGTCAAATTGGCTCTCATGTCTGGGAAAACTTCTCGTGCTCCGTGTCAACCAGACTAGGCAGGTTGTTCGGAGAAACCAAGGACCTCCTCTATCACACTGTCACAATGTCACCCACACATATGGCTCCGCCTCAAATACGACAAGTTCTTCTCTTCTTTCTATCTTTGGTCTTGACTATCCCCATAACACAATGTGTTGACTTCTGTGCACTCCTTTTTTTAAAAGTTTGTGGACATATTTATAAGGCTAGTCTCATGAAAATTTTATGGAGATTAAATAGGCAATAAACTTAGCAAATATGAGACATTGCACCATATAAATAAAGAGAGATAGGTGATCAAAATTTCATGAAGTAAAATGAGTTTCATAGGGATAAAACTGGTTTACATTGCTTCGGGAGTCACCCTCACTGAGATAGTAAGAGAGTCGATGTATTTCATGTGTCTGATTTTTAGCCTACAATCTGAAACAACCAATTAATATCATAATTTTATAATCAAACAATAACAAAATTACATATTTTCCAAATTACAACGTAAACTTAAACACCTAGGAAATATAGAAGTGGTGAGACGACGGAGACTCCAAGAGATCCAAGTCTGTTATGGTCAGGACTAATGGGTTTGGTTTCACAGTGAATTGCAGCTTATTTCTATATAGTATAAACACCCTAAATACATATATAGACCAAATAAAATTTTGTCATGACGACACATATATGCCACACATCAATTTTTGGTGCAATAAGACTTGTTTGGATGTATTTGTGTTCAACTCAATCTACATGTATTGGGAGGGTTGGATGAAAGATTAAATAATTTTCACTACACTCTAATACGTGTAGATTGAGGTGGAGCTGAGTGTCGCCGAACAAGTGTTTAAGAGTCATCGAAAAAACTACTACAAATATATATTATCTAATAAAAAAGGAATTTCCTTATACTATGCCATGTTCGCTTTAACTTATCTGTCTGGCTTACCAGCTATGGTACAGCGTTTTTCTCTCACGATAAATCAACGAATAGTACTTTTCAGCCTGACTTCTCAGCGAAACGAACTGAATAAATAAATGCTATCTGAGATGTCAAAACATTCTTTCTTCTTTTCTTCATCTTTTAAGCCCATGATATGACAATGCACATTTAGAACTTTCATCAGCCTGAAAGCATCATCGATCGGCCCAGCTAGCGTGTGGCGGCCGAAATGAACCACGTCGCTGTGGGCCCAGCTTTCAGTAAAGCACCCCGAAAACGCAACTGATTTTCCGCCGGTCCAGCGTCGAGGAAGCAGGCAGATTTGAAATTTCCAGTCCCCCCTGCCTTCTCTTCTCCGTTCACGGCTCACCACGCGTGCGTGCGCACTCTCCCTGTCGCCCGACGATGTCTGGGCGCCCACCGCCGCCATACGCCAGGTCTCCGGCCCGTCGCCAGGCCTTCGCGGGCGACGAGCACCCAACACCAGGTAAGCGTACTCTCTCTCTCTTTCACCCCCCCTGCCGTGCCCAGCCGCCCAGCACCCGAAACCTAGCTTAATTCATCTGGCGATCTGTGTTCGGATCTGATCGAATCACACAACCGTATACATGCATTAGCTCTGCTGGGTCCTCCGCCCCTGGTCGACGCGAGCGCAGGCCGCGGAGTGTGCATGATGAGCACCTCGTGGAGAGACAAGCAGCACCCGGACCTCGTCAATTTCATCGCTGCATTCCTCGCTACCAACCTGTACCGCCTCAATTTCCTGTCGTTTTCTCCGGTACGCGCTCCAATCCAGAGAAGCCACTGGTTTTGGTGTGTAACTGTGCATACGCATGGCTTTGATTGGGTTGGGTTGGCTTGGCTTGGGTTCCAGGACTTCCTCTTCAACAATGGGGGCTTATCGGTTGCTTTCATCTTCGAGACGGACTGGCTTCCTGAAAGGGAAGCTGCTGTCTTCAGCAGGTCACAATCTTCCCTGTTTTATGTTTGTTGTTATGCACTGATGACTGCATGCGTGGTGATGGTAATGGTGATGTACTGATGTCGTACTTGGAATGCTTTTGCAGGGTGAGTACAATGAAGAAGCAGTTCAAGTATCTCTACGTCGTTGTTGTCGTCCGCTCAGCAGAGCAGAATGAATCATTCAATCAGTCATATTTCAAGTATGGGACGACATACTGTGACACTAAGTTGTACATAGCAAGCATTTGTTCTAGTTTGGTTGGGTTGGGTTGTTCTTATTCCTGCTGTCCTCATTCAAGGTATGGCATGGAGCTTGGCTGCCCTACGTTCGTGCCTGTTTGTGATCCAGAGATGGGATTCGAGAAGATTGTAAGGATAGCTCATGCTCGTGGAGGTAAAACCTCTTTGCTTCATTTACCGATTTCCTGACTCATGTTCAAGTTCTGAACTGCGAGCTGGCACTGATCGCGTGTCTGTTTTCTTCAGTGTGCAGGCAGAAAAACATCGTCACAGCTATGAGAATTGAGGTATGTTCTGTTCCCAGATGCATGCTCATATACTAGCAACGGGTCATGTTGTTGCTAAATGATTCTCTTGCTTGTCTCCGTAGCGTGAGCAAGCTGTTCAGTGCATGGATGCGTTTTTACGAGTGCTCACCTCTATTCCTGGTATTGACACTCATGATGCAAATGCGGTGAGTTGCTCAACTTGTTTTTGCAGCTTGTGTAATTTTGTGATCTCTTGATTACATGGATATCAATGCTAACTTGTTTGTTCTGACTGCTTTGCAAGTTCTGTCTCTAGGGAGGACACGCATGTTACTTGTAGGTGTTGTTTTCCGATATGGGTATCATCATTTTCCTTGTCATCTGCACACATTTCTCTGGAGATTGAGAAGAATTAACCACAGTACCTTTTAATCTGTACAAGATTCAGGGCAGATCAGCGCTTAAACGTATTTTGAAACTTTACAAGTTGACATGCAAAAGAATCGTGAGCCGTCCAATTTCCGGCAACCATAGTAAAAGTTCTCAACTACTCCAGAATAAGAATGTGCACATGCTATATCTTGCAGATTGAATTCTGTTACCTTCCCTGCACTATATCTTGCACATCACTTGCCTTTCTCGATTTATTTTTTCCATGTTATGTGTACCATGGCGTGCTGATTGGTACTGATGCTATTCTGTTTTTTAAGCTTGCCCAAGCCATTGGCTCTATCGAAGCAATTGCAAAAGCATCCAAGGAATTCATTCTGGAAAACACTGATCTTTCCACTGAAAAAGCAGAGAGGATTGTCAGGTTCTTCAGGGATCCACAGTACTTCTTAAGCCCTAAACTTAACTAATTCTCGCAGGTATTCTTCTCCCCCGCTCAACATATGTAACAATTGCTTTACTCCGAGTATGTCAAACATTTCATATTTGCTCCACAGAACTGTCAGCTTGTTGCTTCTCTTTGTTCTTCATTCTCTGTCGATCTTTATTGATGCGTTGCCCGAGGAATGCACATGCATAAACAAGACTGATTTTCGTTAATTTGATTTTTAAGTTGTATGCGGATAAGAACCTTTTGATTTGCATGCCTACTGATAGAAGTTAGGCCCACGAAAGATATCATGTCTGCTCTTTATATTCTTTGTATGCTCGAGTTCTTGTGGTCCCTAGTTTTCTAACCCATTCGAAGTGTTCCCTTGTGATCTTGAATGTTCTTTTCCCGTTGATAGAAATGTTTGCGATTCCACGATGCTGAATTGCTGATGCAGTCTCCTGATTTGCAGGCAAAATCAGATTGTTTCGATCGAGTTTGTCCCTGGGTGAACCACTGAACTGACTACCGAAGCCGTTGCAATGTCTCTCCCCAACTCTAGCTGGCATAGGTTGGCGATACGTGGACCCAGGGTCCCTGGGCAAGCTGTAAATTTTCGTGCAGCAGCAAACTTATGATATAGTATAGATAAAGACCTGGATGAAAATGACGTTGTACTGCGTATCCCAGTTGATGACAGACACTTTATAATCTGTCATCTGTGCATTCTGTTCTGAACTTATGCATGACTATTGTTTCTGTGTAAGCATCCATCCAATCAAGAACAGAATATATAACGCTGAAATAGATGGTCAATAGAGTGAAACCGATGCACTCATCCTTTACTTGATGATGCACTCCAGAGAAAAAAAAGTACATTCCAAACAGAAACAACTGTATGGTCGAAATGATGTGAAGCCTACCTCTCACCACCATCACCACCCACCCATTCACCCTCTTTCTCTGTTTTGGTATAATAACGTTCGCAATGCTGACCACAAAATTTCACTGAACCTATGGACAAGGACGTCGAGTGATGTTTCCAAATGATGCAACATCAGTGTTCATCTGTACCAGCTCTTATCTTGAGTTGAAGAAGGCGCTATTTCTGAAGGCTAACAGTCTGTAGTGCCGCCTTATCATCATATATGTTCACATACAAAGTTTGGGTCCCAGATGTGGGAAGAAGCTGAAACTGTGAGACGGCGTGTGTTTTGGCAAATGTATATAGATGGACACTGAATAGTAAAGTAGGGTTGGGTGAGTGTGATAGGAATTATTGTAGGGACATGTTCCCCTGTTCGCTTGAGCTTATTCAAAACTATTTTTCAGCAATGAAATAGTATTTTCTTCTCACAATATTTCAGCATAAGCCAAATTTCAGCATCAGCGAACAGGGTGGTTGTGTTTACTACTAGTGGTATAGTAATATTCTGTGTGCGCGCGCGCACGCATGGGAAACTGGACGTGAACAGCTTGGAACATAGGACAGGTCGTGGATCGGATGAACATCACGTGGAATTGTGGATTGCTTTGTTGCTGACAGCCAGTGGGCAGTGGTGGAGCTAGGAATCAAGCAAGAAGCTTTGCATGGATACAAGCACTAATATCTGATATATGCAATATGCAATGTTTTTTTTTACTGGATACTCGAGCAAGAAGCTCTATTGCATGGATACAATACAAGCAACAAAAGTGGATGTAAAATCCAAACAAAGAGACCCTGGAGATCCGAGCAAGGACTTGACAGGCGGGGGAATACTCGGCGATGGGTAAAACCAGGAGGGAATACTCGGGAGACGGGTCGTCCTCGTGACAGGCGGAAATACTCGACTTAGTTGGTGAGTTCAGATTTTAAGACTATAAAGCCAGAAACGCAGTGCGCCATCTACCTCAAGAAGACGTCAGCACTAATCCACCGTCCCAGGAACATATCCATCGTCTTTTCCGAAATGGAAAACGAGGAAGAAAACCTAGCCCTGGTTTTGAGCGTGAACGTTCCATCAACCATCTCCCAAGCACCAGACCAACCAGGTGCACCGGCCAATCACGAGGACCTCAGTGGCCGCACATTGTTAAAAAGGTCAGAACTTCAGGCAAGGAATACTCATACTCCCAATTGCTTGAACCAGACAAAGATGGCTCATGGCGGCAGCCCTGCATGGCGGTAACAAAACACATTCAAGATTCAACACATATATGCACATACACGGCAACGCGGTGATACAAAGCTGCGTCCGGTCAGGCAGTAGCCGCAGTACTAATGCTCTGCTGATAAATATACAGCTTTCAGTTACAACGTACATATATGTTACACTGAAGCTTTCTTCGCATGAAAACCTTGAACCACACGGATGAAAAACAGGGTTAGGTACATGATAGAAATCTTGTGACGGTAACTACTGCCACAAAATTTGCAAGGCACTTGATTTGCATTGATCGTTGACAGATACCCTTGAGTAGTTGAGTTCCTTCATTGGGAAAGTGGCCTAGTGTGGAAAACTTGGGCAGCAGCTGCAGCTCGTCCTTCTCTCAAAAAGCAGCTCGTCCTTCAGCCTGAACCGCTCTATCAACCTGTCCGCTACTTCGTCTTCGAATGTTGGTTCTGTTGATGTGGATACGGACTTCAGAAGGACCTAGCCTGTCAGGCATAAGGAGAAGGCGTCAAAGGTGGGGTAATGCGTGGGCTTCTGTCTGTTACCTGACGTTCTACGGTGTTCGGCTGGTAGTATTGCCGTTATTGGGTACGGCAGCACTGCGCCCAGCCCAGACGCCTGCGTCTGTCCAAACACTCCCGGCTGCTCCGCCCCATCCGTTCGGATTCATGCGCCGTCTGCATCAGCTCCGTTTCCCACGCTCGTATCCGAACTGGCCACTTCAGATCCGCTGCCCACGCTGCTCGGATGACTCGCCTCCGCCTCTTTCACACCGGCACGACGTCCGTTTCTTCAAGGCCACCGTGAAGACTCGCCCCCACCTCTTCCACAACAGCACCGCGCGGCCTATGCCTCCTCCCCACAACGCTGGCGGTAGCCTGCGCCTCCTCCACGCATAGATGGTGGTGGCATGGCCCTGCCCGCCCTCATAGACACCAACGCCGGCGGTCTGCACTTGCAACATTAACCACTCAAATGCAACATACATTTGAAACTGATGAAACATACGAGACATATGCTTGCAACATGTGTGTGAAACATATGCAACATCCAGATAAAACAATTGCAACATGAAAACACTTAAGCAACATAAGACTGAAACAACTGAAACATTTGGAACATACTGTTGCTACATATATGTGAAAACATATGCAACATCCAGATAAAAAATGATTGCAACATACATCTGGAAATAAGATGAAACATTTTGAACAAGCGCTTGCAACATGCTTCTAAAGCACTCACAACATGTGCAACATCCCCCGATCTACTTTTGTAACATCCTTAAGAAACAACTGCAACATACCTTTAAAACGACTGAAACACCTGAAACATACATTTGCAACCTAGGGAGGGGAAAAAGCCTAGGCCGGTCGATTCCAACCGTTGGGGTTAGTTGGAGCCGACGTTGAGCGGTGTCAAGATGAGCACCACCGCCACCGAACTACCAATACCAGGCTTGGCTCGGCTGGCGACGGTGGGGATGGGGGCAGGAGCGCCATAGCCGCTAGGGTAGGGAAGCTCGGCGCCATCGGGTGGGGAGGCGCCGCTGGGTGGAGAAGAGCCACCCACTCCACCACTACAACACCACTGCGCCACCTCCATGGATCTCGCTCCTGCTCCATGGATCTGTGGCCGGGGTGGGGGAGAGGGCCGCTGGATCTACGGGCATTGGGGTCGCCCGGTGGAGAAGGACGCCGGGCGTTGGTGCGCTGCGGCAGGAGATGAGGAGCGCGGAAAGAGGTAAGGGCGAGACGCTCCGGACGTCTTAACGGTAGCATTACCATATTGGGTAACGGTGTTTACGTTGTGATTGAGTGAGTCGTTAGTAGCCACTTAGGCCTGTCGTTATGGCTGTAAGGCGTGGCCTCGTGTGTGCCCGGTTGTAACTGAATCGGCATCAAATGAATAACAGAATACTCTGAACCCCTGTTCTTCTATTGCTCTTCTAAACCCCTGATTCTTGTTGTTTCCTACCCCAAGTTCTATCCGGTTCCAGTTAAGTTATCCGTCAGAACATTGATCCGGGTCCTTGACATAGCCATGCACGTTTCCAAGCAGGCCTTGCTCGTCCTCGGCACCGGCCTTCCAAACCGAAACCAAATGCCGCGCACGACCAAAACAGCTAGCGGCCCGGCTCGGCATCGCGCGGCCGCGTCACTGTTTAATATGAACAAAATTTACGAACAAAATACATATGTTCATGAACGGAAGGATATATATATACATATACATATATATATACATATACATATACATATACATATATATATATATATATATATACATATATATATATATATATATACATATACATATACATATACATATACATAGTTTTTATACATAAAACTTTATTGACGTGTAAAGTAGAGCTTGGGAGGAAAGAGCAGAAAGATGTGCCGTGGACGACGCTAGACGAGCACACGTCTTGGTCTTGGAATGTTCCTTCACCGTCGTTCAGCAAAGGCTGCACCATGGGCTCTGGGCGCCGGTCACGGATCGGACTCACAGTGCCGTCTGTATGTTGCTCAATTTGCAAAAAGCCCCTCCGTTCGCTGCAGTAAATGATGACCCAGAACGAAGCCGGCGCGTCAGCCCGAGTACGGGTTCGTCCACGGCCGAGAGCTCCTGAAAGCTGGCTGAAAGTTTCCAAGAATAGGAGATGCTGAACCAAAAAGACAGATTCGTGCGAGCACTCGCTTTTAGTGGGCCAGGAGTTACTGAGCTCGTGCTGCTACACTTTACTAGAGCGCAGCAGCAGAGCTGGAAAGGACAGAAAGGAAGAACGTGTCCTTTCTCCCACAATAGAAGGCCGAATCATGACCCCAAAAGCAAAAGATGGAGCAAAGAAAGAGAAACGGTGCGAGAGAAATATGGGAGCAGGAAAGCGACACCTCAGTGCAAGCACATGTGTCCGTGCATAAGAGAGAGAGAACATGGAGGGGCGTCAAGCGTTCTGCGTTCGTCTGTAGACTCCCGCCGCTGGGCAATGGCAGCCCTGCAGAGATGGAAATCACGCCAAGGGCGGGTTAGCAATCGAAGTGCTTGATGCATGGTAAGCAGTCACGCATGGCATTTCGTCCCCCATCTCCCAGCCCTCCACTGGGGTCTGGGGCTCCCATTCCAGCACCTCGGTTCACTCTTTCTGGGAAGCCGTCGAGGAGCCGGATAAAAGGCATCCGGTCGTCTCTCCTCCATTTTATGACTTTATCTGCCAAGCCGTCGAGCAGCCAGATAAAGGATTCATAAATCATGATTCAAACAAAAAAAAAAAAGCGCCGCTGAGAGCCAGAGAGGTTTGGAATTGGGAGTGGCAAAGATGACAAGAGAGGAGAGCCAGCCAGAGAGATGCGCGGGAAAAAGGCGCCACGGCCCACGGGAGACCGCTTCGTGAGCCGGGTGGGCGGTGCTTGATGTGACAGGCGCGGGAGCAAGCGTTGGTTGATGAACAAGCGAGACGACATCCATGTAAAAAAAAAAAGTACTCCCTTGCAGTCGCGTGATAAATCAACTTTCCATCAGTCACCCGTCTCCGTGTCTGGGCCTGGTTTAGTTCGCGGTTAGAAATCAGTATTTGGCACTGTAGCATTTTTATCTGTATTTGATAATTATTGTTCAATCATGGTCTAACTAGGCTTAAAAGATTCGTCTCGTAATTTACAATCAAATTATATAATTAGTTTTTTTTATCTATATTTAATACTCCATGCATGTGTCCAAAGATTTAATGTGATGGAGAGAAAGTGAAAAAACTTGGAATCTAAACAAGGCCCTGCTCCCGCACTAGCGCACCCGCGCCCTCTCTCTCTCTCTCCCTCATCTCCGGCGACCTCCTCCCCGACAGCCGCGCCCGACGGCCACGCGCTCACCCCCTTCTTCCCCAACCCCGGCAGGCATAGAAGGGCCCGCCCAGGGGTAGGCAGGCCGGCCAGGTGGTGGGGAAGGAGGCCGGGCAGCTTAGGGGCTCTGGCAGCAGCGGTGGCGGCCGAGCCAGGGAGGGACGGGGGACGCCATGGCTGGAGTGGGAGGGGAAGAAGGCTGCTGCCTCGGGCGCTAGGGTTCGGCGGAGCTTTAGCAAACCCAGCGCCCGCGGCGGGATGGTGGGCGGCGGCAGGGGCGACGAGGAGGAGGAGAGCGTAGCGGCCGACGAGGAAGAACCGATGAAGTGGACCAGGCGGGGCGAGTGGGACGACAAGACACGGGGAAGAAGAGGGTTGGGAGGAGAGGTTGAAGACGACTGCTGCACCGTTGGATTACGATCCAACGCCTGAGATACACCCAAAAAAAAGACAACATGTATGAAATGGGTAAATAAAGCCTATAAAATAAGGCCTTACCCCATTCACCTTCACCACATCACCACTCTCACGCTGGCCTGCCCAAGTGCCCAGTGCTCTGCTCTACTAGTTCTACACTACACTACCCTGCAGTGATAAGCGGCAATGGCTTCCCGTTCCCCCCTCGCGGACTCATCCAGGTTCGTGATCAGTGTCGCCGTCGGCTTCCCCCACGTCCTGGTGCCGGCTCTCGGCTTCCTGGAGAGGGTTGCCACTACGCACGAGCGCGACCCCGTCCTCCTCGTGCTCGTCGTCTTGCTCGCGCTCCTGGCCCTCATCACCTACCTCCTACTAGCCATCATCGTCGAGCTGGAGCAGGCCGCCGCTGCCCTGTCGCCAGCAGCGGTGCTGGAATGGCTCGGGAAACTGGCCATCAACATCAAGCTGGCCGTCGCTTTTCGCATCTGCGGTTTCGAGCTTTATATGATCGGCAATGTCGTCATGCTCGCCGCTCATAACTGATGGGAAATGGGCGAAATGAACTAGAACTATCACTAGCAGCTTGTTGCAGTAGTGAACTTGCTTGCTTGTAGTAGTTGTAAGAGTTTTAGTTAGTTAATCACTAGGAGTAGTAGTACCTCTGAAGCCTGATGTGCTCCCTCTGAAGCCATTTCTGCTTGAGCTGGAGAAAGAAAGGAGCAACTCTTCCGGCAAGTGCAAGATAATAAAGACTCGGAGCAGCTGGTTTTGAAGCGATGCACGTGGTGAACATCAAGGTGTGGTGGAGAACGACTAATGTTGTACTCAATCCATCCAAATGGTAGAACGTTTAATTTTTTTGGCATCAAGTTTGACCACTCGTCTTATTCAAAAATTTATGTAAAATATCAGTTCTTTCGTCGTTGTTTGGTTTATTAATAAAAATTCTTCAAGAATGACTTAAATTTGACTATATTTGTATAAATTTTTTGAATAAGACGAGTGGTCAAATTTAGGGGCAAAAAAAATCAAATGTCTTATAATTTGGGATGAAGTAGTACTTTTTTTCGATTTGAATCTCCATGGTTGTTCATACATCACATGTACTTAGCTCCATTTTAATTTGTACCCTCATATGCTGGGAATTAGGCAGGTGTCACTTTGTCTGGATTTTAAATGTTCTCCTCATCCGTGACCCCAGGTATCATACTCCGTAGTCAGGAAGGAAGACACTTGTATATGGATTTTGGAAACCGTCTCCTCGCTGTCCTCACCTGCTCTATAACAAAGAACGAGTTTGGAATAAAGGAATAGAAAATAAAGGAGAGAGGAAAGAACACAGGAAAGGCATAGGAACGCAATAGCAAAAAAGCGATAGAAAACACAGAAAATAGATGAGAGAAAGGTGTTTGGAATGTTGGAATTTTTAAAAGAGGAATCTGAGGATAAGGTGAACAACAGAAGATGTCAGTACATGCTAATAGATCACATGATCTGATTACACGTGTTTTACCGCAATACCCTCTTGGACGTGGGATCCCGGTCCATGGACGTATTCCATCCGAAGTTTGCATGTGTACCATGGACCATTGACCTTATCCTCTCACTAGTTAACATGCATGTGCGGCGCACACATGTCTACAAAACATTTGTCGTTTGTATTTGCTATTTTCTAGAAAACATGTTATCAGATTAATTCAGATTTGATTTTGGGCTATAATTTTAAGGGAGACATAGATGTTTTGCATGTAATATTATAATGAAAGTACATACATATGAGATAGGAATACTCGTTTTGTATTAACATAATCATTGGGTGCGCGTGTACATTTGTATAAATCACGTTTCCTAGTGTTCTTTGCTCCAACGGAGTCTTTAACTCCCAAGGGAAGTGATGGGATCAGTTATCCATGGTCCAACATTTTGGTGCTCTAAAAAACCTCAGGCCATTCCTGCATTTCCGGCAAGAAAATTCTATATGTACAATAAATATTTTTGTTTCTAGTATTATATCTCTGAAAGTGAAATAAGATTGAATAAAAGTATTGAATGTACTTGTTGGTGTAGAAAGTGACCAACTAGTGAATATTTGTAGTTTTGTCGTACGTTGTGATCGGAGGTGGCCTAGCACTCAATGACATATGGTTTATACTGATTCAGGCAACGTGCCCTACGTCCAGTTTGAGCCGGTTGGTGACTTTATTCCTGAGCCCAGGTGCTCGAAGTTTGCAGTGGGGTTACAAACGAGAAGGAGAAAGATAGGGTGTACAAGAGGTCCGGTCGGCTCCGGTCGGAGGGGCCAAGAGCGACAGGAGCTCCGCTATGAGCTAAGTGTTCAAGCGTGTGCTTGAGGTCCGAACCTGGCGGTTCTGTGGTTGTGAGCTAGTGAGCTTGGTCAATCTAATGAATCTGGAATAACTTGTATGAACTTGAATCAACTCTGTTTCTTGGGAGAGAGCGCATCCCCTTTTATAGATAAAGGGGATGGCTTTACAAGTGAGAGGGAGAGAGTACGTATGCTTCTAAACATTGTTGCCCACACCGGTAGGTACAAGACGATGGTAGGCGCCCACAACACTGTTGGATGTCAGATGCACATGGGAGGTTCCGTCGTCTTTGTTCGGGTATGGCAGATGTCGGTACCTGCATATTCTGTTGATGCCTAGAGGCATGTGAGGAGTTTCACCATGTTCACTCGGTACGGTAAGTTCCGGCGCCCACAACACTGTCGATGCCTAGAGACATGTGGGGGGCCTTACCGTATGGGAGTTAATGGCGTCCACAATACTGTAGGGGAAATATCGACGCTTACAACACTATTTGTGCCAGGGCGGTTGCAGAGTACTATTCCTGCAGATGTACATGGTACGGTCCCTGGTATCGTGGTTTGACTTGTACGCCTTGCCTTGCTTTTCTCCGTTCGTTCCCAGGTCCTTTTCGGGCGGGCGTCCCCGGTCGGTTGGTCCTAGTCGGCTTTGGTTGCACCAGTCGGAGAAGAGCAGTGAGCGGGGTCTTTGCATACTCCAGTCGAAGACGTGGGGTCGGAGTCAGAAGTAGTGCTTTGGTCAGGCCTTCCGGTCGGAGAAGCTGTCCGGAGGCGGCTGGAGTCAGAGCGAGTGCTCTGGTCGGAGTCGGAAAACGGGTGCCGCTCCTCCTCGGCCAGACCTTCCGGTCGGTGATTGGATCGCCCTTCTGGCCTATTGTTCAGATACTTGGGCTGGCCCATGAGTTGCGCGGTGTCTGTTTGGGCCGAGCCTTTGCGGGGAAGTCGGTCCGCGAGGGACCCTGAGTTTATGAACCCGACAGGAGCCCCCGAGCCTCTGGGCGATTCGGGCAGAATCGTCTGGGGGATTTTTGCCTTGACGGTGAGTGCGCGCGAGCGCACCCGCGGGTGTAGCCCCCGAGCCCCTGGGCGGTTCGGGTAGAACCGTCTAGGGGTTTTTTCGTGTTGCCAGTGGGGGAGGTTTTTGTTTTGTCAGCGGGTGCACGCGAGCGCACCCACGGGTGTAGCCCCCGGGCGATTCAGTCAGAATCGTCTGGGGGTGTTTGTCAACGGGCGTGTGCGCGTGCTTTTTAGTCGAGACGGAATTGTCAACCAAGGCATCGTTGCACAGCCGAGGCGGTTAGTTGTTTTAGGGATCGGGTGAGATGGAGCTCGCAGATCCTGGCGTCGATGCGCGTCGTGGGATCAGGGGCGTCGGTGCGCATCGTGGGATCAGGCGAGTCAGAGTCGTGGATCGTAGCGTCGGTGCGCACCGTGGGATCAGGCGAGTCAGAGTCGTGGATCCAGGCCTCAGTGTGGCCCACGCAACTGAGGCAGTTAGTTTAGTTAGTTTGGGATCGGGCGAGCCAGAGCTTGTAGATCCTGATGGGGCGAGTTTGGGGTCGCAGACCCAGGTGTTTTTGGAGTGCAGTCGAAACGTGGCCGGATGGGGCGAGTTCAGGGTCATAGACCCAGGTGGTTTTGGAGTGCAGTCGAAGCGTAGCCAGATGGGGCGAGTTCGAGGTCACAGACCCAGGTGGTTTTAGAGTGCAGTCGAAGTGTAGCCGGATGGGGCGAGTTCGGGGTCGTAGACCCAGGTGGTTTTGGAGTGCAGTCGAAGCATAGCCGGATGGGGTGAGTTTAGGGTCGCAGACCCAGGCGTTTTGTGTCTTGGGCCCCCGAGCCCCGTTGGGCTTTAGTAGGGGTCGGCGTGAGTTGTGTGCGTCACCCCATCCTCGGTTCCTCACAACCGGAGGGGCTGAGTTTTGTCGCTTGTCTTGATCGCTCGAGCTCGAGTGACGCGCTCGGTGAGTTCGCTAATGGGTATGATCGAGTGGAATCCGGGTCCGTCGTTCGTGACGGGGTCGGCATAGCCCTCTTGTGACATTCTACTGCTCCTTTACCTGCAACCAGACATATGCCTGGGTCTTTCTGAAGACCGACCCAGGTGGCCTAATGGCCTCCCCTCGATGGAGATTCTATGGGCTTGGCAGAGGCTTAGGATCGAACGAGAAGGTTGAGATGACCCTGTCTGCCAGACTGGGCGAGGGCCACACGGGGCTCATCTACGTTTTTCTTCCCTGGCTCTGTTGTTGCTCATGTCGAATGAGGCAACTGCCGCTTTGTAACGCAACACGGAGCATTGTGATGCATTTCACTGCACGTGCGATGCTTAGTTCCCGAGCCCCCGGGCGGTTCAGGGCCCAAATCGTCCGAGGGGCACGGGCGTATGGAATGAAATGCACATATAGATGTATGAAATGATTTATAAAGAAATAGAGGGGGTTGGTAGAGTTACCTTGATGACTCGAGTGACGGGGTTCGGGGAGCTCCAGTCGGAAATGTCTGACCGGGACCCGTTCTCGTCGTTCATGATGGAGTCAGCATGGCCTATATGGGGCGTCCCTTCGTTTCCTACTTGTCTCTAGGTGTATTTTTCTGAGCCGTTCGATCGACTTTGGAAGCCCGGTGGTCTCTACCGGCGGAGATCCCGCTTTGGGCTTTTCCAACTCCCGCCTGGGGATGCGGAGAGCTGCCTGCGTGTGGTGATGCTTCGGTTTTCCCGCCTGGTCATGCGATTGTGGTGGGCCATACCCAGGCCACGTCTTGTCTCACCAGGCGTCGTTCCGTCGGTCAGCGTGCGTCCCATCGGTCAGGGTATGTCCCTTCATTTCCCATCCACATTGAATGGGGGAAGGGAGAGAGTTTTTCACTCTGATCTTTCACCCCTCTTCGGTTGCCGTGTTTCTTCTTAAATAGGGCTAGGGAGAGGGCTCTCTGTCATAGTCCTTTGCCTGTTCTCCAATTATTGTCTTTCCTCCTTCTTCCTCATCGAGAGTGCCCGTATGTCACGGTGGTTCCTAAGTGAGAGAAGGGATGAGCGAGGGGGAGGGCTTACAGATCCTTTCGTGAGTCTAGAGCGTGATGTCGAGCTGGAGGCTGCCCGGGGCGGTGCTGTATTCATCTACGAGGCCTTCTTCGGGATAGAGCCGTGTGTGGACTTTCTCCGGTGGATCTTCACCGAACGAGCCTTGTCGGAAGAAGTCGCTCAGGATCATGTCAGTGGAGGGTTTCGTGCCTGCAGCTGCTCAGGTTGGCCAGTTCATAAAGTTTGATGAGATCTCTTTTCAGCCATGGCGGCCATACTTCAGTAGCAGCGTCCCTGCCCAGGAGCTGTCTCGATTGCATGAGAAGGTTAGGAGCTCCATGTTTGTTTGCTGAGCATCTATGGGTGCGGCGCCCTTGAGGTACCCATTACGCTCACCGAAGTCAAAGGGAGCGGAACCAGGCGGGTCCCTTGAGGTACCCGTTGCACTCTCCGAAGTCGAGGGAGCAGAACCGGGCGGCCCCCCAGCGGCGGTGGTTATGTCCAGCGGTGTGTGTCGTGGTTTCTCCTTTGGCGTTCAGGCGATGTCATCGAGCGACCGCAGTAGTATTTGGAGTAGTAGTAGAAAATGTAATAGTTGAGTTCGTCGGTGAGTCCCCTTGTGAATAGTTTTTTATATTAATGAATACATCAGTACTGCTTTTTTGATAGAATCGCTATCTGTTCCTTGTTTTTATCCTAGCATAGCTTTTGTTTTTGTCCTTTCTGTTTTGTACCTGCCCGTTAGTTCCGTAGGCTGCAGCTTTTTTAAGAGCCTGGGCAAGGCCCATGGGGCTCGGCTGCTCATAACCGTAGGTCGTGGCGGGGAGCGTTCGGTTAGGAGTAAGAACAAAAGTATGTAGGGCAATCAAAGAAAAAAGAATGCGCTTCCGTTCGGGGATGAAGTTGTTTTATCATGTGACAATAAAAAGGAGAGTAAAAACAAGAGGTAGTATTTAGTATTGTACGCTTATGGAGCCCCCGAGCGTCCCGGGCTAAAAGTGTTCGGGCTGGGGTGCTTTACAGGGGCAAGTGTTGACTAAAAAGTAGTTAGACCAAATTTAGGGGAAAACGACGTAGCTGTTCAATGTTCCAAGTGTTGGTGAGAATGTTGCCATTGTCCTCCAGTCGGTAGGTGCCCGGTCGGATTACTTCGGTCACCGTATAGGGTCCTTCCCATGGTGGAGAGAGCTTGTATTTTTCCTTCGTTGATTGGGTCCTCCGGAGTACGAGATTGCCGACTTCGAGTATCCTCCCTCTGATCTTCCTTTCGTGGTACCTACGGAGGGTTTGTTGGTAGCGAGCGAAGCGGATGACGGTCGTCTCGCGGGCCTCTTCGAGCAGGTCAACTGTGTCTTGCTGAGCCTCCGTGGCTCGGTCACGGTCGAAAGCCTTCACTCTTGTGGTGCCGTGGTCGAGATTGGAGGGTAGCACTGCCTCAGCTCCGTAGGCCAGGAAGAAAGGTGTGAATCCTATGGATCGGTTTGGGGTCGTTCTTAGGCTCCAGAGGATCGCTGGGACCTCTACAACACATCGCTCGGTGTACTTGGTGAGTCGATCGAAGATGCGTGACTTAAGTCCTTGGAGGACCATGCCGTTGGCACGTTCGACCTGACCGTTAGTTCATGGATGTCTGATCGAAGCCCAGTCGATCCTGATGTTGTATCCATCACTAAAGTCTAGGAACTTCTTTCCGGTGAAGTTAGTCCCATGGTCGGTGATGATACAGTTAGGAACACCAAACCGGTAGATGATGTCGAGGAAGAATTTGATTGCCTCTTCCGAATGGATGTTGGTGATGGGTTTGGCCTCTATCCACTTGGTGAACTTGTCAACTGCTACGAGTAGGTGAGTGAAGCCGCCTGTGCCCTTTTTGAGGGGTCCCACCATGTCGAGGCCCCATACCACGAATGGCCAGGTGATGGGGATGGTTCGGAGCTCCTATGCCGACAAATGGGTTTGCCGAGCGTAGAACTGGCATACTTCACACCTACGGATGACCTCCTCAGCATCTCATAGCGCGGTGGGCCAGTAAAAACCTTAGCGAAAGGCTTTTCCAACCAGTGACCTCGGGGCCACGTGATGTTCGTAAATCTCGGCGTGGACCTCGAGGAGGAGCTGCTTCCCCTGGTTGGTGGGGATGCACTTCATGAGCACCCCTGATGGACTCCGTTTGTAGAGCTCATCACCGAGCGCAATGAAAGTCTTGGCGTGTCGAGTGATCCATCGGGCTTCAGTCCTTTTGGGTGGGAGAACCTCCTCGAGGAGGTAGGCGAGTAGCGGTGCTCGCCAGTCGGTTTGATCGAGTGCCAATATGGCGACGTTTGCAGGTGACGTCGTCATGGGGGTACTAGGATCGGAGCCCCCGAACGCTAGCTTGGCATCGGGGTCGGAGCCCCCGAGCGTCGGCTGGGCATCGGGGTGTGTCTGGATTGGACCTTCCAGGATGCGGGCGGACTGCTCGTGGACATCGTTGATGAAGACCCCGCTTGGGGATGGATCACGCCTGGCGGCCAGTTTTGTAAGAAAATTGGCGGCATCGTTGTCCCTTCGAGGGATGTGATATAGCTTGATCCCCTAGAATTTGTCCTCGAGCTTATGCACCTCTTGGTAGTATGCTGCCATGAGGGGGCTTTTCCAGGAGGACTCCTTCATGACCTGATCAACGACTAGCTCCGAGTCGCCGCGAACGTAGAGTCACGTAGCACTAAGCTCAATGGCGATGCGTAGTCTGTTGATGAGGGCCTCGTACTCCGCAGCATTGTTTGAGGCTAAAAAGTGGAGGCAGATGGCGTAGCGGAGCCTACTCCCATCCAGGGAGATCAGAACCACTCTAGCCCCCGAGCTGGCGCCATCATGGACCCGTCGAAGTACATTGTCCAGTACTCATGGGTGATGTTTGGGGTCGGTAGCTGTACCTCTGTCCATTCGGCGACAAAATCCACGAGAGCCTGAGATTTAATGGTGGTACGGGGGATGTACCTCATGTCGTGGCCCATGAGTTCGAGTGCCCACTTAGAGATCCGTCCCGCGGCATCACGTTTGCGGATGATGTTCCCGAGTGGGTATGAAGTGACGACCGTGACTTCGTGGTTGGTGAAGTAGTGTAGGAGCTTCCGGATCGCCATTAGTACGGCGTATATGAGTTTCTGCACCTAGGGGTACCGGACCTTGGGGTTGGTGAGTACTTCCCTGATGAAGTATACGGGCTGCTGGACCTTGAGTTGGTGTCCCGGCTCCTCCCTTTCGATGACCAGCACGGCGCTTACCACATGGTTGTTGGCCACGATGTAGAGGAGAAGGGGTTCTCCCCATTCGGGAGCGACGAGGATCGGGGTTGATGTTAGAGACGCTTTGAGACTCTCCAGGGCCTGCTGGGCTTCCTCAGTCCAAACGAAAGTGTCTGTCTTTTTGAGAAGTTTGTAGAGTGGCATTCCCCGTTCGCCGAGCCAAGAGATGAATCAACTTAGGGCAGCCAGACAGCCGGTGAACCTTCGCACGCCGTTGACATTGCGTATAGGACCCATGTTGGAGATGGCCGTGATTTTTTTGGGGTTGGCCTCGATGCCGCGTTCGAACACAATATATCCTAGCAGCTTCCCCTTTGGAACCCCGAAAACACATTTTTTGGGATTCAGCCTGATGTTGAATCTTTGGAGGTTCGTGAATGTCGCGGCCAAGTTTGTGATCAGGTCGCAGGCTTGAGTTGTTTTGACCACTATGTCATCAACATAGACGGCGATCGTTGGTCTTGGCCACTCGGTTTGGTCATGCTGATCGAGCGGGTCGATTTGGTTGGCTAAGCATTGCTGCATGCACCTTTGGTAGGTGGCGCCAGTGTTCTTCAAGCCGAATGGCATGGTTACGTAGCAATACGAACCATATGGGGTGATGAACGAGGTTGCGAGCTGATCAGACTCTTTCATCGTGATTTGGTGATAGCCTGAGTAGGCATCCAGAAAGGAGAGATTCTCGCAACCCGGGGTGGAGTCGATTATCTGGTCTATGGGCGGCAAAGGAAAGTGATCCTTTGGACATGCTTTGTTGAGGCTAGTATAGTCAACGCACATTCTCCACTTTTCGGTATTCTTTTTAACAAGAACAGGATTGGCGAGCCAGTCGGAGTGGAATACATCTCTGATAAATCCGGTTGCCAGGAGTTTGGCGACGTCTTCGCCTATGGCCCTGCGCCTCTCGTCGTCGAAGTGACACAGGCGCTGCTTGGCAGGCTTTGAGCCTAGGATGAGGCATAGTGCATGCTCAACGACCTCCCGTGGTATGCCCGGCATGTCAGAAGGCTGCCATGCAAAGACATCGCGGTTGTCACGCAGGAAGTCGATGAGCTCGCGTTCCTATTTGGTCGGGATCTGGGTCCCGATCCGCACCGTCTTGGCCGGGTCGGTGGGGTCGACCCCCACCACCTTGGTTTCCTTGAGCGGACGGAAGGCCATCGAGGAGGTTGGTTTGTTGCAGTCTGGGACTGTCAGGATCGATGATTCCCTACGCCGCGGGAGCTCGGACGAGTTGACGACCTCAGTGGCGAGCTCGTAGTGCTCACGGTCACACGTGAAGGCGTGCGAGAAGGCACTACTCACGGTGATGACGCCGTTCGGTCCTAGCATCTTCAGCTTGAGGTAGGTGTAGTTGGGGATTGCCGTGAATTTGGCATAGCATGGCCGCCCCAAGATGGCGTGGTAGGACCCTGGAAAGTCCACCACTTCGAAGGTGAGGACCTCCGAGCAAAAGTTGGCTCGGTTGCCGAACATGACGGGCAGGTCGATCTACTCGAGCGGGTATGCCTGCGCTCCTAGGATCACCATGTGGAAGGGAGAGCCTGCCAGGCAGAGCTCCGATCAGGGGATGCGCATGGCGTCGAGGTTGTCGACGTAGAGGACGTTGAGGCCGCTGCCTCCGTCCATCAGCACCTTGGTGAGGCGCTTCTTGCGGACGATGGGATCGATGATGAGCGGGTAGCGTCCTAGTCTCGCGACGTGGGAAGGATGGTCCTTCTGATCAAAGGTGATCGGAGATTCCGACCAGCTGAGGAAGGAGGGGACAGCCGTCTCGGTGGCGCATGCCTCCCTATAGCGTACCTTGTGCTGGCGCTTGGACCAGATGACGTCGAATCCACCGAAGATCATGATGCATTCATCAACATCAGGGAAACCGTCTCCATCCTTGCCCGCCGTGCCTCCTTTTTTGGCTGCCGCCTCTTTGTCGTCCCCTTCTTTTGGCCCGCCGGCCTATCGTAGGAAACGTTTGAGGAGCTCGCAGTCCTTGTAGAGGTGTTTGACGGGGTAGGTGTGGTTGGTGCATGACTATCCATGAGTTTGTTTAAGTGGTCAGGCAGGCCCTGTTGGGGCTGCTTGCCCGTGCGGTCAGTTGAGGTGACCAACACGGTGTTTTCCGGTCGGCGCTAGTCCTTTTTGTTCTTCTTGCCCCTCTATGTGGAGGGGCCCTCATCTTGGTCCGGTCGGCACTTGGCCTTGCCTTTGTCCCAACCCCCTTTGAAGACCACTCCGACCGCTTCCTCACTGGAGGCGTGGTTAGTGGCGATGTCGAGCAGGTCATTTGTGGTACGGGGCTTCAGGCATCCAAGCTTGTGGATCAGGGACTCACAGGTCATCCCGGAAAGGAATGCGCTGATGACATCCACATCGACGACATCAGGGAGGAAGTTGAATCATTGGGAGAACCTGCAGATGTAGTCCTGCAGGGACTCGCTAGGCTCCTGCTGTGAACTCTTGAGGTCCCAGGAGTTCCCAGGGCAGACATACGTCCCCTAGAAATTCCCGACGAAGACCCTCTTGAGGTCTGCCCAGTCGTGGATGCTGTCGTATGGGAGGAATTCAAGCCATGCCTGAACATGTTCCCCCACACAGATGGGGAGATACTGAATGATGAAGTAGTCATCATCCACCCCTCTGGCTCAACAGGCAAGCCAGAAATCTTTGAGCCAAATATCGGGGTTTGTCTCCCCGGTGTACTTGGTGATGTTGGTGGGTGGTCGGAAGCATTGTGGGAACGGCGCTCTCCGGATATGCCGGTCAAAGGCCCGTGGCCCCGGGCCCTCAGGGCCGGGACTCTGGTCGTCCGGCCGGCGATCGTGCCTGGGGCGCGTTTCACTGTTCCCCTCGATGGTTCAGCCGGTACCCGTGTTGCATGCTCTCACCGCCGTCCAGTGGATGTCATCATCGTGCCGGGCCTGATGCCAGTTGTTAACGATGCTAGGAGCGTCCTGGTGAGGACCGAGCCGCTCGTGTACTGGCGATCGGTGTGGAGTAGGCGTTAGGTCAGACCGAGGCACGACTGCCGTCCCCCGAGCCACACCTGGCGGTTGTAGCGGCGAGCGGATGGAACGATCCATCTGGCACATCCCCATTCCCCCGGTGGGGAGAGAGGGCGCGTGTCGGAGTCGCAATGCGGAGCTTTCCGCCTATTGAACAGCGGTGACTTCTACTAGAACCCGGAGGTTCCGGTAGACTACCCGCTCCTGGGGGTCAACGGGCTCGGGAACGCCGCGCAGAAGCATTGCTGCAGCAACGATGTTCTGGCTAGCCCGAGCGAACTATGGGAGATCGTTCCCCTCGTTCATGATGTCATGTTGGACCTAGCGGGCGCGACCCCGGGCGCCACCCGCTGAGCCATGTGCATGGGGCGCAACGTGCTGTAGCGAGCGCGCCGGCGCAGGCGGCGGCTAGTTATGCCGCCTTTGTCATAATTCCTCAGTGTGCACTTGCGCAGACATGAGGGCCCCCACACACGGGTCCGGAGGGGTGTGAGTCTGCGTAGATTCCACCACCATCGGTGGCTGTCCCAGAGCGTCTGCCATAGCGCACTCCCGGGACAGACTGTGCGAGGCGCCACGTTGCCGATGTTGGAGCCATCGCACTCACCCTCGTCATTCGGGAGTTCGCGAAAAGTGGCAGGACCGTAGCTCACCATTCCCATGAATTCGGATGTGAGGGGGGATGGCACCAGCATCCTTTGGAGCCCCCAAGTGTACGCATCCACGAGGGACGCGAGGCCATAGGGGAACCGATCGTACGGTGTTTGTGGCGCGGGCAATACGGTCCCTCCGGATGATCGATGGGAGATAGTAAGTAAATAGTAAATAACAATATGCATATTACTTACAGCGGGGTTTGAGCAGAGAGTTTGCTCAGAATAAAGCGCAGATGCTGCGTCGTCGAAGTCGTCGTGCGTCCCGGAGCCGATGGAGGGCACCCCTCCGATGGGTGCCGGAATGAGAGCCTCCTAACAGAGGTGTAGTATGCCGAGCCAATCGGCGACGAAGTCTAGGCTTCCAAGGAGGAAGGCCTGGGATGGCTCGAAGACGGGTGGAACCCACATCCCAATAGGTGGGAGGTTCCGTCGTCTTTGTTCAGGTATGGCAGATGTCGGTACCAGCATATACTGTTGATGCCCAGAGGCATGTGAGGAGTTTCACCATGTTCACTCGGTACGGTAAGTTCCGGTGCCCACAACACTATCGATGCCTAGAGGCATGTGGGGGGCCTTACCGTATGGGACTTAATGGCGCCCACAATACTGTAGGTGAAATGTCGGCGCCTACAACACCATTTGTGCCACGGCGGTTGTAGAGTACTGTTCCTACAGGTGTACAGTGTACAGTCCCTGGTATCGTGGTTTGACTTGTGTGCCTTGCCTTGCTTTTCTCCGTTCGTTCCCTGGTCCTTTCTGGGCGGGCGTCCCCGATCGGTTGGTCTAAGTCGGCTCTGGTTGCGCCAGTTGGAGAATAGTAGTGAGTGGGGTCTTTGCATACCCCGGTCGGAGACGCGGGGTCAGAGTCAGAAGTAGTGCTTTGGTCAGGCCTTCCGGTCGGAGAGGCTGTCTGGAGGCGGCTGGAGTCGGAGCGAGTGCTCCGGTTGGAGAGGTGGGTCGGAGTCAGAAAACGGGTGCCGCTCCTCCTCGTCCAGACCTTCCGGTCGGTGATTGGATCGCCCTTCTGGCCTATTGTTTAGATACTTGGGCCAGCCCATGAGTTGCGCGCTGTCTGTTTGGGCCGAGCCTTTGCGGGGAAGTTGATCCGCGAGGGACCCCGGGTTTATGAACCCGAAAGTACGGGTATCACATCTCTAATACATCTGTAAAGACAATATTTTTTATGCTCTTTCTAGTGGGGTCAACATCCTTATTTGTGTTAGCCAAAACCCATGTGCTCTTATGAGAAACACCTCTTGATAATGCTACATACAATTGGCCATGGGAGAAAATTGGTTCAGGGTGATAAACACCAACATTTGGTATTGTCTAACCCTGGGCTTTATTTATTGTCATTGCAAAACTCAATCATATTGGGAACTGCTTTCGCTTAAACTTGAATGGCAATGTAAGGTCTTCAGAGGGGACATGGGAATCCTTGGTATGAATACTCTGGTTCTTGCATGATCTCTTTTAACTATTTTAGCATCAATTAAATTGTTCTGAAATCCTTTAATGATAACCTAGTGCCGTTACAAAGACCATTGTGAGAATCAAGATTATGTAGTAGGATAACAGGGCAATCTTTTTTAACCTTAAGCTCGTGAGGAGGCAACCCATTAGATGTAATAGAATTTACAAAATCAAGAGAATAATTAATCCTTGTATCATCATCCACTAAGTCATAACTGTAGAATACCTTCTCATCTCTAGGAAACATCTCAATCATTATTGCATTCATTGCATTGACATGCTCATTTGTAGTAGAAAGAATCACACATTCGCGCATATAATCTACAGAGGTGCAATTTTCCTTGAGTTTGGGAAACACCTTTTCGATAAGGTTGTCAATTGGATTGTCTTTTGAACTTTTTTTATTTATATTCTAACTGGAATCTTGCCTCCATTCCATGTTGATATCATCAGGCAATTGAACATAATTATCACCAAATGTTTTTTTGTTCCATTCCCAATTCTTAATAGGCAATCTGCAAGCCAACTATCGTTTTTAGCTCGCATGTTTTGGGTAAGCCGAATCCTTCACACATTGTCCCATATATATGACTTTAGTAAAGTAGCATCAGTGATCTGTGCTCTTGTTCCTCATGTCACAACGGGAAGTACTTGCCTGAAGTCACCTCCGAACAACATGGCCTTACCACCAAAAGGTTGATTGCAACCCATTATATGTTGTAATGTTATGTCAACTGTTTCTACTGCTTATCTCTTTGTTATGGCTACTTCATCCCATATTACCAAGGCATCCCTATGAAGTAATTCAGCAGTACCACTTTGCTTTGTAAAGCTGCACATAGTGTTATTATCTAGCTTGATGAAAATCTTGAAGCGGGAGTGTGTAGTGCGTCTACCGGGCATGATACTTGCTGCAATACCGGATGTGGTTGTAGCAATTGCTATAAGATTCATGGAGTGCACCTTTGCAAGCAAAGCCTTATACAGATATGTCTTGCCAGTTCCTCCTGGTCCATCAATAAAAAATACTTGGCCAACTTTCTTCTTGTAACACCTCTGGTGTTACGTTCTTGCTTAGCATCTAGGTTAATGCCTAAGAGAAATTAGCAAAACAAGTTTTCAGGTTCAAAAATTTAAAGCCCACATGGAATTATAAACGAATCTTATGTGACTCGCTTTCGTGAATAAAACAAACAAATAAGTGTCGCTAGTCAACTTGTCTCGATGCTTAATAACTTTTAAATAATCTTGTGGACAAAAGTTGTTTAGGGCTTGTTTTGGAAAAGTATGAACAAAGTGCTTAAAAATACCTGATGGCAAATAAATAGTGAATGGCTTGTTTATTTGATTAAGCATGAAAAATAAATTTTATAACTAAAAATAAAATATAACTTGTAATTGGTACTTAAATAAAAATTTGGAGTGCAAGTTTTGTAGATGAAAATGCAACTATTGATTTGGTAAATAGATGTTGTTCCATGGTATTTTTGATAGCTCAAGAATTGAAAGTGGAATATAATTTCAGCTTCTAGAACTAAACGATTTAAGTCTGAAAACCTTACGACGATGCCGTTTTGGCATTGAAATTTTGATTACATTTCTTAAACACTAGCGTCATGTTTTGACACTATTAATTGCACCTTTACGGGTACCATAGCATAGTATAGTTCGTGGGGTGGTTTGACGTTGCGTTGTTGCTCCAAAAATTGCCCCTAACATCCTTAGATCGCGCTGTGAACTGTGTCGTTAGCGCTCTGCTCGTGAACCGGCACCTGTAGTGAGCGATCTTAGCCGCTCACCTCAACTACCAAGCTTGCGTCCTTGCTGCTGTCCTCGCCATTGCCCTCCCTCTTGCTCTCTCTCTCGTCTGCTCTACTTGGTGCCGCTGTCGCACTGGATGAGCGCAGTAGGCGCCATGTGCGCATGCTCCCTCGCGTCCTTGTTTGAGACTGCTTTAAAGGAAGATGGCCGAGCCGATGCTGTCCTTGCCTCACTGTTGCTCTTGCCCTGCTCTCTCTCTCTCTCTCTCTTGCTCTCGGCTACCATGGCCGCGCCCCAGGACGAGTTGCCGGCTGTAGCCGCAGCGCTCGCGGCCAGCCTGTCGTGGGCCATCCCCAGCCTAGACGTCGAGCCCCTACGACGCTCCCTCCCTCCCTCGCGCTGCTCTGGCTCAGCTCCGCTCTCTCTCCCCTTTTGTTCTCGCGTGCGCGGCCACCGATTGCGCCGCCGCCGCCGCGCCGCGCCTCCCGTCCGGCCGGCCAGTTTTATTGCTCACTAGTGCCGCGGCTGCTCCCATCGCCATCCACCGCATCCACATGCACATCGACCCCCACGTTGCCCCTCAGCGTCCCGCTGTGGCCAGCCCGCTGCCACCGTCCATCGTCTCCTTCGCAGCGCCATTGCTGCCACCACTGTGGACACATGCGCGGGGACCGGCCGCGCTCTGCCCGCCGCGGACACCCTAGCCGCGCGCCACCGCCGCGTGTTCCGCGTGTACCTCGCGAGTCTCTCCAATCGACCCTCGCCGGCCATCGCGCCCCGCCCGCACCTCGCTGCAGTGCCGTGGTCGCCGGCACACGTGGCCCGAGCATTGTCGGCCACCTCCGACCGTGGCGCAGGTTCTGCAAGGTGCGCCCGGCAGCAGGCAAGCTGTGATGCCGCCTCCCCACCACCGTCAGCGACAATCGATGCCCCCGCCATCATCCACACCGGGCCGCCACCGCCGCTGATGCCCGCTGCGGGTCTCCGCCTCCACGCGCCGCCCCCGGGCCATGTTTTAGCCCCACTAGCGTGGCCAAGTGTGGCCGTGCTCCGTGCAACGCCTGCGTCACCACTGTGGCCGCCCTGGCCGGAGACCCGCCGGCGACGGCTTTTCCCCCACCGCGTACTCTGCTCTTGTGGAGGTGAGGGCATGGAAGTGCAAATAAAAGCTTTTCCAGGGGGCTAGGTGTGAAAACTGTGACTCATATGAATAGTAGCACACAGTGTTGTTTACCTCGAGTTAGTTTATGGTAAATGTAGGGTCCTTTTTGCATAACCACGTGGGTTGGCCTACCGTCGCGCCTGCGCCGCGCGTGGGCCGACTTGCTGGGCCGCCGCCTGTTCCACCTGGGCCGCGCGCCCTGTCTGGGCTGGCCTTGTGCCGCCCGTGCCTGGGCCGTATGCGCGCGCTGTGCACCTAGGCCGTGCATCCATGTGGGCCGCCATGGCTACGGGCTGGCCGCCTAGCCCAGTGGAATTGCATTTTCCTTTTTCTTATTTGCGGAAACTTCATAAATCCGCCAAAAAGTGTAGAAAAATCATAAAAATGCCAAACCAATTTTGTTAAGTTTCTAAAATCATGATGTATCTGATAGGGTATTTTGTTTGCATAGGTTTTGTATGTTTTTAGGGTTGCTCTAATTATTTTAACATGCTTAATATTGTTAAGACATAAACTTGTAGGAATTTCCGTGATAAATCGGTAATAGTGTTAACTCTAAAAATTTTACAGTAGGTTAGAAGTGTTATCAGGTGTTCTCTGTAATTTTTGTATCCCAATAATAATGAGTTAATAGGGTAGTTAATGTGCCCTAGTTTTGAGTATATTAAATCAAATAAATGAAATAAAGAAACACCTTGGAATTGTGTAACTAAAACACTTGTTAGGAAATGACACCTTTCTCGACGGTGTTGATACGTAGATTAGTACATTAGTCATTGAAGATAGCTTGTTAGTTTGTATTATGTACTCTATTTTAAGAGTTGTTGTTGCCTTGTTAATTAACTGTTGCATCATCTCTGCATCGCATTGCATACCATAATAGGGACGACGATGGATTGCGGAGTCATCGGGAGTTGCTGGTGAGATAGTACTTTTGGAGATCGTGTCACCAAGATGTAATACTAACTTTTGGTTATATGTTACCCAGGCAAGCTCCGGTGCATAACTCCTACTTTTCTACACATTATATTATGTTTGTGCATTAAGTTTTAAGGAGTTGAATGAAACCCACTTGCATATATATATATATATATATATATATATATATATATATATATATCCTATGAGTCTTACTAGTATGAAAGGATCGAGTAGATTGCTATGGTATAGGACTCCGGTAGAAGTCGAGTGATTGCCTGTCACTCACGAGAGATGGGAAATATATTATTGTTGTTACTATATTAATATCACCTGGAATATATATGAATGTTAATTGGAGACCGAGCGGAATGGTACATTGGATCTTGACTTGGTTGGTCATTCGAGCGAGGCTTGGATTGCATTTGTTCTACCTGTGTTAGTTAAGGACCGACCGTTGCATTGGGTTCTAGGCAGGTCACAGACTTATTATCCTGAAAACATACTTGTGTATGGGCGCGGTAAGACTCATTGCTCTCTTGTCATGGGTTCTGGCTCTTTCCAGACTGACTGATTAGAGGCGGGGATGGTGGAGGTCTAAGCACCGCACTGAGTCTGGGACTCAGGAGCGGGGGCTTGGAGTCCAAGTTTGGACGGGGACCGAGACCCCGTGATAGGAGGGTCGTGGGTTTGTCCTGCTTGTGCCTAGGGTACAAGTGGGGCATGTGTTTTAGGGTACCCAGCTGGGCACATTGATTCATGAATCATTGGGTGATCCGGTACGACTTGTCTACAATCTAGCACCGTAGTAAGAACTGGAAGATGAAAGATGGTAAAATGATTTTGATTGCTTACCACCTGCTTGAAAGTAGCACAGGTGCTTACATAGAATGGTTAGTTAATGAACCAATGTTGACTACTAATAAAATTGAATATAAGGACGCACTTTTAGTATTGCTCCTGCAGATGCTCTAAACCCACAAGCCAGATAGCCTTGCTTATCCTTGGAAGTCTTTTCTTTCTTCCTGTCGGGTAAGTCTTGCTGAGTACAATTGAGTACTCAGAGTTTTATTTCCCCCTGTTGCAGGTGATAGGCAAATGCTAGAGCTGACCCTTGTGTGTGGATTCCTCCTGATGGGCTCAGAGAGAATTTCTTTACGCTGCGATCATAGTTTTATCTATAATTCTCACTAAATGTTTTTATAAATAGAAGTTTTATAATCTGTTGTCATAGTTTATATATCAATGCTTCCTCATGTCAAGAATAGGTATTTAATTTTGCTAAAACTCTGATCACATGTTTATATTCCGCTGTTAAATTAAATTGTTCATAACTCTGATGTCGTATTAAAAGTGATGTAAGAAATGGTTAATAATGATGTAAGCTTTATTCTCTCATTTGTGATCCTGATGGGAAAATGTGGATTTTCAGGTTCTCCCTTGGGGTGTGCTCGATGAAACTACGTAATTTGGTGTCCTTCCTTGAGTACTTAGTGTCTAATGGAAGACAAATACTCCTAGCAAGCAATAGATTAGGCGGTTCTGCCATAGGTGGTATCAGAGCATAAATGAGGAAATAAAGCTTTAGAACCTATTTCTAAAATAAAACTTGACAACAAATTCTTTTCAAAAGAATAGGATGTTTATATGCGAAGTTATATAAGTAGCCCTATTACTATGGTTATGTATCTAGGATAAATGACATTCTGCTAACTTAGGTAGGCTTAATCAAGTTTTCTGTAGGTACACTGACCCCGAGCATAGTCCGATAGTATCGACTAGCTACAGGGAGAGAACGATGTGCCAAAATCTAAAAATGATTGCCCTATATGTTGGCAACAGTAGAAGGACGTATAGGACGTGCATTCATGCATATCCTGTTTGTGCATTGTAGTTCCCGTATTGCTTGCAGATACACCATCCATAGGTGTCACGCGTGTCGTATTGTGCACGACTGACTCGTTCCTGTTCTAGAGTTATTTCTACACTGCGGCTTCGTGCTCCGCATTTGCCTGTGGTTCACGCCGGTCGTGACCCACGTCTCCCTGTTCTCTTTTCTATGCTCTAGTTGGACCCTTGCCCTGCAGTCATACTAGTCTATAATGGCCTCGGGCGTCGCTCGCCTCAAACGCGTGAAAAGTTTGGTCGATTCATTCGTAGTGATCCCGCGTTGGAACCTTGGTGTACTGCGCCAGGACCACTGACCACTCTACCATTATAAGCAGGGCCTAGCCTAACCGTTGGTACCACCACTCGGTGCACTTTAGCTCACCTAGCTTTTTTGTTTGAGCAAGCTTTTCACTCAGTCCTTCCTTGCAACCATCGCTAGGAATGGCAGGAGCCTAGGTTAGTAGTTGTTGCCTGAACATTGACGGTTTTTCTAGAATCCTACATGCCACCCTACAAAAATTTGGAGTCAAGGATTGTCCTGAGTATGAGGGCTATGAGTATGAAAAGCATGACACTGAGCGGTGTGAAGTTACCGTCTATATTGGGAAGAGTGAAGAGTTCCCCGACATCACTGAAGCCTGGAATGTGACCACAACCAGGTTTCGCTTTGTCGCCACCTACCAAGTTTTAGCCCACAAAGCCTTGTGGTACCTTTGCCAGATCTATGAAGAGCCCATTGCCCGTACCCCCATAAGGTTCTTTCCACCTTTGGAAAAGAATCGACGAGCATGGAGGGCTCGCATGGAGGCTTTGCAAGGGTGGGATGTGCAAGAAGATAGTCCTACTATGGTGCACTTGACCACATACCTGCTTGCTCTAGATGAGAAGTATGACCGGCAAGCCTCGGAGCTAAGGAAGTGCCTCCGTCAAGCTGAGGAAGCCGAGATCTTCTCCAAGATGCTCTAGGTGCAACTTGCCGAAGCACATGCCAGTGCGGTAGCCGCTGAGAGTCGGGAGACTGCCATGTCGAAAGCCCTAAAGGAGGCTGAAGATCGGCACGTCCATCAGTTGGGGAAGGCCTACCTGGTCACTAGGGCCAAGCGGAGGACGCTAGCTGCTAAAAGGTAGGATCCCTTGATCATGGAGGGAATCCCTGTCCATCTGCTAGAAAGAAGGAGAACCGGTGTTGCAGTACCACCAATACCCCCACCTTCGGAAGTGTCAGAAGTAGAACCATTGATTCCTCTCACTCAGCCTTTGCCAAGAGAGGAGGCAGATCCATAGCTAGGGCGGTAGAAGAATCCACCGAGCTCGGGAATGAAGATGTGTGGTCCAAAGTAGATTAGTTGCCTTGGGATGATGTACCCATAGTTAGTAGTGTCTTTCATCATTGTCCACCGGTATTATAATCTTTTCATTGTATTTCAGTCGTAGTTGTTGAGGTAGTCTGATCATAGAGAAGGTGAATGATGTGTCGTGAATGGGAGAGTGAGTGCCTGTATATTGTACCCGTATAAGACCATTGGAATGTGCATCTTGTTTATTTCGCTGTGTTTATTGCATCCATCTACCCTTAAGTCTCGTTAGACATACCTAGAGTTTTCAAGGGCGATGTTAAGTGGGTTACAAAAGAAGTTACCATTCAGATGCCAGCAGACCAGCCAAGATTGGAGAACATAGGACACTGTATCAACTAATTGTGGATATCCTAGTAGAACACTTGAATCTCTTCAAATCAAATCTGTTGTTGGATTTGAATTCCTTGTCCCTTGTTGCGAAAGGAACCCTTGTTGCCTGAATCTTCCCTTGCAATACTTCTCTGGTTCTGTGGTCTATGACCCCACCACTTTCATGGTGTGTAAGTTGGTAATAGTTACCTAGTTAATAGCTTATGGTGCCGCGACGAAACCGAGGGCCCCTGTGGAACAGCTGCCACATGGTGACGCTGCTTGGCATGCGCTGGTATCGAGGTTGTTGACCAAGTATCTTTACCAAGTTACACCGCCGTATCGCTTTTGCTACAAATATTCTTCTTGGAAATATTCGGGTGTTCGAACGGGAAATCCACAATGGGTTGAGGAACTAGTGTTCCCTCAAGTACACAAGAGAACATGGTTTTGCAGGAAGAACGTATGACATGGTCTTAGTTACATGAAAGATGGATGTGGTCAAGGAAGAGAAGGAAAAAGAAGAGTAGTAAGGAAAGTTAGCCGTGGGTAATCGGGAGTGATTGTAAAGGCCTGAGTGGATGTCATGTCCTAGGCCTAGTGTCTAGCTTGACCGCACTACGCATGCCGGGTTATTTCACTACGTGCCCTGCGGACGTCGTCTATGTCGGGCCCATTAGCACCCCATTTTCACGTGGCCGCGGCATCGTGCCGCACTCGCCGTCTTTGTGCACTGTGTGTTTCTCCTTTTCCTAGCATCTGGTCGGCTCTCGACCCCACGCTCTTGTCCCCGTACCGGACCCCCCCTCTCCCCCTCCTTTTCTTTTTTTTGGGGACACAGTCGCCCGCACGCCTTCCCTCTCTCCTATCCTCCCTCTGCTCGCTTGCGTAGGGAGCGCTCCATGGCCGACTTTATCCCCACAGCGTGAACCGTCAGTGTACCCCATCCACGCCGTCTCCACTTCTAGTGTGTTGCGCCCCACCTCCATTCGCCACTATAAGATGCCCTTGGTCCTTACTCTTCTTCTTTATCCCCATCCCTCTCGAATCCGAAGCAGAGCTACGAGATCCAGTCGTCATTATGGAACTAGGTTCGTCAGTTAGAGGTGATGGTGTAATCTGAGAAGAAGAATAATCTGGTTTTTGAAGGAGTTCAAGTCTACCGTTGGTTAGTTCGGTCTTAGGGTTCACGATGTTTGACTTCTCAGTCTCTTGTTTCTGGATCTATTGGTCATACGCCATGTTTTGGATAATCATTATCTTGTTGTTTCTCCATTGCCCTCGTCTATCTCGACTTCTGGATTAAGCCTTGGTTGCACTAGGTTGCTCTTAACCATGTATCTCTAAATCCATGTGTGGTTTAGTGTTCAAAGTCATGTAACCTTTCGTGTAATTTCTGATCTACGGAATGTAATCGTGTTTCCCCTCTTCTGGTTCTTGCTTCGAATCTCAGGACAAGATTCTTTTTAGGGGGGTTGGTTGTAACACCTCTGGTGTTACGAGCTTGCTTAGCACCTAGGTTAATGCCTAAGAGAAATTAGCAAAACAAGTTTTCGGGTTTAAAAATTTAAAGCCCACATGGAATTATAAACGAATCTTGTGTGACTCACTTCCGTGAATAAAACAAACAAATAAGTGTCGCTAGTCAACTTGTCTCGGTGCTTAACAACTTTTAAATAATCTTGTGGACAAAAGTTGTTTAGGGCTTGTTTTGAAAAAGTATGAAGAAAGTGCTTACAAATGCCTGATGGCAAATAAATAGCGAATGACTTGTTTATTTGATTAAGCATGAAAAACAATTTTTATAAATAAAAATAAAATATAACTTGTAATGGGTACTTAAATAAAAATTTGAAGTGCAAGTTTAGTAGATGAAAATGCAACTGTTGATTTGGTGAATAGATGTTGTTCCATGGTATTTTTGATAGCTCAAGAATTGAAAGTGGAATATAATTCCAGCTTCTAGAACTAAACGATTTAAGTCTGAAAACCTTACGACGATGCCGTTTTGCATTGAAATTTTGATTAAATTTCTTAAACACTAGTGTCATGTTTTGGCACTATTAATTGCACCTTTGCGGGTACCATAGCATGGTACAGTTCGTGGGGTGGTTTGACGTTACGTTGTCGCTCCAAAAATTGCCCCTAACCTCCTTAGATCGCATTGTGAACTGTGTCGTTGGTGCTCTGCTCATGAACCGGCACATGTAGCGAGCGATATTAGCCGCTCACCTCAACTACCTCGCTCGCATCCTTGCTGCTATCCACGTCTTTGCCCTCCCTCTCTCTCTCTCGTTTGCTTTGCTTGGTACCGCTGCCGCACTAGACGAGCACAGTAGGCGCCATGTGCGCATGCTACCTCACGTCCTTGTTCGGTAGCGCCTTAAAGGAAGATGGCCGAGCCGCTGCTGTCCTTGCCTCACTGTTGCTCTCGCCCTACTCTCTCTCTCTTGCTCTCGGCTACCATGGCTGCGCGCCAGGCCGAGTTGCCGGCTGTAGCCGCGGCGCTCGCGACCAGCCTACTGTGGGCCATCCCTGGCCTAGACGTTGAGCCCCTACGACGCTCCCCTCCCTCCCTCGTGCTACTCTGGCTCACCTTCGCTCTCTCTCCCCTTTCGTTCTCACGTGCGCAGCCATCGATTGTGTCGGCACCGTCACTGCGCCGCGCCTCCCGTCCGGCTGGCCGGTTTCCATGCTCGCTGGTGCTGTGGCTTCTCCCATCGCCAGCCACCGCGTGCGCGAGTGCCCGACCCCCGTGTTGCCCCGTAGCGTCTCGCCGTGGCCGGCCTGCTACCACCGTCCATCATCTCCTTCGCAGCACCATCGCTGCCACCAATGTGGACGCGTGCGCGGGGAGCGGTCGTGCTCTACCCGCCGCGGATACCCTAGTCGCGCGCCGCCATCGCGAGTTCCGTGTGGACCTCGCGCGTCTCTCTGATTGACCCTCGCCGGCCTTCGCGCCCCACCTGCACCTGGCCGCAGTGCCGTGGCTGCCGGCACATGTGGCCCGAGCATTGCTGGCCACCTCCGGCTATGGCGTAGGTTCTAGAGGGTGCGCCTAGCAGCGGGCAAGCCATGATGCCATCTCCCCACTGCCATTGGCAACAACCGCCGCCCCTGCCGTCCTCCACACCGGGCCACCCCTGCTGCTGATGCCCGTTGTGGGGCTCTGCCTCCACGCGCCACCCCCGGGCCGTGTTTTGGCCCCACTAACATGGTCGTGCATCGCCTACGTCACCACCGTGGCCGCCCCGGCCGGAGACCCACCGGTGACGGCTTTTCCCCCACCGCGTACTCTGCTCTTGTGGAGGTGATGGCGTGGAAGTGTAAATAAAAGCTTTTTCGGGGGGCTAGGTGTGAAAACTGTGACTCATATGAATAGTGTCACATAGCGTTGTTTACCTCAAGTTAGTTTAAGGAAAATGCAGGCTCCTTTTTGCATAACCGCGTGGGCCGGCCTACCGTCGTGCCTGCGCCGCGCGTGAGCCGGCTTGCTGGGCCACCGCCTGTTCCGCCTGGGCTACCGGCCGCGTGCCGCCCACGCCTGGGCCACGTGCGCGCGCTGTTCACCTAGGCCGCGCGTCCACGTGGGCCACCACGGCTACGGGCTGGCCGCGTAGCCTAGTGTAAGGAGGAATTGCATTTTCCTTTTTCTTATTTTGCAGGAATTCATAAATCCGCCAAAAAGTGTAGAAAAATCACAAAAATGCCAAACCAATTTTGTTAAGTTTCTAAAATCATGATCTATCTGATAGGGTATTTTGTTAGCATAGGTTTTGTATGTTTTTAGGGTTGCTCTAATTATTTTAACATGCTTAATATTGTTAAGACATAAACTTGTGGGAATTTACGTGATAAATCAGTAATAGTGTAAGCTCTAAAAATTTTACAGTAGGTTAGAAGTGTTATCAGGTGTTCTCTGTAATTTTTGTAGCCCAATAATAATTAGTTACTAGAGTAGTTAATGTGCCCTAGTTTTGAGTATATTAAATCAAATAAATGAAATAAAGAAACACCTTAGAATTGCATAACTAAAACACTTGTTGGGAAACGACACCTTTCTTGACGGTGTTGATACGTAAATTAGTACGTTAGTCATTAGAGCTAGCTTTTTAGTTCGTATTATGTACTCTATTTTAAGAGTTGTTGTTGTCTTGTTAATTAAGTGTTGCATCATCTCTGCATCACATTGCATACCATAATAGGGACAACGATAGATCGCGGAGTCATCGGGAGTTGCTGGTGAGATGGTACTTTTGGAGATCGTGTCACCAAGATGGAATACTAACTTTTTGTTATATGTTACCTAGGCAAGCCCCGGTGCATAACCCCTACTTTTCTGTACTTTATATTATGTTTGTGCATTAAGTTTTAAGGAGTTGAATGAAACTCACTTGCATATATATATCTTTATCCTGTGAGTCTTACTAGTATGAAAGGATCGTGTAGATTGCTATGCTACAGGACTCCAGTAGAAGTCGAGTGATTGCATGTCACTCGTGAGGATAGAAAATATATTATTGTTGTTACTATATTATTACCACCTAGAATATATATGAATGTTAATTGGAGACCGGGTAGAATGGTACTTTGGATTTGGACTTGGTTGGGCATTCGAGCGAGGCTCGGATTGCATTTGTTCCGCCTGTGTCGGTTAAGGACCGGTCGTTACATTGGGTTTTAGGCAGATCACAGACTTATTATCCTGAACACATACTTGTGTATGGACATGGGAAGACTCATTGCTCTCTTGTCATGGGTTCCGGCTCTTTCCGAACCGACTGATTGAAGGCGGGGATGGTGGTCTAAGCACTGCACTGAGTCCGGGACTCAGGAGCGGGGGCTTGGAGTCCAAGTTTGGACGAGGACCTAGACCCCATGACAGGAGGGTGGTGGGTTGGTCCTGCTTGTGCTTGGGGTACAAGCGGGGCGTGTGTTTCAGGGTACCCAGCTAGGCATATTGATTCATGAATCGCCAGGTGATCCGATACGACTTGTCTACAATCTAGCATCGTAGTAAGAACTGGAAGATGAAAGATGGTAAAATGATTCTGATTGCTTACCACATGCTTGAAAGTAGCATAGGTGCTTACATAGAATGGTTAGTTAATGAACCAATGTTGATTGCTAATAAAATTGAATATAAGGATGCATTTTTAGTAATGCTCTTGCAGATGCTCTAAACCCACAAGCCAGATAGCCTTGCATATTCTTGGAAGTCTTTTCTTTCTTCCTGTCGGGTAAGTCTTGCTGAGTATAATTGTGTACTCAGGGTTTTATTTCTCCCTGTTGTAGGTGACAGGCGGATGATAGAGCTGACCCTTATGTGTGGATTCCTCCTGGTGGGCTCAGAGAGGATTCCTTTATGCTGTGATCATAGTTTTATCTATAATTCTTACTAAATGTTTTTATAAATAGAAGTTTTATAATCTGTTGTCATAGTTTATATATCAATGCTTCCTCATGTCATAAATAGGTATTTAATTCCACTGAAACTCTGATCACATGTTTATATTCCGCTGTTAAATTAAATTGTTCATAACTCTGATATCGTATTAAAAGTGATGTAAGAAATGGTTAATAGTGATGTAAGCTTTATTCTCTTATTTGTGATCCTGATGGAAAAATATGGATTTTTGGGTTCTCCCTTGGGGTGTGCTCGATGGAACTGCGTAATTTGGTGTCCTTCCTTGAGTACTTAGTGTCTAATGGAAGACAAGTACTCCTAGGAGGCAATAGATTAGGCGGTTCTACCACACTTCTCCACATGATTCATAATCAAATCGAACCCAACTCTCTGTTCAACATTTAGTGTTTCTATCATCTTTAGATGTTCTTCTTCATATCCAATATTCAATTCTTCTGTAAGCTCTCTATAGTGGTCTCTCAACAGTTCATCTAATCAAATAAAGTGTAAAGGGTTATTGCAAAATTGACAAATAAGAAGCATTTAGTTTTTTAATAATAATAATTATTGTGTGTGATGTTAAGGTAAATACAATGTTTATGAATCAATTTGCCTGAGGCATCTAGTTCAGGAAGTCCATAGTTTGTAATGTCTCGACCCATATCTTTAACATGTATAGATATATCTCTAGGCACCATTCGTTCAACCATTTTGGAGCAGCTATTTAAGCGACGATAATCCTTAGACATTGAATCAATATGTTTGTCCCATAGTGCTCGAACATTATTATACTCACAGAAAATTATGATAGTTGCGAATAGCCTCCTCAGAGCACAAGGCATCTTAAATTGTGCAGATTTAGTGAGACAGTCATCTAGGCTTTTGTCAGTTTCCACATAACCCAAGGCTGCACAAGCATCTCTAAATGTTGCATATGTAGTTCCATGTCGACTTCTAAGATGCTCGAATGAAGTTGCACCCCTCACATGGATTAGAAGCACACGGAGATAGTATCGCTCACCTTCAACAGGATGGGCATACACCAATCTTCCAATCTAGCCACCTTTTTCTATGGGTTTCCAAAACTTTTTTGACTTTATCCAAGTGAAGTGCTCAGGGAACTCTCTATATAAGTACTTCTGTGCATCAGAATTATACATATTTGTGTTGAAATACTCTGTAAGCATGCACCTCTAAGAGATAGGATTTTGCACAACATTGTTCTGATCATCCCTAGCTTTGTGGGCTACCCTATGCTTTCCTAAAGGTGAACATGCATTTGTAACACAGAAGGTGACATATCATACAAAGAAAAACCATATAATCTATAGATTGCCTCTATAGCTGTTATACACATTCCATCTCTATACTGCTTAATCTCATTAATAACCAGTGGTTGCCCATCCATATGTGCCCGAGCTTGATTTATTGAAGCCGAAACACGGTCGTAGCCATTAAAGACATACTTGTATAGATACTTGGCACACTTTATGTTGCTGCAAACCTCTACATTAATATGACAATTATACCTCATTAGAAGGATTGGATTGTATGGCACAACCCATCTGTTGTCCAACCATTCCCTTCTTATTTTCATTTTTTGTCCATCATCTCTCCTTCTATAAATAGGATATGAGTTCTTTCCTTGCACGGTGGTTTCACAAAAGTCACGGCGACAATGAAAGTGGCAATTACCGTCTATCATACATAGGCACTTACGGTTGAGGACACCACATGGTCCATGCATCATATGTTTGCACACAAATTTATGCAATTCTGGATATTTCTTTTGATCAGGAAGCTGTGTCGATATATACTTGTCATAATCATCAGGAGTACGTACTTTGCTCTCGGCTTCCATAACCAAAAGGAAGTGTTTCATGTGGTAATCCCCTTTTCTAAAACTCAGTGACATGTGCCCAGGCAGCGACCCTACCCAAATGATGTTTTTTAAGAAGGAAATCTTAGAGGTCTCATAGCTTTGCTCAATAAACCCTTGCCACGATATCTGGACGATCTTGCGGTATTTGTCCTAACAATAATTGTTCTACTATCTCATCCTAATATGGATTTGATGTCATTGTCACAAAAAATCTGGCTTTCCATATCGAGTAATCAAAGCCATGGCATCCATATACCTTGAGTGCACATCACGGTCACTTCCGGGAAATCTTTTGATAGTACAATTCTACGACCAACTTGTGACGCATGGGCTTCTCCAGTGGCAAGAGTGTCTAGAAGGCCCTAGTGAATATATGTGTTAAAACATTATAGGTTTTCCTTGGGTTTGAAAATAGAAAAAGCAACTTTTATCCTCAAATACTTCTAACCTGTTATAAATCAGCACGAATTAGATCTTGATGCGCCGATTTTGAGTACCAGTCTAAATGCATTGACTCCACCATGACATACATATCAACAGCCCATTGCTGGAAAATCCTCCCACCATGAAACATAACATTAAATTCTCCCTCACGAATTTGTAGCCTGAAACATAGATATTCCCTAGCGCTGATGTATCGCCGTGACTCTGTAATTCTGTTCATAACAACAAAAAAAGATTAAATTTCATGCTGTTTTGAGTTTATTGAATGGCTGAAATGTCTTAACTTCATCATGTTGAGAAAAAATAATAATATTTTAAATAGATAAAAAAATTTTGCAAAGGAAATAACCTTCTTCTTCATGTACGTTCGTCTCCGACAAAAACATTGATCTCAACAAGCGTTGGGCCTATATAATAAAATATAAATATTAAAGTAAGAAATTTGTATTTGGTTGTCAATGAGATTTTGAAGAAAAAAATTGTTTATTGTTTATGCAAATAACAAATAAAACCACCTTTTTGTACACACTTAGTATATTTTCTCTTCGGTTTTGAAGGAGGTAAGTCTTGATATAAAATCTTCTTATCCTCCTAACCAATTTCACCATTAGGACTGAATATAGGATGTGCTCATGGATCATAACATCCATGGTATGACCTTATATAATGAGGTTGATTTTCTTTACCGTAAATGACTATGCTTCGTTCAAACCTTTGTTGTGGGTCATTTTCATCAAATCATATAGCAGCCACTTGCTCCATTGCGGGCGTATTATACATTCTGGTCAACAGAAATACTTTTATTTAGCTCAATAGCGTAGCAATCCAAGTTGGTAAGAGTGCCTAGACTCTTAAATGCTTGAACATATGGATTGTGTTGCATGACGTTCAATATAGTGCGGATCACAGTAGCGTCAAGGTGTGGTGATCTTTTCATCCTATGATGCATAGTCTCATCTGTGTCATAAAAGTATAACTGCATGTGGCGTAGTCCCTTAGCACCGGGCATAAGTTAATCCAACCTGTGATATATTTGGCTATGAGGTTTAAATGTATAAATACCATTACCCTTTGCTGTTGCCAAACTACGATCAATGAAAACCCCCATGCTTGTGAAAGAAAAGTATGAATTGAAGTAACGAATGTTCTTTCTGAAATACTTTGCATCCTTATCAGTTTGACTTGTGAACAATCGATGAAGCTCATTTGGGACCTCTGGTATAAATATATTAACCCGTCCGTTTCGACAACAAAATGCAGGACCTTCACCTTCAAACCTCTTTGCACGACAATAAAAATAGTTCTGCACTTTCTTCAAGACATGATGGGTGTCAGGAAGTCCCACATACACAAAGTTATAAGGATCATGACCATTTATTCTTGTTGTGGGTTCTATAGAATACTCGTATTTGAAATCTACAATTTAAAATCAAAATTTCTGAAATTTGCATGAGCATCAATAAAAAATAATATATAGGAAAAAGTCCTCACAAGCTCACCTTTATCATTGAACATTCTAGCTTCATCATCCTCGTAGATGTCAGGGCAATCTTCATTTGGGTTCTGTTGATCTAAATCATTTTCTATTGAAAAAATATTAGACCATTACTCATTACATATACAATGTATTTTTGGGATATACAAGTACATAGTTTAAACTTTTCATACCCTCTATTCCATGCAATGTGTCTTCTGATTCTTCCCAAATGCCAGAATTGAAAGCTCCTTGATCAACTTTTTATGTGCAAGATAATCACGTTGATATACACCTTTTCTAACACCTAAAATAGATAGGATTAAGCAGGAAACATTACTACCATACCTGAAATGTTTGATACTACATGTATAGGTGAAAATATATTAGTATCATGCCTAAGATATTTACATGTTTGACACTACATGTATAGTTAAAAATATATTAGTATCATACCTGACATATTAAGGGTTGATGCTAAGAATTTCTTGGACTTCGCGGCAGCACTCAAGTTAGCTCGATAATTACGTTGATACTCACGTTTTTTAGCAAGGACCTCATCCTCCTTATTACCAGGCGTTGCATGCCTATACTATACCTCTTCATGGCCATGTGCTTTAGAGTGCCCTGATCTTCACGAGTGCCTTGATCTAAAAGACTCAAAAATATTTGAAAGTACTATTTTTGCTAAAATAAACAGTGGCAACAATTGAGAGTAAAGACCAAAAACAAAAAAGAAGAGCAGAAACAAAAAAAAAAGTGGAGAGCAAAAAACAAAGCAAAATACCTATATTATCAACTTGTGAAGCCATGTCCCATTTCCTCTTACAAGAGTTGCCTTTGTCATCCATTCTAGCATTAATGATTTTAGATGATGTAATCCATTTGGATGCATTAGCCTCGGCCTTTAGACGAGCCCGACGACTACATTGGTACTCACGATTTCTATCCTAAAATTCCTCCTTGTGGTTAGGTAATGCAGCATACCTTTATCGTTGATACTCACGATGTTTGGCCTGAGCTTCCTCCTTCTTAGCTGTGATTGCAGATGGTGCAATCAATTTGGATGCATCAGCCTCGGCTTTCAGATGAGCCCGACGACTACGCTGATATTTACGTTTCTTGGCTCGAACTTTGTCCTTCTCATCGCTAGGCAGTGCAACATACCTATCTCGTTGATTTTCACGTTTTGGCCCGAGTTTCCTCCTCATTGTTAGGCATACCTACACAAACTTTGTCAGTACTTATTTCATACATTTGGCACTCCAAAATTCTTCTGCGTTACATTTTAATGTTTTATGTTCCTACTATTAGGTCTATACAAATTTATTATTATTTGCCAACATAAGGAAACTAAATCACATAAATCATTTAATAAATGAAGAGATTTTGGTTAGAGTAAAATATGAAAACATATTTTTCATAGGACAAACTTTGTCGGTACTTATTTCATACATTTGGCACTCCAAAATGCTTCTGCGTTACATTTTAATGCTTTACGTTCCTACTATTAGGTCTATACAAATTTATTATTTTTTACCAACATAAGGAAACTAATCACATAAATCATTTAATAAATGAAGAAATTTTGGTTAGAGTAACATATGAAAACATATTTTTCACAGGCAGAGGATAAAGTTATGAATTTAGCAAAATTAATTTGGCAGTACCCATTCCACCATTTCCAAACCATGACCAACCATCTTGCCGCATTTTCCTAATCACCATGTTACTAAAAATATTACAATCTCACATGTTGCATAGATCACTAGTCATGATTAAAATTATATCTTCCCAGCCCAAGACTACAACGCAAGAATTGCCTGAAACACATTTGAATAAGAAAGGAGGTAGAAAACTAATTTTTTGGGAGGTTTATCGCTGATGGGAACGTATGCCGTATTATCTTTAGATGACAGGGGGTAGTAGATGATTTTCGCAAGCATAGAAAACAGAGATATTATTTGGAACGAACACAGGGGCTAGAGTGTAAAGCTGTGCGCACTATGCTGCGGTCTCGGTCCATGAACTATGGACCGGTGGTGTGGTGTGCCTGCGGTTCACCGTGAACCATGTCCACGAGTGAAGGGTTATGGCCTTTTAATCCTGGCCGCAGGTCAAGACATGGACGGTTGAGGGTGTGTGCATGTATACAGGTGGTATTTCTGGTTTTGTTTTTCTACGAGAAAACGGCCATAATTAGCATGCATGACATCGTGGTGATGTCATCAAGCTAATAAGGACCAAAGGCACACACGGCCGGCTGCTTTGCTCTCTGCCTGCTCGTGTGCCATGATCGCCGGCGAGGTGAGGCACCGGGAGGAAGAGGGCGTTACCGCGAACTCGATGAGACTGATCTCGACGTCGCGGGGTTCACCGAGAAGACAGCTCCACGAGCGGCGAAGAAACTGGAGAGAGAAATCGGGCTCCGGTGAGGCACAGCAAGGCCCTGTGTAGTTTCAAAAATTTTCACACTAAGGTGTCCCATCAAATTTTACGAGATATATATATATATATATATATATATATATATATATATATATATATATATATATATATATATATATATATAAAGTACTAGATATAGATAAAATAAATAAAACTAATTACACAGTTGGATAAGAAATTGTAAGATGAAACTTTCGAATCTAATTAATCTATAATTAAACATTAATTATCAAATACAAATGAAAGTGCCAACATAGAGGAAAAAAAATCAAAAAATTTCGCATCTATACGCGCCCCAAGAGTGTTACTCAGAGAAAAGCGAGAAGGGCACCCACGGCGGCGGCGTCCTCCTGCGAAGCTCGTCGGCGGGGAGGATGTGGAGGAGGAGATCGACGCCGCCGGCGGCGGGGTGGAGTTCGGCAAAGGCTTCAGCGGCGGCGGCTGGTGGCGCTGCTAGAGCGGGAGCGGGTCTGCTGGCGATTTGCGACATCGTCCTCCCCTGCCGGCCGCTTCGTCCACGGTGCGTCCGCCGTCTACCACCGAAGGTGGATGGAGAGCATACCTGGGAGACGGTGGGACTCCTTCTGAGCGGAGACGTAGCCTTCTTCTCGTCAGGGCCGGCAGTGGAGCAGGAGGCAGGCGCCTCCGTTGGAGTCGGCGTGGAGGTCCTCGGCAAGTGGCGCGTACTTGAAGAGGACAACGTTTTTGTGGAGCGTGGGGGAGAGAAGGAGCAGTAGGTCGTCTGCTGCCAGCGACGGCCGCAGCGCGCGGCAGTGCGGGCGGAGGCGACGCCGGCGATGTTGGCGATGCGTGGTCGGTCCGCCGGTTTTCCCGTGCGCGAGAAGTCGCGATGAGGACGGGCGGGTCTGCGGCGGTTTCCCGTGCGCGAGGAAGCGTGAAGCGTTGCGCGGGCAGGCGGGTACGTGCGGGCGCTGCGCGCTCAGGCGGGTCTGTGCGGGCGGGTACGCGGCGCTTTGGTGAAAAAAATCGCGAGGGAGGTGTCATCGGCAATGGAAAACACGCATTTTTATATGTTCGTGCCGTCCTTCTCTCGTGGATTCACGTGCCAATCAAAGTGGATAAAAAAAAATTTAGATAATAAATAATTTTTAATTTCTTCACTCCTTTATAGTATAAATATAGATATTATTAGCTCCATCTTCCCTGAGCAACAGCGTTCTCCACGAAAAAAAAAAACACCTCCCCAACTTCATCCTCATCGATGAAGACTATGAAATGCTAGCACATTCAATAGCGGACAAGCTATATCGCGCTGGTCCCTTCTTTATCAATACAAGTTCAGCATAGCTCCGTTTCAAAAAAAAAAAGGCTATCACGCTGGACGGCTACGGCGCGCGGTTGATGAAGCTTCCAGCTCACTCTTGTGTTCCCTTAAGAAGCAGCTGGACGGTTGATTTATTCTACTTTATTATGTTGATTGGGAGTTTCGATTTTTGGTAATAATAGATCAAAAGATTCGAGTGGTGACTGGTGACTGTTTACTGGTTTCTATTTATTATTATATCCCTTTTTCTTCCATTTCTGATTTCTCTTCCGCAGCATGCAATCTTTATTTCGCATTGGTCCTGTTCTGCTATACTACTTTAACAATATTTTTTAGTTTCTCTGATAATAAATCAGTTTAAGCATCAGCATACGCTAAACTTCAGCGAAACAACAGGGCCAACTCGTTAAGAACTGTAGCTCTGAAGAACCAACGCTGCTACAGTAAGAAAACCAATCCCGTGAACCAAACGGGGCAGAAACAGAGGCAAGAGTTTTGCTGATAGCACTGCTATGCAGCGAGGTTCTCTGGAGCATGCCGGCAAGACAAACGCACAGTGACGTTTTGTTTTTATTTGATAATAATTGTTTAATCGTTGACTAATTAGGCTTAAAACGTTCGTCTCGTAAAGTACAACCAAACTGTGTAATTAGTTTTTGATTTCATCAACATTTAGGCCCCGTTTGGCACGGCTCGCGCCGGCTCCGGCTTATCTGACAAAAACATTGTAGCAACACTGTAGCACGAAGCCGGTTTTCTCTCTCCTTCCCTTCCTCTCACTTGACATCGGCACTGTTCATCGAAGCCGGAGAAGCCGTTTTCTGGCTTTTCCCCGCGTGCTACAGTGACACAGAAAAGTCGGAGAGAGAAAACCGGCTTCGTGCTACAGTGTTGCTACAATGTTTTTGTCAGATAAGCCGGAGCCGGCGTGAGCCGTGCCAAACGGGGCCTAAGTACTTTATACATAGGCTATAAATTTGATGTGACAGGAAATCTTCTTTTTTATTGTATCAAAGTTAAGAATTTGGTGGAACTAAACATGGCAACCGAACGTTCTTCGGCTCCGCTTGGCTGCGCTGCCTGCCTGAGCCGCAGGCTTTTGCTGGCGATGGCGCGTTCTTCGGCTCCGCTGGCTGCCGCAGCTGAGGCTTTTGCTACGCCGTGCACCTGTACACACACGGACTCACTTTTTTGCCCCGAAAAGTTCTCTACTCCATTCCTCGCGGGTGCGGAGCGACGCCACGCACGGCGCACCTGCGCACGGCGTGGCGTGGGAGTTGGCTCGGTGGTCAGTGGTCACGATGCAGTATGCTCTACGCACACAAGTTGTGGCCTGGCAGTGGACAGCAGACAGCAAGGTACCACGCGGACTGCACACTGGACACTGGACTTCAACATCAAGCTCGCCGTCGCTTTGCGCATCTCCGGTATCGAGCTTTATACGCAGTCTGTTCGAGAGGCCGTATCGTATCATGGATTATTTACTGCTGGCTGGTTTGGTATGAGAGAAAAACTATATTCTCGGCTGAAAATTTACGATCGTTCGTATCGTGGATTATTTACTGCTGGCTGATTCAGTGTGAGAGAAAATCTATGTTCTTGGTTGGAAATTTACGATCATTTACCATCGAGCGAACAGGCCGACGATCGGCGGACCGGTGACCGCTTCAGTGCCTTTATTAGAGCATGCGCTCGGCCTGGCGTAGATGCGAACCTGGGCCACGTTTAGTTCCTCCTAAATCCAGAATTTGACACTATGTAAAAAGAAGATTTCCTATCACATCAAATTTACGGTACATGTATGGAGTACTAAATGTTGATAAAATTTAAAACTAATTGCACAGTTTGGTTGTACTTTGCGAGACGAACGTTTTAAGCCTAATTAATCAAAAATTAGACAATTATTACCAAATAAAAACAAAACGGTACTGTAGCACCACCAGAATTTCGGTGGCGCCGATTCGGTGGCCGAACTAAACGAGCCCCTGGTCGCTGCACCGGCCAAAAGCACTAGAGCTTGCCCAGAACCCCAGCCCCCAATCATTGTGCTCTCCTCCCAAAACCAGACGGCAGCTCATTCCTCAAAAAAAACCAGGCAGCAGCTCACAGCTGAGCGCTGTCCCCTCCCTTCCGGCAATAACCATGGCGGCGGCGGCCGAGGTCCCGGAGGCGGGCATGGTGGCCCTTCTCATCGGCTACGGTTGCGCCGAGATCCTCAAGCCGCTCCTCAGCTTCCTGGAGGGAGCCCCCGCCCGCGGCCCCGAGCTCGACGTGGCCGTCCTCTTCGTCGTCCTCACCGTTGTGATGGCCTACCTCGCCGGCCTCATTCTGCTCTACCTCCACGCCACCCCGGCGGCGGGCACGCCTGTGGCCCTGGCGGCGTTTCGGCAGTACGCTCTTCTTGTCTGCGCACTACTCGTGCTCCTCTTCGTGGTCGTGGCCTTCTTCTTCCTCGCCGCCGGTGGCTGGTAAGAGAGGCAGTAATTAATTAATTGTTGGATGCGTGGGATTGGGGCTGGATTTAGCTTTGGAATAAACCGAATCCAGGCTCGATCCCCACGTCCAAACAGCCAAAAGTGGAAAAGATTACTAGGGGCTTGTTCTCTTTGCAAATTTTTGTAACCCGATGAATAGTACCATTTTCGTCTTATTTGATAAATATTGTCCAATCGTAGATCAACTAGGCTCAAAAGATTCATCTCGTGATTTCCAACTAAACTGTGTAATTAGTTATTTTTTTACCTACATTTAATACTCCATGCAAGCAGCTAAAAATTAATGTGATGGAGAGAGAATGAAAAAACTTAAAATTTGGATGGCATCTAAACAAGGCCTAGTACTACTCTACCTACCAGTTGCCACTTGCCAAGCAAATAAAGCCTCGATCTGCAAGAAAGGGACCATGTTGCAGATGAGGTTAGAGCCGCCTGAGGTGTCCCGTTCAGTGGGGCCTATCCTCCGGCTTGGGGAACCGACGTGTGGACCATTCCGGCGAGCCGGCGGCGGTCGTCCGAGGTTGCGTTGAGTTCCCAGTTTTGCTACTAGGCCTGGAGGAAGAACAGAGCTACCGTACTTGGAGCATGAGTGCAAGAATAGAATACAAAATCGACACGCTGTAACGAATTGTTTTCCATTGTTCTTCTACTTGTGCTCAATGATGTAACATTCCAGCCCAGGGCTTAACAGAATTAATATGATACTCATATCAATAAGTTGCAACTTCTTTTCCGGAAGTCCATCTGCAAATAACTCCGAGGTTAAGCGTGGTTTCACGGGCGCGTGTGTCGCAGTTGCGCAGGCATGGTGCGCATGGCTGGTGTGGATCCGGCGTGGTCACACAGCATGGCACATGTGCTGGCTCTGGACACACGGACGTGGCCAAGAGAGGACGCTCCTGGCTTGGATCGACGAGGACGTCGATCTCTTAAGGGGGTGAGGATGTAACATCCTACCGTATTTAACAGGATTAATATGATACTCATATCAATAAGTTGCAACTTTTTTTGAAGCCCATCGCAAATAACTCCGAGGTTAAGCGTGTTTAGCCCGAGCGATGACAGGACCGATCGGGAAGTTCTTCCGGGTGCGCACGAGTGAGGACAAAGTGCGCAGAAAAGACCAGATTGATGCGTGAGGCGATCTATGTCCCAGATTAAAGCCGCCAGATGTAAGCGGGCCTAGCCTCGGAGAGGTGGGACCGCCACGGCCTCGAACCAAGGCCTGATCAACGTCCTGAGTCCACTCAGCCTCAGTAGGAGATACTCGGGGAATGGATGAAGCAGGTCCACCCACTAACTCATTCCCCAAGCTTTGTGCTATATCCATCAAGACATCCGAGGCAAAGAACTCGAGCGGCTTCCCATGGACTTTGCCCATCCGTCTCGATGCTCCACCCATGCCACAACGGTCTTGTGGGGTTTTTGCGGACGATGAAGGTCACGACGTACCATGGTACATCTCCCAATGGTACCTTTGCCTCCACGTAATGGGGTGCCCCGGTACCCAATCGAATCGAGCACCTCCGAGCAAAGTGGGAGTACCGAATCGGTCCGAAAGATGTCGCTACCCAAGAGGAAAAACACGGCGCGCCATCTGTATCAAAAGGGGATGCAATTCACGTGAGAGGATTATTTTCTTTGAGAGATTGCACTTTACACTTGGGATAAGCAATTATAAGGGAGGGTAATGCAATTTGAATGACATGAGTGAATATGATGCATGCTCGTTCGCACGTCCTCACAAACCTAGTAAAATTTGAGCTTTAGCGGAATATACGATGGCATACATACGTTCTCTCAATTAGCGGTAACTAGTCGATCTACACGGTGCGTTGTTAGCGCACTGCAGAAACTTCATTGCAGCCCAACCCAACAAGATATAATGCTAATTACACAAGCAAGTAACTAAGATACTCTCCATATATACATCCCCCGATATATATACTTCGAGATCCAAACTACCCGACAAATGTACCCACAATTAAGTACCTTCATATATACATGTATGTAACATGTAAATACTCCAGTAACCACAACTAGCTCTCTCCTAGACCGACAGTTGGACGGTCATGCTCTCACAACTCACACTTACCTTAGCGTAGAGGCAATTGATCCATACATTACCATTCAAACGAATGGCATCCATGCAATATCACGCCGCATGGACGATGAAATAGATACAATCAATTCCCCCAAGTTAATAATTATATATAAGCCACCTAGAAGTCCTTAAGTGGGCTATAAAGGATGTGATCACCAGTATACCATAAAAATTTTGATTTTTGAACACTTATATATAACTATAAGTTGGAAAACCGTTTTTACAACAAAAGCTTTTGTTTTAAATAACCGTAAGACATGTTTAATGTTGAATCTAGCTCTGAAGGCCTGGAGACATTATTTACTTGGCAATGTGTGCAACATCTACACTGATCATAAAAGTCTCAAGTACATCTTCACTCAACCTGAGTTGAATATGCGTCAGAGAAGATGGCTCGAGTTGATCAAGGATTATAACCTCCAAGTGCACTATCACCCTGGTAAGGCAAATGTCGTAGCGGATGCCTTAAGCAGGAAGTCTCATTGCCACTCTTTGATTGAGAGTGATGCCCATTTGTCAAAGCTCCTTCATCCCGCCGTCCTTCACAACATCACGCATCGCTTGTACTCTCTGAGTCGAATTATCGAGCTACAGAAGACGGATGCAGGTGTGTTTCACATCAAGCGTAAGATGAAAGAGCAAGAAACCAAACATTTTTGAATTGATGAGGAAGGCGTGTTATGATTCAAGGATAGGTTGGTAGTTCCGAAGGATAGAGAGCTTAGAAATCAAATCATATCCGAAGCTCATTCCTCTAAACTATCTATTCATCCTGGTAGTAGTAAAATGTATCATGATTTAAAGCCTCGATTTTGGTGGACCAAAATGAAGAAAGAGATCGCCGCTTATGTGGCTAGGTGTGACACTTGTTGTCGAGTCAAGGCAAAGATACATGAAAGTTGGATTACTTGACCACTATCTATTCCAGTTGGAAATGGGAAGAGATAAGTATGGATTTTATAGTTGGACTCCCCACTACTCAAAGGAATTTTAACTCAATTTGGGTAATTGGTGGACGGTGACCAAATCAAGACACTTCATTTCGGTCCAGATAGACTTTCGTCCAACCGACTATGCGGAGTTGTACTTCAACCAGATAATCCGACTTCATGGGATCCCTCGTACTATTGTCTCGGATAGAGGACCACAGTTCCTTTGCGCCGCTTTTGGGAGCACTTACACGGATTATTAGGGACTAAGCTCGTAAGAAGTTTACGCCTATCATCCGCAAACCAATGGGCAAACCGAGCGAGTGAATCAAATCTTAGAAGATATGTTGAGAGCTTGTGTCATATCGGCTAAGGGCTCATGGGAAAATGGTTACCCCTAGCTGAATTCTCGTGCATAATAATAGTTATCAAGAGAGCATAAAGATGGCACCGTTTGAAGCTTTGTATGGTGGAAGTGTAGAACCCGTTGAACTGGGTAGAAGCCGGTGAAAGGAGATATTATGGAATTGATTTTGTTCAAGAAGTCAAGAACAAGTCCGTACTATCCAAACCCACATGGCGCAAAGACAAGCTAGGCGTAAAAGTTATCTTGATCGACGTAGAAACCCTATTGAGTTCGAAGTTGGAGACTTCGTTTATCCGAAGGTTTCACCTATGAAAAGTGTCCAACGCCGATTGTGAAGCGAAAGCTTGCGCCAAGATATGTTGGTCCGTTTGAAATCATTGGACAAAGTGGTAAAGTGGCGTATAAGATTCAATTACCTCCGGAGATGAGTGCTATCTTCAATGTCTTTCATGTATCCCAATTGAAGAAATGTCTTGGCGCCCCCAAGAGAGAGTTCCATTGGGGATATCGAGTTAAAATCTGATTTGACCTTTGAAGAAAAGCCGGTTCAAGTGATTGACACTCGTGAGCGAGTGACTTCGAGTCGGGTGGTCAAGTTCTACAAGGTCATGTGGAGTAATCGGGGGTAGTGAACGCGATGCAACGTGGGAAAGGGAAGATTATTTGAGGGATGGTTATAAGGAATTCTATCAACAATGGTACGCTTTTCAAATCTCGGGACGAGATTTTTATAAGGGGAGGCTGTAACACCCACGGTGTTTAGCTTTCACATTTGTAATCTTGCATTTCATGAACATGAGCATCATGCATCCCTTTGTGAACTTATAGCACATGAAACATAAATTCGAAACATTGCAACGTGTTGTATATTTCATGTGTGTTGTTCTTTATGAAATGTAAAGTGTGCAACACTTAAGTGCAACATGTGCCACTCACTTAGTGAAACAAGATTAGTTAATACGATGCAACAAGATCATGAAATATGTGAAACATGACTATGAAACATTTGCAACATTTCTTGTGTTTTTCATCGCTTCAAATGTATACCTTGATTGATTCTTGTGTGACCAATGCATGGTGTGGCTAGAAATGCTTGTAAGTAACTTAGTTACACTTAGAATGTCATTAGGAACAATGTTCATGTTGATCATTTTGCCTAATTAGGTTTCCAAGTCATGGTTGACCAATTTGGACCCCTAAAGCTCCTGTGTTTGACTGTTTAAAAAGTGTAGCTTAGGATGTTTGCATGTCTGAGCAACCTAAAGCAAAGTTGTAGAGGATTATATGTGGAACAAAAGTTATTTTGTGACCAACTCGTGAAAATGTGCACAACATGCCCAAAAAGGTCCCACAAGTCAGCTTTGAAGGTGGATTCAACACTTGAAATTATTTCTAAGTCCTAAGTGCAATTTCAGTTTCATGTACCCTAGTTTAGAGCTCTGTAGTTCGCAAACAAAGCCAAATCAGCTCGAGCTCCAATTGTAAGAATTATAGTTCACATGTAGACGTTCAACTTTGTTAATTACCTCTTGAGCTAGATCATCATGGTTTAGGAGTTAATCATCGTTGAAATTACCTTTGTCGATGGGATCATCAAACCGAAATGAAATTTCGAAGCTACTGATGCTTACGGGCAAGCAAGCCGCAGCCGTTGTCCTTGCGTGTCCGCCACGCGCCGTGGCCGACCTAACGCCGCTGCCCGGTGTCCTCCTCTTGAAGCCGCGTCCTTCTGCCCTCCCTGCTCACTCTCATTCACCCTCCTTGCCTCCCCTGTTCGTTCGAGCGCCAACAAATGAGCCACCGCTCCACCATTCTCGCCGAAGCGAGCTCCGCCTCCAATCTTGCTTCCTCGCCTCACCACCTTTGTCCGATTGATCACGGCCATAGCTCCGCCACCATTACCTCTACGATCTCCACATCTTCATGCTCGTGTTGCCCCGTTTAGTGAGCCACATTTTGCGATGCGCTCGAGCGGGGAGGCGGCTTTGAACGCGCCGCCGCCAGCACGGCCATCGTGGGCCCCATCTCCCTGTTCCTCTCTCGCTGATCTCTACCATCCTAGTACCCTCCTAGCTTGCCGGTGCTCGGGTAGGAGTAACGTTAGACGCCACAGGTGTGCATGCCTGAACGGGCTGGTCGCTCTCGCCATGGTCGCCATGACCAGATACACGAGCTCACCGTCGTTAGCCATGCTCGCTCGTCTCCGTTCTAGCTAGAGCAAGCATGAGCTTCCGTTAGCTATAGTTTCTACCCTCTTGATGTAGTTCGGTGATCCGTTGTATTCACGCCGGACCGCTGACCTCGTCGGCGTGCCTCGAAAGCGCCACTTGTTGGCCGGTGCACATGGCGAGCACCTACACCGCACCTCGGAACCTTAGATCGTCTAGGAAGCTTCGCCGTGGTCTTCGCGGAGCTCGCATACGAGCTCGAGCGGGACAATGGCGGGTCGCCCGTCGAGCGGGCCTTGCCGTACCTTGCGCGACCGCTTGCTGCTCGCCTCGCCCGCAAGCAAGGCTAGGGTTAGGAATAGGTCATGTTCTTGGTACCAGTCGGTGCGGGTTGCTTAGGGGAGCATGTTGGTACACTCGTTGTCGCCGGTGAAGCCGCCGCCGGCGAGCTACGCCGTCTTCCGCGCCGTCGCAGCCGTGTCCTCTGTTCTGTGTCTATGACACGCGGGCCCAGCTGACCGGTGGACCCCAGTTGTCAGTGGTTGAGCAGTCTTAGGGCTAGTTCAAATTTTCAGTTTTGAATGCCGATTTACGATTTTTGTAACTCCCAATTGGTAGATCCAAATTGAGTACTTCCAATTTTGTTAGACTCACAGTTAGGTCTAGTATTTAAGAAAAATATATCTTGAGCACATTTTGTAGAAATTTTGGATGAATTAAATAGGAACTTAAAAAGTGTTTTTGAGTGCATGCAAACTTGTTTAAATCATATCTTGAGTTTCTGTGATCCAAAAATTGTGAAATTTTGTGGGTAAGCTAGTATTGCTTAGTAGAAGCTCTGGTTAAAATTTGAGAGTCATTGCATGTGTAGTTTTTGAGTTATAGATTTTCCTTTTATCATTGGATGATTCTTGTGGGAATTTTAGTAATTTATTTATGAATCCATTGACTATGAAATTTGTTGGAGAGTATCCCAGTACCTTAAGAATGCAAGGAAAAATATGAAATCTGTTGCTTGACACTTTTCACTAGGGTTTCCTAATTATGCCATTTTAAGCCATTCTGCCTTACCATTTTTGTGTAGGTTGTAATACTTACTCAAATGGTGTGAAATTTTTATGGTAGTCTATTTAGAGCATGTAGTGTCTACTGTAATTTTTGTAGAATTAATGGGGCAGTTGTCATATATGTTTACTATTTCCCCTAATTAATTAAATAAATTAAGAAAGGTATTAAAAGAAATGTTTTGGTGATGGACACCCTACTTTCTGGTGTTCTTGTGATATGTGTGATATGTCAGTAAAGTTGGTTTTGTCCAATCAAGCGTTTATATCATAAGTTAACAATTATTTGTTGCATTATGTCCCGCTGGACAGATCTGGGGACTTTGGAAAGTTCCCCATGATAATGTGGTTTTCTGTGCTTGTGTTGAATACAAAAGTTGTAGATAACTTATGTATCTAGCTCCTGTAAAAATTTGAGGGCATTTGGCCCAGTAGTTTAGAAACTACAGCTATTTAAAGTTAGGTTCCTGTTTTGCTTACTCTCTGCCTTGTGAGGACAGAGTTCTGTTGATTTATGAATTCGAGCTGGTAAAGTGTCGAATCATGCTTTGAGGTCTAAAAATGAATTGTAGACAATTTCATAAGCTTTCTAGATTGTCTTGTTTCATGTCATTTGGAATTATACATCTCCAGTTATGGCTAGTTTAATGTACCGCTATATAGTCTTCATTTGCTGAAATACAATGCTTGATTGAATGTGTTGCAATGTAATCGTTGATTGTTTGGGGATTAGCCTAACTTGAAAATATGCTTAGGTGCAGGTGCTAGGTCATTAACTGAAGATGAGCAATTATACATTAGGTTGTATAGACTTGGTAAGTAAAGTGTTTTGAATAGGGCTTAAGTTGGAATATGCAAACTACAACGAATATGTGCATTCTCCGAGCATCCCTGACAGTCGTTCATGTGCATCCATGATATTTATCTTGAGCATTCATGCAATAGGTGTGCCGGAGGGAGTGACGTTGCTGGAGTTCGAGGGAGCCAACCAGGAGGAGGAACCCGAGTGTGCGGGAAGTCGACGAAGCGATCGCCATGGAGGATCTGCCTGAGTGCCACGACCACCAGCCTTCCTCGTTCTGAAAGGCAAGCCCGAGCATATTAAGCCTCCCATGTTTTTGCAAATACTTTGAGTACCTTTTATTGTTGATGATGCATTAAGTATAGGAATTGGTTGGAAACAATTGCTGCATTATATATCCTTCCTTGTCCAGATATCGCCTTTGGAATCCTATTTAAGTTCAGAACGGGTTATATGCTTAGCCATGCTTAGTGCGGTAGAAGTCGGTGATTTTCGTCACCTGCGAGCTTTAGGATGAGGTGGGTCACGGTTGGCTATATTTGCTATCGTGGAAAAGAACCATGTGAATAATGAATTAAGACCGGGCGGGGTCTTGTGTAGGTTTGAACATAGTGACTCCGTCTCGAGTCGTTTAAGGACCGATCGTACAGACGTCCTCATGTCATGTTAAACGTGACCTAACACTTAGCGGGCGGATAAAAGTCGTTCCGACCATGAAGCCTAGTAGCTCGACTCAGCCGGGACGCGAGCGATGGCGACGACATTCTCGAGGTAGTAAGGATGTGCGGAGAGCCATTGGCATAAGTCCAAGGCGGGTTAGAGTCCCGAACAACCTTGGCGAGTGGTTCTCACGAGAATGTCGATCCGATCGGACTCGCGACTCTGAATCGCACTAAAGGTGACTTGTTTGCGACTCGATGGGAGAAGGGGGGTTTGTGTTTAGGAATACCCCTCCAATTTGGATAGGTATCGATTGAATCGCCGCCTCCCGGATAGTGAGAACTTGACCGAGCAAATGACAACGTAGATTCAATTAATTTAACGATATGGTTAAATGGATGATGATGATAAGGTTGCCAATGAATACCGATATGGTTATTAATGTTTGCACCCTAATAATATGATTGCTTAGTACAGGTGCTAATATAGTTGTCGAGGTTAATGGTTAAAAATTCACCGCTAGTCCAGGCTAAGATTTGATCATTATTACTTATGCTTTTCTCGCAAAAAAGAAAGTGTCAACCAGATCCACTACAATAAGCTTTGCATAATCCTTGGTGTCATTTATTTTGGTTTCGGCGGGTAAGTCTAGTGAGTACATTCCCGCACTCGTGGTTTATTCCCTCTTGTTGCGAGATGACCTTCTATATCGGGGATTACGTAAGTATTGTCTCCACCGGCGGGTGATGAAGACTAGATCATGGGCATGATCTCATTTCCCTTATCTGAATGCTTTTATGGGTTTGTGTGATCAGCAAACCAGTATGTGTATTTGAACTCGAGTGTGTGAGTTAAACTATTTGCTTCCGCATGTTTTACAAGACTTGTTTTGTAATAACGTTGACTCTGTGATGATGTAATCTATTTGCAAACGTCTGTGAAATGTTGTAACGTACGATATGTTATGTTGAATTACTGTGATCTTGGTTGTATGCAAGTTGGTTTGAAATCCTTCGAGATTTCAGTTGACTACCGGGTTTATATGGGCTCAAGTTCGAGAATTTGATCGTTTCGGCGATTGTTTTTGTACTTGTGCTCTTATAAATTGGTCGGTTCTGTGACACTTACTTGATGTGTATGTCTCGTGATGTGCGTACACCACTAGTACTACATCATTTCTGTTAAAGATTAAGTCCAGTTTCCAATGTGCTCAAGAGCTCAATCTTCCTCTATGTTTTTTTGGGTCAGTGTGTGAATCCCCTCAAGAGCTTGCAGCAGCTTTTTAACTTTCAAGAAAAAAAGGAGTTGGATGTCCTTTTGCTTAGTGCTTACAGAGTGGGCAAGAAGTGCTCTTGCATAGGAGCAGTATTGTTAGAAGAGTGGAGTACTATGGGAAGAGTGATTCTGATTCCTCATCAAATGATGCGGTTTATGATACTAGCAGTGAATGAAGTCGCTAAAGAAGACTTCCACATTCCCTAATAGCTGATGTGTGTTTCTTAGCCCCCTTTGGCATGGCTCCCGAACCGGCTTTTGCAGCAGCTTTTGCATAAGCTGTACCAAACGCACGTATTGAAAACGGCTTCCTCGCGTGAGCCGGCAAAAGCCGTATGCCGAAATCAACTGTACGTCGCGAGCCAGAAATAATGGCTCCCCCCCCGGCTTCTCCCCGTCTGCGTACAGAAAGTTCAGAGAAACTACCGGTTTGCCACTGCCTCAATAATTCCCTTCCTCACTCTCACCCATCCGCATCCTCTCTCTCACCCATCCGGCTCCTCTCTCTCACGGTCCTCGCGCGAGTCTGGCGGCGGCGTTGCGGCCATGAACCGGTTGGGGCGGACGACCGGAGGCGGGCGAAACGGCGGCGCAATGGATGGATCCGGTGGAGGGCATCCTGATCCACCTACTCGTTTTCCCGGAGGTGCGGCTTCCCCTCATCCGGGCGACGCTGCTTCTCTTCATCTCGCCGGCACCGCCTCCCCTCAACCCGTCGGCGCCGCCTCCATTCAGTCCGCCTCCCTTCGGGCCGCCGGTGCCGCCTCCCCTCAGGTGCCTTCTCTTCATCCCGCCGGAGCCACCTCCCCTGAGGCCGCGGGTCATGGCGCGACGGCCGTGGCTGGGGACGCCTTGGGAGCAGGTGGATGGCGAGGCGGTCGCCTGACGGGCTTTTCTCATTTGCCTTGCTCTGGCCTTGGGCGGTTGGACCGTCTCTGGCGGAGGCGCTGGACCATTCTTTGCAATGCCGCCACTGGAGAATGGCGGATTGGTGGAGAGCCATTTGCGGCTGCGGAGGCTCTGGGGCCTGATTGGCTCGGCTGGCTCGGTCCAGAGGCTGGTGCCACCGGAGGAATCGAAGAGGAAGTGCCCATTGTGGCCAATCCAAGTCGCCGTCGTGGTGGGAGAGGTGGGAGATGTGGGAGAGGTGGCCGTGCACCCAGGCCACCGCAGCGTGCTGCGCCTACTGATGTCGATGTCGATCTCACTGATTCCAGGTGACAAATGCTACTCTTCATAATACACATTCCATAATGCCTTGCCTATGGAGAATGTTAGGCCCCGTTTAGTTCCCCCCAAAAACCAAATTTTTTTGCGCAGTAAGTGTCACATCGAATCTTACGGCATATGCATGGAGTACTAAATGTAGACGAAAAAAAACTAATTGCACAGTTGGGTGAGAAATCGCGAGACAAAACTTTCGAACATAATTAGTCCATAATTAGACACTAATTATCAAATACAAACGAAAGTGCTACAATACCCAAAACCCAAAAATTTTCAGATCTAAACGCGCCCTTATATTGGGTGTTATATTTGGTTGTTATATCGGAGTGTCATGTCAGAGTATTTGGATATTAATAATAAAATAAATTATAGAAGTCCTCATTAATCTACGAAATAAATTTATTAAGCCGAATTAATCTGTCATTAACACATGTTTATTGTAGCACCACATTATCAAATCATAGACTAATTAGGTTTAATAAATTCGTCTCCTAAATTAGTCGCAATCTATGTAATTAGTTATTTTTTTAGTCTATATTTAATATTGCATGCACGAGTCTAATTATTAGATGTGATAGGTAATAAACTTTAGCGAAGGAGCTAAACAAGTTTAAGTTTTTTTATTATTTTCAGTGTGGGTCCCAAGGAAAGATGGCTACGATGCCGAATATTTTTTTCACCCTGCAGCTGTGCAGCACATGTTCCTGACATCACTACCACGCCGCCCGATCAATTGGATTAGGCCTCGTTTAGTTGCGGCCGAAATCGGCGCCGCCCTAGATACTGCAGCTACAGTATCACTGTAGCATTTCGTTTGTATTTGGTAATAATTGTCTAAACGATGACTAATTAGGCTCAAAACGTTCGTCTCGCAAAGTACAATCAAACTGTGCAATTAGTTTTTGATTTCGTCAACATTTAGTACTCCATGCATGTACCGCAAGTTTGATGTGATGGGGAATCTTCTTTTTGCATAGTGTCAAAGTTTGGATTTGGGGTGAACTAAACAGGGCCTTAGACAAGACAGGGGCTGTTTGTTTCACCAAGTAGAGTTAAGAATTAGTATTTGGCATTGTAGCACTTTCGTTTGTATTTGACAATTATTGTTCAATCATGGTCTAACTAGGCTCAAAAGATTTGTCTCGTAATTTACAATTAAACTATGTAATTAGTTATTTTTTTTATCTACATTTAATACTCTATATATATGTCCAAAGATTTAATGTGATAAAGAAAGTGAAAAAACTTGTAATCTAAACCAGGCCTAGGATTATAAATATTTTAGTCAGTTCTTAATCGCATAGGCATAGGTCATTTCTTAAAACATCCATTAGAGCAGATAAAATAAGTCATGTAAACTTGGCTTATAGCCTAGACAGCTCAGCAGAATCTGACGTGAAAGGGAGAGAAAAGAAGAGAGAGAAGAGGATGGTCGACGCCGGTTGAACGCACGTCCCGAGGCATCAAGCGCCGAGCACGCGTCCGTTTCCAGCCATGCTTGTCGCTTCAGATGCAGGTTGTGGCCCCCGTGCAAAGAATGGTAGCAAGGTCATGGACGGAGGCCGCGGACTTCCGCACGAGAATTTTTTCTTATTTTTAAATTTTTTCTGAAACAAATTATAAATCTAACTTCATTGGTCCGATTAGCTTATTTTATAATCTGTATTTTTCAACTTGTTTTTTCAATCAAAACAGTATTTTTTTCTCACAACAATTGTTTTTTCAGCGAAGCGAACGGGGCCATTGTTTTTTTATATTCAAAGCTAACACTTTTGGTCGCGCTAAAGTCCGTGACACGACCAAAACACACTACCGCGCCATGCATCGGCACGACACGACCTGCCACATCGGAAAGCGATTTTCACGTGGAAATCCTTGCCGCGCCAGCATTGTAGCGTCACGCCACTGGCGCGGCAAGACATAACCTTAGAAAAAATTGTATCTTTTTCATATGATCTCGGATGAAGATAATCTTTATATTAAAATTATAGCTCTCGACGAGATCTACAACATTTTAGTTTTGTGTTTTTTCATTTGAGGTCGTTAAGATACTCGAAAAATTATATGTTTCTTATATGATGTCAAATGAAGATATTTTCTATACGAAAGTTATAGCTTTTAATGTGATCTATAAATTTATAGTTTTGGGTTTTTTGCATTTAGGATCGCCGGCAAAAGCATCGGTGCCTCTGATGAGACGAGAAGCTGGAGACTGGAGTAGCTAGGAAAGAGGGAGGAAGACGGTGGAAGTGGTGGTGGTATATGGTTTGGAACAAAGTAAAAAGACTAACTGTTGTATGAATAATGAATGATCTGTTAAGCTAGTCTTCAAATGACATGGCTTGGCTATAAACCAAACTTAGGCCTTGTTTAGATCACCTCTAAATTTCAAGTTTTTTCACTTTCTCTCCATCACATCAATTTTTGGATGTATGTACGAAGCATTAAATGTAGATAAAAAAAATAACTAATTACATATTTTGGTTGTAAATCACGAGACGGATCTTTTAAGCATAGTTAGTTCATGATCAGATAAAATTTATCAAATACAAACGAAACGTGCTGCAGTATTCAGGTTGTAAAAATTTGCAATCCCTTATTGGCCTTCCTCTTGCGAATCCGAGCGGTTACTAGTAGTACCTTTTTTCTTTGAGGGCATTAATAACGCACGCAGGGCACTGTGAGTCCGAGCGGTGACCGGAGCCCATCATGCTTGGTCCTTGCTGAACGAACATTCCAAGACCTTTGGATGCAAATGGGCAAAAAGAAAAAGTGGATCTTATGACGTGTAGGGCCCATGCATGGTGTCAGGATGTGAAGGAGCCAACAGAGCCCGCCACTGTTGCGCGTAGCGTCAGGTACGGCCGTGGACCGTGGTGCGGCAGAGGGGTTGTGCAAGTCTCGACACTGGACACCGTCGAGCAGCCGGATAAAGGAATCGGATCAGCTTTCCTTCGCGCAACTACCACCCTGTCTGTTCGCTCGATTGTATCAGTTATCAATTTATAAGCCACATAAACGATGGAGCGAACCGGACGAAGAACGGGGGCATAGGGAAACTCGGGTTCTTTTCTGTGGCATCGTGCAGCGGTGGACGTGGGCCCGCGCGGACTTTTTTTTTTATCCAACACGACCCGCCCGGCCGGGGCGCTTTGGAATCGAACGCAAAAGCCTCGCTCTTTTTTTCGGAGGAAAAGCCTCGTTCGCACTATTTCCGCAGTCCGTGTGTGTGCAGGTGCGGGGCGCAGCAAAAGCCATCGCGAACAAAATCCTGCGGGTAAAGGCTGCGGCTTCGGCAGCCAGCGCAGCCGAGCGGACATGCGTTCAATACTCTCAATAGAAAGCCTCCGCTTTTTTGCTGATGTTCTGTTACTTTACGACCTCATCTTGTGGCCCCTCTATGGGAAATGAAAATCGTCGCAGCGGTGAGAACGGTGGCCGGGATCGTCACATCGACGAGAGCGAAGCAGCAGAGATGGAAATGACAGAAAGGAAGAACGTGGGTCCTTTCTCCCAAAATAAGGGGCCCCAAAAGGTTACCTGAAGCTGAAATGAAATGGCAGTGTGTGTGCCGATGGAGTAATGGAGTAAAGAAAAGTGAAGAAACGGTGCGAGAAAAATATGAGAGCAGGAAAGAGAACTGCATGCATGGATCGAAAAGGGAAAGCGAGACCTCAGTGCCAGCACATGTGTTCGTGGACGAAAAAGGGAAAACATTGAGGGGATGATCATGTCGAAGCGTTCGTCGAGATTCCAAGCTGACGTCCGGGCAGTACCGGATCCAGTAGAAACTACGTACTCCAATGCTAGAGGGTTTATTCCTTCGTCTTGTAATTTTAAACTTCAATGATTGTACGGTAATTTTTGTTGGGGGGTTTAGAAGAGGCTTCGTGCCCATGGTATCGGTAGGGGTCTCGAGCTCCAGCCTTGCTCCGACTGGCCCGTGTCAAGTGTCATGCTAGCTGTGGAAGTATGAGCGACCAAGGCATTTGCAGCGTCAAGACAGCGTGGCCTAGCTCGGCAATCGGCACCGGGCGGCAGCGCACCCGCCACCAGACCGCGAGCGCACGCCACCAGCAGCTCACCACCTAGCGCGCAGTGCCCAGGCCCGACCGCCTGAGTGCACCACAATTCACAGGAACGCGCGGCCGGCCAACGTGTGACGGTGTGAGATAGCGGTGGCGGCTCGGGAGTCGGGCCCACTCGCGGATAGCGCGGAACCCCATGGAGCAATCAGCGTGTATACGGGGCATCGGAGATTTCACTAATCCAGTCATGGCGCTGGTGCACCTACAGTGATGACGCTAGTACGCGAGTACTACAGAGGAACTCTCGGTAGGACCTGCCTAGGATGTAGCCTCCCGTAACCGCCTCTCCCTCCCTTGCGCCTCCATCTGTGGCACCCTTCACCGTGACTTCATCCTCGCCGGCGGCGTGCCACCTGGATCCGGAACAGGTGGAAACTCCCTAGAGGCTCGGTCTCGGGCGGAATTCTGGGAGGCGGGAGGACCCTTGACGGCGCGAAGAGATACGTGGATGCGTTCCCGACGATTGTTGAAGGTGCTCGTCGACGAACCAAGGAGAAGAAGTTTGGGTTACCAATTGATGCTTCGTTTTCTGAGCGCAAAAACATAGCAGCAGAGAAATCCATCCCGTATGAAGAGATTGACAGGAAGGAGGTGAAGATCAAATCTATTCCGATCAAGTTCAATTGGATTTCCAATGGCGTGTCGGCTGAAGTTGGTTCGAGTTCAGGAGATTCAGCGCAGGGGCTGACGGCGGGACCGAGCAGAGGAGATGCGCGTTTTGAGCTCAGGGGGCCTACACGTCAGCGCCCCTGGTTCTGGTTACCACCGAAGGTACGGATTGTATCGGGGATTTTGGGGAGATCTCCGGGAGAAGGGCCACGCAACGCTCATCCGGGAGGGGTGATACCGGATCCGGTCACCCGAACACCTTTCACTTCTTTGTCCCCAATCTGCAGTCGCAGCCATATCAGCATCAGATCAGGGTTTCTAACCCTAACCCGATCCCTCACCCTAGATTCAGAATCCCCCTATCAAATCCAACATCTTCAAGTTTGTTGGTCACTTGTGGGGATCTCCTTCCAAGACCTTTGCATCTGTGGCGCGTTCTGTGCCTGCGGATACTATCAGTGTGATGAATCAAGGGGGAGGTCATCGCAACAATGGATGGGGAAGTGGAACAGGTGGTCGAGGCTAGAAGGGTGGTGCGGGTGGATCTGGTGGTGGTGCGGGAGGGTTTGGTGGTGCTCAAAGATTCGGCAGAGGTCCCGGAAGGGGTGATGCGAGGAGAGAAAGGGGCCGAAATGTCTGGGATCATAGATCTATGGAAGGAGAACCCAAGACTGTTCCTCAAGAAGAAGCTCCAGCCATTGAAGAGCACGCTAACGAAAAGTGGGATCAAGCGGCCGAGAAAGCTGGTGAAAATCAAGTTCATGAGAGGAAGGATGATTAGAATGTCCAGTTTGGGGAAGATCAAGGTAATTCTGGCCATGAGACTGCTGATGCTCTTCGTAATCCCCCCAATCTGGCTCAGAATAGGGTGGCATGTGAGAATTGTGGGCTCTTCAACCATTCCACCAGAGACTGTCGAAGGATAGTATGTGAAATCTGTGGCTTCAACAACCACTCCACTTATGACTACAAGAGGTGTGTATTATGGAACACTGGTTCGGAGCTATTGCAGCCCAGGTGGAGGATCAGAGCTTCTTTTTCATTGAGGAATAAATTGATCCAAGGATCTCCAGAGAGAAGGAAAGCATTGCTGTGATCTCAATTATCTAGGGCCATCCTACTGGAAAGCAGATCGAACAACAGTTCATGAGCGTGGTTGGTTCTAGTTCCTAGAAGTGGAATGCTAGACAGGTTGGAGAGAATAGGTTTGTCATGCGGTTTTCCAATGCCAAGATGGTTGTGGATTGGAGTAAGGTCAAAGCATTAGCCATGGAACCAGCAGATGCTCTGATGAAAGTGGAGCAGTGGTCTCCTAAGATTGGTGCGAAAGGTGTTCTACAACAGGCTTGGTTCAGAATTAAGGACATTCCTGGTGATCAGAGATCAGTTAGAACCATTGCTAAAGTTGGTGGTCTTGTAGGCAAAGTCATAGAGATTGATGAAAAGACAAGATTTAGAGCTGATTACGTCAGGGTCAAGATTGCTTGTAGGGACATTGCCAAAGTCCCCAAAACCGCTGAAGGAATCTTGGGGTTATACATCTATGACTTTACTTTCAAGAGGGAAATGCAAGGTGATGGTACTGTGAAAAGTTTGACCAGTGGGATCAAGATAACTAAAAGGGACTCTCAACCCAAAAGGTTCAAGGCTGATGAACCTCCTAAGACCCTTCAAATCTCTGGCTCCTCCAGTCAAGGTGGCAATCAAAATCTTGGGGCTGGTTCTGATAAGAATGTTTAGCAAAAGAAGGTTGTTGTGATCACCAACTCTGCACCACCTAAGCTGAGTGGGGGCAGAATTGTGAAGAGTAACCCACTATCTGTGGATCAAATTCCCAGCATTGAGAAAGCTAAACTAGTTGTGGATCAACAGATCAATCAACCACCTAATTCTGAGGAGTAGGCTAACAGGGTACAAATCCCTGATACCTTTGAGGAGTCTGACACTGAAAGTGAGACTTTGAGTGATAAGCTGTGAAGGATTGATGCTTATGATACCAGAGAACAAGGAAAACCAAAAGAAGGTGATGGGGAATAGCAAGTTTGGGCAATGGAAATTGAAGAAAATACTGATATCCAAGACCAGGTTTTCTCTCTAAAGATGCAAGCTCAAGAGATTGGCAAGACCGAAACGCTGTCGTTAGGGAAGGTTGCTGATGGTGAAGGTTCTGTTATCCCTACCAATCTAGAGGAGAATGAGATGGGTTATGACACTCTCATCAACTCTCAAGAGATTGTCATTACATATGATGGTTCAACCAAAGCTTTGTTGGTTCCTACTGCTCCTAAAGTCGCTGGATAAAAGTGGTGGCTATGAAAGATCAACCTAAGGAAGCCTAGGTGGAGAGGAGGAGTGAAAGACTGATGAAAGAAGTTACTCTTACCACTCAGGAAAAGAATGAAGCTGTCGGTGCGAAATGTGGCCAACAAGTAAATATTTATAGTTTTGTCGTGCATTGTGATCGGATGTGGCCTAGCACACGATGACATATGATTTATACTGGTTCAGGCAACGTGCCCTACATCCAGTTTCAGTCGGTCGGTGACTTTATTCTAGAGCCTAGGTGCTCAAAGTTTATTGTGGGGTTACAAACGAGTAAGGAATGAGAAGGGGATGTTAGACCGGTCAGACTCTGATCCAAGTGGATGAGAGTGACAGATGCTCTAATGTGCGCTAAGTATTGGCGCATATGCTCTGTGTGTCCGAGCTTATCAGCTGTTGAGAGCGTGTAGACTGTGTAGCTATCGAGCTCTAGAGCCGTCAAGCCGTCGAGCTATTTTTTTAGCCATGGAGTTCTCGAGTCCTCCAGTCTTCCCCTTTAGTCCTCTAGTCATTGGGAGAGAGCGCATCCCCTTTTATAGTTCAAGGGGATGGCCTTACAAGTCAGAGAGAAAAAGAGAGTGCATACGGGCGCTGCCTAGTCTTGTTGCCCACGCCATCGGGTATGGGATGGCCACCATCGCCCGCCATACTGTTTATGCTGCCAGTGCCCACAATACTGTTTATGCTGCCAGTGCCCACAATATTGTTTATGCTCTGACGCGTCTGGCAGGATGTAGAGTGTTCGTCTGGTACAACAAACACCAGCACCCACAAATACTGTTTATGCTCTAGCGCGTCTGGCAGGCTATAGAGTGTTCGCCTGGCATGGCCCGATGACACCGTCCTACAGGTGGGCAGAGCATGGCAGGGTATGGTCCTTGGTATTGTGGTTGACTTGAGCGCCTTACCTTATCTGCTCCGCCTGCTCCCCAGGCTCACACCGAGCGAGCGTCCCCGATCGGTCATTTCTAGTCGGCCCCGACCGTGTCGGTCGGGAAAGAGCAGCGAGCAAAGGTTCGGCATATCCTCGGTTGGAGGACCGGGGTCGGAGTCGGACTACGGTCCTACCTCGGCCAGACCTTCCGGTCAGGGCTCCGACCAGGTCACCTGACCGGAGGTGCCGGTCAGGGATCGGATCATGGTCTTGGCCTATCATCGTGTATCTTGGTCGACCCAGACGCGCACTATCGCTGCGCCGCCTGCTGGGCCAAGTATTGTAGGGAAGCAGGTCCATTGGGGCCCCTAGGTTTATGAACCTGATAGGAGCCTCCGAGCCCCTTTGGGGCTTCTGTGAAGCTGTGAAGGGGCTGTTGAGTTGCTGCTTTTGAGGGCGTACGGGAGTACGATGCTAGAAGATCTCTCATGAGGAGAGAGCATCATACGTCTTGAATGGACCCCTGTCCTGGATTCTAAATCAGAGGACGGAGAGAGGGAGGAGAGCATTGTAGCGGGAGAACAAGGATCTTGGCTCCCTTGTTCCGCTTCATGCCCCAAGGTGCGGAGCAGTGCCGGGGCTGTTTACACATGTTTTGTGTGTTATTGTAAAAGCCTGGGGCTTGTGTCTTTGGCTTAATGAAAGTTTGTATTTACTTTGTAATTCCTGCGCCCATTGCGCCGTGGAGGCGGGCTGTTTATTGGAGCTTCGGCGTTTTCCCCCTTGGTTTTTTGTACCGCGTACGGTAACCGAGTAGGATTTAGGAGCCCAGCCTCCACGGGGAGGACTGGCAAAGGCTGTGGAGGCGCGCAGAGTGGATATGGGCGCGTAGCCTCCGTGGGGAGGACTGGCGAAGGTCACGAAGGTGCGCCGGAGGGATATTGGCACCCAGCCCCTGAGGAGAGGATTGACGAAGGCCGTGAAGGTGCGCCGTGCAGACATAGGCGCCCAGCCCCTGAGGAGGAACTCACTAGTAATCCGTTTTCCACCAGGTGCGCGTGATCGCACCCGGTGGGTGTAGCCCCAGAGCTTGTGGTCGACTAGGGAGTCGGTCGGTCAGTGGCTGAGCACCTTGGTACTTTTTTGGGGGACTGCGGACTCTTATGTCTCTTCTGGTCGGGGTGTTCACTCGTGTCCGTTCCGCCCACAACCTGTGCGGTCGGTCGGGTTCCCGAGTTAGGATCTGGCGGCTCAAGCCCCCAAGCTACTAGGGGCCGGTCAGGGTCGGTCGCATGATTTCCTGTGTCACCCTATCTGCGGTTTCCGCAACCAGAGGGGTTGAGCTGACGCCACTTGCCTCGATGGCTCGAGTGGCGGGCTCAGTGAGCTCGCTAACGGGCATGTTCGAGTGGAATCCGGGTCCGTCGTTCGTGGCGGAGTCGGCATAGCCTTCATGTGTCACTCCATTGCTCCTTAACCCGCTCTCCGACAGATGCCTCGAGTCATTAGAAGAGTGACTCGGGTGGCCTGACGACCTCCCTTGATAGAGATTATGTGGGAGCGGCTCGAGGTCGGGGATCGAACAAGAAGGTTGAGATGACCTGTCCGCTCTTGAGCGGGTCGGGTGAGGGCCGATAGGGCCCATCTATGTTTTCTCCCCTGGCTCTGTTTGATGCAAGGTGGCCTCGAGCCCTTCGCAGGCCGGCCTTCGAACCCCGGTTGATCGCCGCTCATATCAAACGAGACGACTACCGCTTCGTGACGCGATGCGAAGCGTTGTGATGCAACAATTGCATATGCAATGCTTGGATGTATGTGATGAATGTATGGATGAATATATGACTGAATGTATGCATGAGAATGGATGAATGAATGCCCATACACTGGAAAAGTAAAAGCGGGGTTGGTCAAGTTACCTCGATGGCTGGAGTGACGGGTTCGGGAGCTCCCATCGGATGTGTCCGAGTGGAATCTGGTCCGCCATTCATGACAGAGTCAACATAACTTGCATGGGCATCCCATCGCTCCTTACTGCTCTCTCGGTAGCCGCCGAGCCGTCCGATCGACTCGGGTGACCCGCTGGCCTCTCCTCGATGGAGATTCCGTCGATGGGCCCCTCCAAACCCCGCCAAGGAAGGCAGAGGGTCATTTGCGAGTGGTTGCGTCTCGTTTCCCGTGCCTAGGTTGCGGTAGTAGTGGCCCCACCCAGGCCACATCCCATTAGCCGAGCGACGTCCCGTCGAGCAAGCCGCGTCCCGTCAGCTAGGGCCACATCAGATTCGTTTCAGAATCCGAGATGCGATGTCGAACTGGAGGCCTTCCAACGTGGATGAGGAGGTCTTGGCCACCTTCACGAGAAGGGCTACTCCCATATAAGGAAATGGCATACTAGAGGGCTCCCATGCCGGGGGAGGTTGTTCCGCAACCCTAGGCCGACGAGGTCGTCTCCTTCCTCGCCTTCCATGAGCGTGGGCTCTGGTACCCAGCGCCTTTGGTTCCCTGTCTTGGGCTCCTCAACGCAGTGGGGCACTGGTGTTGCAAAGCACCTCAACCCGATTAGGGTGTTTGCACATTGCCGGCTTCATCATCGTCGGTGAGGCCTTCCTTGGGATGGTGCCGCACGCGGATCTCTTTTTGGGGATCAGCAGGCGGGCCCGTCCGAGGGAAACCGCCTAGAATCGCTTGGGTCGTGGGTTTGCCCTACTAAAGCAGCCTAAGCCCTTTGGTCCCCTACCCGGTGTACTCCCCCAGTGACTCCAACTGGGGATGGCACGATGAGTGGTTCTTTATCAGGAACCTGATGAAGGCGCCATTCCCGACCTTCATCGGAGAGAGGCCGGAGAGGAGGGAAAGCTGGTCGTGGTGTCCTGCCCATCGGCAGAACAAGCTAGAGATCATCGAGACGGAGCTTCGGAGGCTCATGCGGCATGGCCTCGCTGGGTTGCGGGTCTTCCATACCTTCTTCCGCCGTTGGGTCACCCCGTTGGCGGAGAGAACGCGACCGATCTGGTATACTCCTTTCTCGTGACCTTTTTCCTTTCTATTTTGATCTTTAGACCGATTTTAAGCCTCCTGTTTCACAGGGGCTCACGGGGTATAAATCCTGGCTGCATCTTCCGAGAGGGGCGGAAGGTGCTGCTCGGCAAGCCACCCAGAGGGTGGCCATGCTTGCCAAGAAGAAGAAGAAATCCATGAATGTCTAGAGGAGGTTTGATAAGGAAAAGGAGATCAACCGGCGAGTCCGTGGTGACGAGAGCCGGAGCGACGTAGAGGTAGAGCTCAAGTCGGAGGAGCCCACGGAGACGGGTGATGACGCGAGTACCTCGGAGGACGATGGAGATAGGGGTGCTACCGTGACCTTGGTGGAGCACCATGACCCTGATGCTGAACCCGTCGGCGGTGGGCGTGGTACAGAGATGTGCGGCGACGTTCCTAAGTCGAGGAAGCACGCCGCTAGTGAAGACGCCGCCCTCGAATGAGAGGCAAAGCGGGCGCAGTCGCCGCACCCTTCGGAGGCGTCGTCAACTTCGCAGCCCCTGTTCTGAGTGTGGCGGAGCATGCCGGTCGGTCGGGGGGGATGTGATTGTTCTACTGTGTCTTCAGGGTCGACGCGTGTGCACGACCCCCAACGAAGGAGATGCCACGAGCTCTGAGCTGTCGGCCGTGGCCGTTTGCGGGCCGAACAGGGATCGGCCGGGTTGCCCCCACCCTCGGTTGATCCGAGGGGGCGTCGGTCGCGACCCCCGAGCGATCCTGGTTCGGTCGGCTCATCGTCAGCCGGTCGGGGCTTCAAGGTTCTGCCGCTTTGGTCTAGGTATGTATTCATGCTTCCATTTGTTCTCATAGTTGAGTTTTTGGGCGTGACTAACCTGTGCTTGTGTGGCAGTGGCTAGGAGCTGGCAGGACTAGGGATTTCCCCACCTCCCATGCGAAAAGTGTGGAGACCCAGCCTACGGCGGGTTGCGACGAGCGAACAGGGAAGCAGGCTGGTGGCGACACGACCTTCCTTAATGGGCGTTGCACCTTCCCGGCCGGTCATGAGCACGGTGGCGGCCGTGACGGTGGCAATCCCCGTGGTGACGGCAGAGGCCGGGTCGGAGGTGACTCTTGCGGTCCCTCCCCTGCCGGTTGTGGGGGAGGAGAGGAGGGAAGCTGGGCTCCCTGTCTCACCCAACAGAGGCGCGCACGGTGCGCCCACCTAGTCAGAGCTGGAGGGGGAGCAGCTACCGGTGAGCTATGGAGTCCTGGTGGTGGACATCCCCTTCAGCGGTGAGGAAGACATCAGGGTGGAGCGGCCAGCCATCCCACCGTCCTAGGAGTTGGTGATGATCCGATCGTCGCTTGATATTGCGATAGCTGGATCTTCCGGCGGGTCGAGGGCGGCCCGCAATCTAGTGTGGCCTTGCCCCGGTGAGCCGGGAAAGGCTCAATTCATCCTTCGCGATGTGGAGGAGGTGAAGCTTTAGCACCTGCTCGGGGAGAGAGGACTGTCAATGGAGTCTGATCTCACCCTTACCAAGCCGAAGCTCAAGGAGGCCTTGGAGAAGGTTGAGCTCATCCATCAGGCCATGACTGTCGACCTGCCATGCATTGCCAAGGTAAGTTTTCTATGTTCCTACTATTGTCTTTGATTCCTTGGCATTTAAACGGTTGTCTCAGCACGCCTGCTTCTTTGTCTCATAGGACCTAGAGATGATGTCGATCCACAAGTCCCGGTTTCTTCGGGAGGAGCACGGTCGGATGGCACAAGCTGGAGTCCACCCGCCATGAGTCCCAAGACTGGGCGGCTGAGGCAACGGGAGCATGGGCGGCGGAGCTACGTGCGGTCGAGCGGGCGACTGCTATTGAGCAGAAACTCAACGCGGCAAAGGCCCACTTAGCGGAGACCGAGGCAGCGCTCTGGAAGTCCCTGGAGGCTCTAGAAGCAGAGCGGAAGGCCCGGTCGGACACCGAACGGGAGGTCATCGTGCTCCGGGGGTAGATGCTCGGGGCAGATGAGTTGAACTCTCGGCTGCTCGAGAGGGTGACCCAGCAAGAGGAAGGACTTTCCGTTCTCGAAAGCGCCCATCTCGGTACGTACCTATTCTGCCCTCGGTTGATATCTTGAATTTTTCTTTTCCTTGCTCCTAAATTTGTCGTCTATTTCTAGAACTGGGTGGAAAGATCGTCTCTCTGGAGCAAGAGCTGGAGATGGTCAAAGTGATGGTCGATCGGAGCACGGAGGCGCTAGCCCAGTCCCTTGAGGAGCAACACGCTCTCGAGGGAGAGCTCGACCAGCTTCGCAACATTGCGCAGGTGGTGGTCTCCGAGGTGTTCGGGTATGGACCGAGCACTAGTACGACCGTCGTCCAGCTGGCGGAGGTCTCGAATGAAGTTCGAACGCTCATCTCCGACGACATGTTCTATGAGACGTCAGGGGTGCTGACCTCGGTAGCGACCCACTACCCTGATCTAGACTTCATGGCCATCTATAGAGGATATGCCGATGGGTGGAGCGCAGACGAATTCCATGCACTGGGGGAAGGTTTGGTGCCACACGCACAGGTGGTCGCTGAGCAGGTCACCGCACAGTGGGTGATGGAGGCTCGCCGTTCGACCGTGGCAGCATATGTGCGTCGGGAAGATGTCGTCCAGCCTATGAAGGTAGCAGAGGCCGGGTTGGAGGCGAGCGTCGTCCTGCCCCCAACCGAGCCGGACGTCGTCCCAACCACGACCGAGCCGGGCGCTGTCGGCCCGACCACAACCGAGTTGCCTTCGTCCTCACCATATTAGAGTTAGAGTAGAAATAGTCAGTTTATGTAAAAGATAAATTCATGGGGGAGTCCCCATGTGAACAGTTTTATATTCGTGAATATTTTAAGTTCATTTTGTGATGAAATCACTCGTGAGGGGAAGCTTGTCCCGTTTGCCCTTGTTTTTATCCTTGCGTCGCTTTGTTTTTTTTCTTTCTTTTTCGCACCTACCCATTGACCCATAGGTTGCAACCTTAGGAACCCGGGCGTGGCCCGTGAGGCTCAGCTGCTCATAACCATAGGTCGTGGTAGGGTGTGATCGGTCGGGAGGCTAAAGCGCAAGTTACGTAGGGTAATCAAAGGAATGTGATGCCCTTTTGTTTGGGCGACGCCCTTTTGTTTGGGCGTAAAGTGTTACTACATGATAGTAAAAAAGGGGTGGTATTTTACCCCCGTGGAGCCCCCGAGCGACCCAGGCCGAGAGTGCTCGGGCTGGGGCACTGTAGTTGCAAGCATTGAATGGAAATAAACGGTAAAACCGAGCTTTAGGGAAACAAATGACGTAATTGTTCGATGTTCCAAGTGTTGGTGAGAACATTGCCATTGTCGTCCTTCAGCCGGTAGGCACCCGGTCGGATCACCTCGGCTGCCGCATACGGTCCTTCCCATGATGGAGAGAGCTTATGTTTGTCCCTGGTTGACTGGGTCCTCTGGAGTATGAGATCACCGACCTCGAGGATCCTCCCCTTGATTTTTCTTTCATGGTACCTGCGGAGAGTTTGCTGGTAACGAGCGAAGCAGATGACGGTCGTCTTATGAGCCTCATCGAGCAGGTCGACCACATCCTACTGAGCCTCTGCAGCTCGGTCTTAGTCGAAAGCCTTTACTCTTGGGGCACCGTGATCGAGGTCGGATGGCAACACTGCTTTGGGTCCGTATGTCAGGAAGAAAGGGGTGAACCCCGTGGATCAGTTTGGGGTCATTCTTTGGCTCCAGAGGATTGCTGGGACCTCTGCAACCCATCGCATGACATACTTTTTGAGTCAGTCGAAGATGCGGGCTTGAGTCCTTGGAGGACCATGGCATTGGCCTGCTCGATCTGACCATTAGTACGCGGGTGTCCGATTGAGGCCCAATCAATCCTGATGTCGTATCCATCACAGAAGTCCATGAACTTCTTCCCGATGAAGTTTGTTCCATGGTCAGTGATGATACAGTTAGGGACACCAAACCGATAGATGATATCGAGGAAGAACTTGACCGCCTCTTACGAGCGGATATTGGTGACGGGCTTCGCCTGTATCCACTTGGTGAACTTGTCCACCGCCATGAGTATGTGAGTGAAGCCACCTAGGGCCTTTTTGAGGGGTCCGACCATGTCGAGGCCCCAGATCGAGAATGGTCAGGTGATGGGGATGGTATGAAGCTCCTGCGTCGGCAGATGAGTTTATCGAGCGTAGAACTAGCATCCTTCACACCTACGGACCACCTCCTCTGCATCTCGCAGCGCAGTGGCCCAGTAAAAACCTTGGCAAAATGCTTTCCCAACCAGCGACCTTGGGGCCGCGTGATGTCCACAGATTCTGACATGGACTTTGAGCAGAAGCTGTTTCCCCTAGTCGGTAGGGATGCACTTCATGAGCAATCCTGATGGACTTCGCTTGTAAAGTTCGTTACTAATGGTGACGAACGTCTTGGCGCGTCGAGGGATTCGTTGTGCTTCAGTCCTTTCCGGTGGGAGAACCTCCTCGAGGAGGTAGGCGAGCAGTGGTTCTCTCTAGTCGGCCGGATCGAGTGCCATTATGGTGATGTCGCCGGGCGACGTTGCCATGGAGGCACCAAGGTCGGAGCCCCCGAGTGCTTGGTCGGGGACGGGGCACGTCGGGGGTCGGATCTCCCGAGTGCCAGATTGGTGTCGGAGCATGTCTGGGTTGGATCCTCTCGGATGCGGGCAGACGACTCGTGGAGGTCATTTACAAAGATCCTGTCGACGGGTGATTCCCGTCTAGCCACCAATTTTGTGAGGAAGTCGGCGGCATCGTTGTCCATTCGAGAGACATGATGCAGTTCAATCTGGCTGCTAGAAGTTTGGCGATCTCCTCGCCTATGGCCCTGTGCCTCTCGTCGTCAAAGCGACGCAGGCGTTGCTTGGCGGGCTTTGAGCCCAGGACAACACGTAGTGCATGCTCGGTGACCTCCCTCAGTATGCTCGGTGATGAGGACATCACTTCTTCAGAGGCACCCACTGATCCTCCAACTGTCATGCAAGGTCCAATGACCCGGGCTCGAATGCGACAACTCAATTTAGAGGTGAGTTCGTTCTTAAACGATCCTTTTCATACTTTTGAGAATAGACTACTACCTAATGATGTTATCTTGCTTAGGAATATTGGAGAGGGTCATGAGGGACTTAGAGGATGTGGTGGACATGAGGATGACCAGCAAGGACGTCCAACAGAAACTGGAGGCCCAATCCAACATGATTTCGAGTCTGCCTCGGCCTCCAGGACCAGTCTGCCTTAAACTGGTCACCCAGGATGCATCTGGACTCCGTTTTTGACGATCCACATATTGTTGGAAAGCTAATTTGATAAGGAAGCCAATCCAACTGGTCTCACGTCAAAATCTATTAGGAATCAATGGAAATCGTCAAAACAATTCAGTGTCCAGAATTTGCCAGGGTGCTGCGACACCATCTTTTGGTCCGTTGGACCGTGTATCGTGTTTGGGCCCATTAGGGGGCACGTCTAGGGTAGGCGACGACCCTAAGACCTTTATAATCATATGCCGCCGCCGTCATTAGGGTTTGGGGTTTTGCTTAGATTATTCTATCAAAAACAGTTTCGCCGTTTATCGGTTTGTGAGACCCCGACTCGTGAGATTAATCATACATCTGTAATTTGGTTGTGTTCTTTTTTGTTCTTGCTTGTGTTCTTCGTTGCGCAAGCAGGGATTAGCCTTCTTAGCGAGGTTAACCTGGTCCATGACTCGGTTGATAACCAGAGGAGCTGTGGTGCTAAGATTGTAGGGTTCGATCTTTCGATCTGAAATCGGATCGGTGTGTCATTCTCCGCCACAACGATAGTTACCACCACCTGACGGAAGATCGGGATCCCCGTCTCCATTAAGTGGTAATTAGAGCTAAGGTATACCGCCAGGTTCATATTTATTCCCTAGTTTGAGTGTTTCACATTCGTCCCATAGTCCAGTGCCATACTCGTTTTTCCTGTCCTAGAACCTTCCGCGCCATAGCCTTTACATATTTCAGTTTCAGAGTCCGTCGTGTTGACTTTGTGTGCTGGTCGAGGTCTTGTTGCTGGTTAGGTCGTGTTAGAGTCCAGTTCATGTGTTTTTCCCCATCGTTTCCATCAAATCTTTGCTGTTGCGACTAGTTTTGTGCACATTGTTCCCGTTTTGTCCTCTAATTCGGAGCCAATTTTTAAAACTGGTCTAGTTTTCACATACGAACTCTGATTTTGACGTTCCATATATCAAAATCGATCAGAAAATTTTTTGGATCCGTCCGTCCCCCAAAACTTTGGGGTTCAGAAATTTTAAATTGGTCAAAAAGTGGTCACAAGATCCTCTTTTCGTAGTCACAAGGTTTTTTTTCGATTTTGATCAAGTTTTCTAAAAATTCTATAGGCCGCGTCTTTCACTTGTTTGAGCTCATATTTTCTGTGGTTATTTCTTTTGTGCTCCTAAGTAAAGGAAAAAATATCAAAAAAATAAAATAAAAAAGTCAAAATTTCCCAAAAAACAACGATAGCCCAAAAAATAAAAAAAAGAGGGGCAAAAGAGGAACAATATTTAGAGGAGCACATAGAGAAGACCAAAGTGAGCTGTGTTAGCGTGTGCTGTCTGGTTCCTTGTTTGTGTTGCTGTTTCCATCCACCATACTTGTTTTTCACACACCTGTCACCTTGCTATCCACCATACTGTTGTCACACACCTGGTACTTGCAACATTTTATACCAGCAACGAGAACAAGTACTTTGGACTATAATTCAACATTACTTTCTGTTACTGACTTGTGTGTCAGATATACATATTACTCTTTGTTTGCCTTCTAAGCTCCACAAATTCTTCAGATCAGTACAGAAAAAGGGCTTTGCAATCTCGGTACCACTGCCTCACAGGTATCACGAACCAGCCGCCGGTTGTACCGCCCACTGCTTGTGTTGGTAAGAACTTTGTAAGAGCTTGGTAAGACGCTTTCACTTGCTGTGAAAAGTGACACCACTGCAACCACGTAGTCATTTGGTAGGGATAACTTTCACCGTTTGTTCCTGTTTTTGTGTTTACAATGGCAGGAGGTGAACAGACTGGAGACAACAATCCTAAGGGTTTCAACGAGTGTGTCAGCCATGAGCAACTACAAGCTGTTGTAGAGGATGCCCAAAAACAAATGAATGAGGACGTCAGGAAGGCCGTCACTGACGCACTCATTGAACTCAACATTGGCAACAGCATGGAGAGATTGGACAAATGAATTTCCACGCTAACTGACAAGGTTACTGAGTTGGAAACCTTGGTGGTGGTCAACAACAATGACGTCTCTGGCAGCAACACTAATGGTCTCTTGCCAGAAGACACGGTGCATGATGCTGTTGGGAACATAGATCGAGTAGCCTTCCGACAAGCAAGATTACGACGATGTCTTCGCCGCAACACGACAGGTATGGGTGGTGTCCACCACCATCAAGGTAATAATCACCGTGTACCTGATGATCCTTATGCTAAGATTAAGTTCACAATACCATCTTTTTCGGGTCATTACGATGCTGAGGGATATCTTGATTGGGAGATGACAGTAGAACAAAAGTTTAGTGCCCACCTTGTGCCTGAGCATCATAGAGTTTGTCAAGCTACTAGTGAGTTTAAGGATTGTGCCATTATTTGGTGGAATGGGCTAGCTGCACAGGATGCTTTACCTAGTACATGGGAAGAACTTAAGGTAGCTATGCGTGATCGTTTTGTTCCTCCTTATCATAGAGATTTGCGTAAGAAATTGATGTGTTTAGAACAAGGAGATAAATCTATACAGGATTACTATGGTGAGCTCCAAAAGGGATTGATGCGCTGTAGTGTTGTGGGGGGGAACGAAAATGCCATTTGTCATTTTTATTTGGGTTTGAGGCGTGAGATTCAGGACATTGTTGATTATAAAGAATTTAACACTGTCAACCAGTTGTTTTAGTTTGCTATGCTTGTAGAAAAGGAATTGCAAGGGCGTGAACGGCAGGGCAAGAGCAAGGTCAGCATCACATACACGCCACGCTCGGCACCATCTTCGGGCTGACCAAGCCAACCACCTTTCGGCCACCTCCACCAGCGAGAAAGCGACCAACAGCCTCTGGAGTTTCCGCTACACCTAAGGCACCTCCCGCACGACCTTTAGATTCGGGTAAAAATTTTTGCAGGTGCCTACCAAGAGTTCCTCATCCGTTGTATCGATGGGACACACTTCGGGCATTTAGTGCCACCGCTGCCATGGCATTGGCCATGTGCAGAAGGACTGCCCAAGTCAGTGGGCATATATTGCTACAGAAGATGGTTACATCAGCACCTCTGACATTGAGGATGAAGAAGACCAAGATGCAGATGAGGAGGACGGCGAAGTCTTTGGTGACGAGGCCACGATGGCCTATAGGAGCATCATTGTACAGCGGGTGCTCAGCTCACAAGTCCAGCAACCTGAGAAGCTACAACGCCATAACTTGTTCTAGATTTTCTTCGTCATCAGCGACCGTCGCGCCACGTGTCATTATTGATGGAGGTAGCCGCAACAATTTGGTGAGTTCTGATTTGGTCAAGAAGCTTGGCTTGACCACACGGCCACACCCACGTCCATACCATATTTAGTGGCTAAATGACTCAGGTAAAGCAAAGGTAACACAAACTTGCAGAGTCTCATTTTCCATTGGTTCTTATGCTGATTCTGTTGATTGTGTTGTGGTACCTATGCAAGCTTGTTCACTCTTATTGGGTCATCCTTGGGAACATGATAATGATGCTACACACCATGGTAGAAGTAATAAATACACTTTTGTGCATAAATGAAAGAAAATTACTTTGGTACCGTTGACCCCTGCTCAAATTGTACAAGCTGATAGAGAACGCGCTGCTAGTTTGAATGATATCCAATCTGAAAATCAGCAAGTTGCTAATTCTATTTTCCCACCTAAAAAGGATAAGTCTACATCTATTTCTAAGGCTAAGGGGATTAAATTGAAGGGTGGTGTTATGCTTGCAACAAAATGTGACTTTGCTGAAATTTCTGATGATGATATTTGCTATGCTTTGGTATGCAAACGAGCTATGTTTTCGCTTGATGATATTGTTAGCTTGGTGCCTCCTGCTGTCACTAACCTTTTGCAGGAGTATGAGAACATTTTTCCCACTGAGATACCCCCGGGGCTGCCACCTATGAGAAGGATAGAGCATCAAATCGATTTGATTCCGGGAGCAACCTTGCCCAACCGTGCTGCCTATCGAACCAATCCCGAGGAGACTAAGGAAATTCAGCGGCAAGTCCAAGATCTTTTGGACCACGGGTATGTACGTGAAAGCCTTAGTCCTTGTGCCATTCCTGTACTTTTGGTTCCTTAGAAAGATGAAAGTTGGCGTATGTGTGTTGATTGTAGAGCCATCAATAATATTACTATTCAGTATCGTCATCCTATTCCTAGGCTAGACGACATGCTAGATGAGTTGTGTGGTTCTATAATTTTCACTAAGATTGACTTGCGAAGTGGCTACCACCAAATTAGAATGAAACTTGGAGATGAATGGAAAACTGCGTTTAAAACCAAATTCGGGTTGTATGAGTGTTTAGTAATGCCTTTTGGTTTGACAAATGCACCTAGCACTTTCATGCGCTTAATGAATGAGGTTTTAAGAGCTTTTATTGGACATTTTGTGGTTGTTTACTTTGATGATATATTGATTTACAGCAAGTCTTTTGATGAACATATGGATCGCTTACATGCTATTTTTAATGCTAGACGTGATGCACGTCTATTTGGTAACCTTGAGAAGTGCATCTTTTGCACGGATCGAGTTTCTTTTCTTGGCTATGTTGTAACTCCACAGGGAATTGAGGTGGACGAGATGAAAATTGAATCCATAAAGAGCTAGCCGGTTCCCCAAACCGTCACACAGGTGAGGAGTTTTCTTGGTCTTGTAGGATTCTACCACCGCTTCGTCAAAGATTTCAGCACCATTGCTCCCCATTGCATGAGTTGATGAAGAAAGGGGTGGTGTTTCATTGGGGAGAGGCACAAGAGGAGTCCTTTGACACTTTGGAGGACAAGCTCACACACGCACCATTGCCGCAACTTCCAAATCTTGGTAAGACTTTTGAGCTACAATGTGATGCTAGTGGAGTTGGCATTGGTGGTGTTTTGATGCAAGATGGTAAACCTGTTGCTTTAGTGAAAAAATGCATGGTCCTGTTCTTAATTATTCCACGTATGATAAAGAATTGTATGCACTTGTTCGTTCTTTATTGACGTGGCGTCATTATTTGTGGCCTAAGGAATTTGTTATTCATTCTGATCATGAATCGCTTAAGTATCTTCGCTCTCAAAATAATCTGAATCGTAGGCATGCTAAATGGGTAGAATTTATTGAATCTTTTCCTTATATTATCAAACACAAGAAAGGGAAGGATAATTTGATTGCTGATGCTTTGTCTAGAAGATATACTTTGCTGTCCCAACTTGATTGTCGGATTTTTGGTCTTCAATCCATAAAAGAACAATATGCGCTTGATCCTGATTTTAAGGACGTGTTGCTTAATTGTAGAGAGGGACGTACATGGAATAAGTTTATGATCAATGATGGGTTTTTGTTTAGAGCTAACCACCTATGCATTCCAGTTGGTTCCGTTCGTCTTTTGTTGTTGCAGGAGGCATATGGATGCGGATTGATGGGACATTTGGGTGCCAAGAAGACGGAGGAGGTGCTGTCCACACACTTCTTTTGCCCAAGGATGAGGTGAGATGTAGAGCGGTACGTTGCTAGGTGCACCATATGTCAAAAAGCTAAGTCACGATTGAACCCACATGGTTTGTATATGCCTCTTCCTGTTCCTTCTATTCCTTGGGCAGATATATCTATGGATTTTGTGTTGGGATTGCCAAGGACTAAGAGGGGGAGTGATAGTATTTTTGTGGTAGTTGATCGTTTTTCTAAGATGGCACATTTTATTCCTTGTCATAAGAGCGATGATGCTGTTCATATTGCTGACCTTTTCTTTCAAGAAATTGTTCGCTTGCATGGTATGCCTTCTACTATTGTTTCAGATCGCGATGCAAAATTCTTGAGTCATTTTTTGTGCACATTGTGGAATAAATTGGGGACCAAGCTGCTGTTTTCTACAACATGTCATCCCCAAACTGTTGGACAAACTGAGGTTGTGAATAGAACATTGTCTACCATGTTGAGAGCAATTTTGAAGCGTAATTTGAAGATGTGGGAAAAGTGTTTGCCGCATGTGGAGTTTGCATATAACAGGGCAGAACATTCAACCACCAAGGTAAGTCCTTTTCTGGTAGTGTATGGTTTTAACCCCCGTGCTCCTATTGATCTTTTGCCTTTACCTACCACTGAGAGAATACATAGTGATGCTAGAGAGCGTGCTGATTTTATTCGTAAGTTGCATGAAACAACTAAAGTAAATATAGAAAGAATGAATGAAAAGTATAGAATTGCTGGTAGTAAAGGTAGAAAAAAGATTAAACTTGAACCGGGTGATTTGGTTTGGTTATATTTGAGAAAAGATAGATTTCTTGAGTTGCGTAAGTCTAAATTAATGCCAAGAGCAGTTGGTCCTTATAAGATTATTGAGAAAATAAATGATAATGCATACAAACTTGAGCTGCCACCCGAGTTCGGGGTTAGTCCCATCTTTAACATTGCAGATTTGAAACCTTATTTGGGAGAAGAAGATGAGCTTGAGTCGAGGACGACTCCAATTCAAGAGGGGGAGGATGATGAGGACATCACTTCTTTAGAGGCACCCGCTGATCCTCCAACCGTCATGCAAGGTCCAATGACCCGGGCTCGAATGCGACAACTCAATTTAGAGGTGAGTTCGTTCATAAGCGATCCTTTTCATACTTTTGAGAATAGACTACTACCTAATGATGTTATCTTGCTTAGGAATATTGGAGAGGGTCATAAAGGACTCAGAGGACGTGGTGGACACGAGGATGACCAGCAAGGACGTCCAACAGAAACCGGAGGCCCAATCCAACATGATTTCGAGTCTGCCTCGGCCTCCAAGACCAGTCTGCCTTAAACTGGTCACCCAGGACGCATCCGGACTCCGTTTTTGACGATCCACATATTGTTGGAAAGATAATTTGATAAGGAAGCCAATCCAACTGGTCTCATGTCAAAATCTATTAGGAATCAACATGAATCGTCGAAACAAGTCAGCATCCAAAATCTGCCAGGGTGCTGCGACACCGTCTTTTGGTCCGTTGGACCGTGTATCGTGTTTGGGCCCATTAGGGGGCGCGTCCAGTGTAGGCGATGACCCTAAGACCTTTATAATCATACACCACCGCCATCATTTGGGTTTGGGGTTTTTCTTAGATTATTCTATCAAAAACAGTTTCGCCGTTCATCGGTTTGTGAGACCCTAACTCGTGAGATTAATCATACATCTGCAATTTGGTTGTTTTCTTTCTTGTTCTTGCTTGTGTTCTTTGTTGCGCAGGCAGGGATTAGCCTTCTTAGCGAGGTCAACCTGGTCTGTGACTCGGTTGATAACCAGAGGAGCTGTGGTGCTAAGATTGTAGGGTTCGATCTTTCGATCTGAAGCCGGATCGGTGTGTCATTCTCCTCCCCAATGATAGTTACCACCACCTGACGGAAGATCGGGATCCCCATCTCCATTATCCGGCATGTCAGAAGGCTTCCACGTGAAGACATTGCGATTTGCGCGTAGAAAGTCGGCGAGCTCGCTTTCCTATTTGGACAGGAGCTAGGTCCCGATCCACACCGTCTTGGTTGGGTTGCTAGGGTCGATCTCCACCGCCTTGGTTTCCTTGGTTGGATGGAAGGTGCATGAGGAGGTCTGCCCGTTGCGGTCGAGGACTGCTGGAGTCGCCAAATTCCCGAGCTCTAGGAGCTCGGTGGAGTTGATGACGGTAGTGGCAAGCTCGTAATGCTCACGGTCGCATGTGTAGGCGTGTGAGATGGTGCTACCTATGGTAATAACACCTTTGGCCCTGGCATCTTTAGCTTGAGGTAGGTGTAGTTTGGGATCACCATGAACTTGGCGTAGCATGGCCACCCTAAGATGGCATGGTAGGACCCTAGAAAATCTACTACCTCAAAGGTTAGGACCTCCGAGCAGAAGTTGGCACGGTCAGCAAATGTGACAGGCAGGTCGATCTACTCGAGTGGGTATGCCTGCGTCCCTAGGATCATGCCGTGGAAGGGAGAGCTCATTGGGCGGAGCTCTGACCGAGGGATGCTCATGGCATTGAGGGTGTCGACATAGAGAATGTTGAGGCCGCTGCCTCTGTCCATCAGCACCTTGGTGAGGCTCTTCTTATGGATGATAGGGTCCACAATGTGCGGGTAGCGACCTGGTTAGGCGACGTTGGAAGGATGGTCTCTCTGATCGAAAGTGATCGGAGCGTCCGACCACCTAAGGAAAGAGGGGATGGCCGACTCGGCGGCGTATGCCTCTCTGTAGCGTACCTTGTGTTGGTGCTTAGAGTGGATGGTGTTAGATCCCCCAAGGATCATGAGGCATTGCTCAAGGTCAAGGAAGCCTTCTTCATCCTTGCCCGCCATGCCTCCTTTCTTGGCTACCTCCTCCTTGCCTTTCCCTTCCTTTGGCTTGGTGGCTTGAGGAGCTCGCAGTCCCTGTAGAGGTATTTGACGGGATAGGCGTGGTTGGTGCATGGACTCTCCATGGGCTTGTCAAAGTGGTCAGGCTGGCCCTGCTGGGGCTGCTTCCCCGCATGGTTGGCCGCGGCGACCAATGCTGGGTTGGCCGGTCGGCGCTGATCCTTCTTGTTCTTCTTGCCCTTTTATGTTGAGGGGCACTCGCCTTGGTCCTCACGCTTGGCCTTGCCCCTATCCTGACCACCGCTGAAGACCGCCTCGACCGCCTCCTCATCGAAGGCGTGGTTTGTGGCAATGTCGAGCAGGTCACGGGTGGTACGGGGCTCCACACAACCGAGCTTGTGGATCAGGGACTTGCAGGTTGTCCAAGAGAGGAACGTGCTGACGACATCCACATCGACGACATAAGGAAGGGAGTTGCACTGCTTTGAGAACCTATGGATGTAATCCCGCGAGGGACTCATTGGGCTCCTATTTGGTAGCTCTTAAGGTCCTAGGAATTCCGGGACGGACATCGTCCCCTAGAAATTTCGACGAAGACCCTCTTGAGATCCGCCCAGTCGCGGATGCTGTCGGGCGGAAGGAATTCGAGCCATGCTCGAAGATGCTCCCCCACGTAGATGGGGAGGTACTAGATGATGAAGTGGTCATCATCCACTCCTTCAGCTCGGCAAGTGAGCTGGAAGTCTTCAAGCCATATACCGGGGTTCGTCTCCTCAGTGCACCTGGCGATGTTGGTGGGCGGTCAGAAGCGCTGTGGGAACGACGCTTTCTGGATGCGGTGACCAAAGGCTCGTGGCCCTAGGCCATCTGGGCTGGGGCTCAGATCATTCGATCGGCCGCCATGCCTAGGGTGCGTGTCCTCACACTCCTCGATGGTCAGGCTAGGGCCAGCGCTGCCTGCTCTCGCCGACATTAGCTGGACATCATCATCGCGCCGGGCATGGCATCGATTGTTGATGATGTTGCAAGCATCACGGTTTAGCCCGAGCCATTCACGCACAGGTGGTCAGTGTGGAGCGAGTGCTGGGTCGAGCTGCGGTGCAGCCGCGGCTTCCTGCTCCACGCTCGACAACTACTACGGTGAGTGGACAGAGCGATTCGACTAGTGCGGCCCTAGTCCCCTGGTTGGGCAAGAGGCTGCGTGCCGCTGTCGCGACGTGGAGCTTTCCGCCTGCTGAGCAGCGGTGGTCTCCACCAGTGCCTAGAGGTTCCGGTGGATCACCTGCTCCTGGGGGTCGGTAGGCTCGGGGAGGTCGCGTAGAAGCATCGCCGCAGCGATGATGTTCTGGCCAGCCCGAGCAAACTAAGGGAGATCATCCCCTCCGTCTAGGATGTTACGCTAGACCTGATGGGCATGACCCCGAGCGCCGCTCGCTAAGTTATGCGCATGTGGGCAGCGTGATGTGCCGAGGGCGCCGGTGCAGGCGATGGCTGGCTCTGCCACCTTTGTCGTAACTCCTCACCATGCTCCTACGCACGTGCCAGAGCCTACGCACGGGGGTCCAGAGGGGTGTGAGTCTCCAAAGACTCCACTACCTCTGGTGGCTGTCCTGAGGCGTTCGCCATAGCGCACTCCTGGGACAGAGGGTGGCCAGGTGCCATGACGTCGCCGATGCTAGAGCTGTCTCTTTCAACCTTGTCATCGATGAGGTCATGGAAGGAGGCGGGAGCGTAGACCGACATCCCCACAAACTTAGATGTGAGAGGGGGCGGCGTCAGCATCCTTCGGAGCCCTCGTGCGGATGCGTCCACAGGGGACGCAAAGCTGTAGAGGGACCGGTTGCATGGTGGTCATGGTGGGGAGAACGGGGTCCCTCCAGAGAGTTGGCGGAAGGTGTTAAACAGTGAGTACAGAACAATATATACATCACTCACCGTGGGGTTTAAGCCCAGCATGGGCTCAAAACGAAGCACGGTTGTCTCAACGTTGAGGTCATCGAGTGGCCCGGGGCCGATGGAGGGCACTCCTCCTCCAGTGGGCGCCGGGACAAGCGCCTCCTCGTGGAGGTAGAGTACGCCAAGCTGATCGACGACGAAGTCCAGACTATCGAAGAGGAAGGTCTAGCGAGGCACGAAGATGGGAGGAACCCACATCTGTAACACCCTCGGTGTTACACCATAAATCGTTTACTAAAACATGTCATGAGCATCATGTTTAGGTGTTAATGCATGTGATAAAGTGTGTAGATCAATTTCTATAACTCGAAACGATCAACTAAAATACGAAACGAAAGTTGATTCGATAGTCATGTTATATTACTAAGGGTTTAAAACCAATTTTTATTAAGCAAAAATGCTATAGAACATATATGTGTCACCTTCATAAAATTTGAAGTACAAACTTTGTAGATGACAATGAAATACTTGCGGTCAAAAAATGATATTACTAGCTAATATTTCCACTAGCTTAGAAATCACAAATGGAAATCAAATTCAACTCAAAAACTTAGAAATTTTCAAGTCTGTCAACAGTTAGACCCAGCTTATGTTTAGCAATTTATTGTGAGAGACTGGGTTAAGGAGTGGTGTAGTGTTATGGCTTGATTTGGTAGTCTCATATGCCATCTTGAGCATGGTGAAGACGGTTTAGGTTTAGGAGCAACCGTTTGGTCGTGTTGAACGCTTTAAAATTCGTGCGTGTCACTGTCTCGGGTTGGTTGGCGCTGGGTGCGCGGTCACCGCGTGGCCTTCTCATGCCGCGCACATGGCCACACCCCGCGCGGTCAACCATGCCACCACGTTTGGCCGGTCGAGTCGCCTAGGCTTGGCCGAGGCCGGCCGCAGCGAGCCGCTAGCCCCGTGCCTGCTGCTCTACCTCGCGCTGTCATCTTGGGTGCCGCCGTGGCCGTGCTACACTACCATCACGTCTGCACTGCTGACGCTCCTCGCATCGCGACACTACAACTGCCATCGCATCGTCATCGCATCCGCGCCTGTCCGCTGCCCCTCTGCGCTGTTGCCGCCCCTGTGCGTGTCGCCTCTGCTATGCGCACATGGGCGAGCCACCGTCGCCATGCCATTTATGGCACTGCGACACGCGGGCCACACCGGTCGAACGCGCGCACGCATTGTCCATAGCGCCGGCGCGTGGGTCTCCTAATCCCGCCGATCACGTCTCACCAAGGCATGGATGAGCCGAGCCCACTGTCGCTCCATTTCTCCCTTTCTCTCTTCTCTCTCTGCTTTCCACCGTCGTCTAGTCGCGTCACGGCGAGTTAGAGAGCGAGCACCTCTCATCAATTCCTCGTGCTCGCGTCTCTGCCTTGACGCCCCCTCTCCAGCCGACCCCACCCCGCCTTGACTCGCGTCACGCCGAGCTCCAATTTTGGAGCTTTGCCCACCACAATGCCATTAAGGCCCATCACCGCCCGCATCGTGGCCAGCCTCCACCACTTCACCCTACGCCAATTCCTCTGCACCACTAGCTTGCCTTGGCTCCCTCTTTGTCATGCGCATGCTAGTCGCAGGTCTAGTGTCGCCTCCTCGCCACTGACGTGGCCGTGCCTTTGCGGTCCACTGTGCACCTCGTAGTGTGCATGTGGCCAGCCTCGCTCGGGTCATCTCCGGCCAAGCCAGCTTTTCGGTAAGGTCACTGGTGAGTTGTCGTTGCTCACCCGCTACCCCTACCGCCTTGTTGTTGTTGTGGCTCCCCAGAATGGCATCGCCTTTGCCATAGGGTGGCCGCCATCGTGGAGAGGTCCTTCTACGTCGTCCCGGCTCGTGCAACCACCGCCCATCGTCTCGCGTCGAACAAAATTTGTGAAACAAAATTTGTTAAGTTCCTAAAATTGTGCTCTATTGGTTAGTGTATTTAGTTCATATATACTTGTTGATACAAGGAGCTATTAAATGATTTGAGAGTGCTTAGTATTATTAGGTTAAACATTGTAGGAATTTTTGTGGTAAAATGGTGATAGCTTTAGCTTTGAAAATTTTCCAGTGGCTTCACGGCATTATTTTGTTCTCACTGTAATTTTTGTAGCTTTAGAATAGACTAAACATAAGGGTAGTTAAATGCTCTTTGTTTCAAATATACATTAAATCATTAGTAGAAATAGAGATATATCCTTCATTTGTAAAGCTAGGTGTTTGTTAGTTGAACCCAACACTTTACTTGATGAAGATGATAGTTAGCTTAGTGCCTTAGTCATTAGAGCTAGCTTAGTAGCTTACCATGTGTATTCTTATTTTAAGAGTTGCTGTTGCTGAAATGCTAAGTGTTGCATCATCATTGCATGCATGTAGAGAACGAGTTGGTGGAGATCGTGATCATCGGAGATCATGAGTTCGAGGAAGTGATCGAGGAGTACGAGGAGGAGATCCTCGTGTAAGAGGAGGTCTTGGAGTTGCAACTGACTAACTGAGTTGACATCGCGCCTACCCAAGGCAAGCCCCGGTACATAACCCTTATTTTGAATAATCACTGGATATATATATGTGATGTGCATTTACATTATAGGCTTATTGTTGAAACTCATGCATAGATAAACCTACCTATGAGTTCTACTAGCATAGGTCGAGTAGCTGCTATGCTTAGGCTATCGGTAGCGTGAGTAACTTGCCGTTACTCGCAATAGGTGATTATTAATATTACTCTCATGATAAAATGGTGAAAGGATATGGAGACCGGGCAGGGATATGGCACGGGTATTGGTGGGTGTAAGAGGTTGTGTCCCGCGGCCAACGGGGCATAGCTTGGTTACACTATTTTTCCTGTCCATGTCGGTTAAGGACCGGCCATTGCATTGGATTCTAGTCAGGTCACAGACTTATTATCCTGAGCACATACTTGCTTATGGGAGCAGGAAGGCTCGTTGCTCTCTTGTCGTGGGTTCCGGCTCTTTCCGGACCGATAGATTGGAGGCGGGGATGGTGGAGGTCTAAGCACCACACTGAGTCCGGGACTCAGGTGTGGGCGCTTGGAGTCCAAGTTTGGATGGGGACCTGGACCCCTTGATAGGAGAGTGGTGGGTTGGTCCTGCTTGTGCCTAGGGTACAAGCGGGGCATGTGTTTTGGGGTACCTAGCTGGGCTACATTGATTCATGAATCGATGTGTAATACGGTACCACTTGTCTATGATCTAGCACCGTAGTAAGAGCTGGAAGATGAAAGATGTGAAATGGATCTGATTGCTCAACTCTTGCTTGAAAGTAGAACAGGTGCTTACATAGAATGGTCAGCTAATGAACTGATTATGACTGCTAGTAAAATACATACTTAAGGATTCACTACTAGTAACACTTTTTGTAAAAAGGAAACCCAGTAAACCATAAAGCTTATCTTACCCTTTGGAGTCCAGAAATTATTCCCACTGGTCGGGTAAGTCTTGCGAGTACATTGTGTACTCAGGGTTTGTTTACCCCTGTTGCAGGTGTAGCTTGAGGAATGGCTGTTGTGTGAAGGATTCTTCTGGTGGGCACAGACGGATCCTTGTATCTTATCGTTAGATGTTTATTTTAATTCCGCTATTTAAATTCCTCACTCTAAACTTGGTATTGTAATAATGCATTTCTAAGAACTCTTGATGTATCAAATGAACTAAGTATTGTAAGCTTGTTCTTATTATTGGATCCTAGAGGAAAAATGTGGATTATTCGAGTTCTCTTGGGGTGTGCTCGACGGAACCGTCCGATGTAGCTTGCTTTCGGGAAGCTTAGTGTCTAGTGGAAGACAAGCACCTCTGAAGGTGTGTTATTTTGGGCGGTTCTACCATAGGTGGTATCGAGCCAATAATGAGTCTACGAGCTTCATAATTGTTTTCAAAACCTAAAATTTGACCAACAAAAAGTTTTGCGAAAGGTAGGATGCGATAAAATTATGTAAATAAGTATAAGCCCTAGCAGCATGGTCTATCTAGGATAGCGGCACTGGTTTTATCTAATCAAGTTTCTGCAGGTACACTAACTTACACTGCATAAGAATCGTTTAGCAAGCGGAAAGTGAGTGTGCGATGTGCCGAAAAATTATGTGAATGCCGCTATATTCCGACTTCAGTGAACGGGTAGACCGATGCAAGCATCATGAAAATAGAATCTTGTTTAAACTAAACTCCCTCCACACGTATAATATGGATTAGTGAATTGATAGGATAACTAAAAAGAATGCTTCGTCTAAAGTCTTATCATTTCTCTAGTCTCTCGCTCCTAATCTGGAGGGTTGTCTGTAATGGTTGGTTCCTATCTATTTACAGATGAACCTGAGGTCTAGTCGTGGGAGTACTAGCGCTGGGATAGACCAAGGTGATAACAGTCATAATGAGGACATTGGCAACACCAATGGGGACAGCCACGAGGCCCCACTTCTGGCTCCTCCTCCTCCGCCACCACCACTTTCGATGACCCATGTGGAGATGATGGCGGAGGTGCTGGCTGCTCGGCGCGAGTCAGCCTGTGCCTTGGAGATGCTAGCCTAGGCGATTGGTGGCTTCGCCCGTGGAGGCCCTGGTCGCAATGGCGGGAACAGGGGTGGTGCCCGTGGTCCTGAGGGGCCTTGCTTTTACCAAGATTTCTTAAAGACACACCCACCCACGTTCACACCGACTACTGAGCCTCTGGATGCGCAGCATTGGCTTCGTATTCTAGAGCAGAAGTTTCAGCTACTCACTATGACTGAAGAACGGAAGGTGCGCTTTGCAGGACAGCAGTTGTTGGGTTCTGCCAGTGCATGGTGGGACACGTTCAATGCTATACAGCTGGTGGACCACCGTGTGGCTTGGTAGGAGTTTATCGCTGCTTTCAAATTGTACTACATTCCTGTTGGTGTGTTGAATAGGTAGTTGACGAAGTTCCTAGACCTGAAGCAAGGGAGCATGTCTATGATGGATTATGTGAACAAGTTCAACCATCTAGCATAGTATGCTGGGACCCATGTAGACTCTGATGAGAAGAAGAGGGACTATTTCTATCACGACCTCTCTTGCAGTTTGTAGAAGGAGCTGTACATAGGGAACTACTAGACTTTTGGTGCTATGATGAATGCTACTATTGCCATGGAAGGACTTCAGTGTGACTCTCAGGCTAAGTGGAAGCGCAAGCGGGTGATCACTGGATCTTCTAGTCACCCCTAGGCTCAGAAGGTGCAGGTTGTAGGAGGATGTCCTATCACCCTCTGGGAGGACAGCCGTCTCGTCAGCCTCAACGGACCTACCAGGCACCTCCCACTCAATACCGTGCACCTACTCTGTAGGTGCAACAATAGCCTCAGGGATAGCAGGTTCCGCCTTGTCTGGGGCAAGGGAACAAGCCTGGTGCTTGTTTCAAGTGTGGTAAGGAAGGTCACTATGCTTGAGAGTGTCCACAAAACCAGCCTACACAGTCTTCCTAGCCTTCAACCAACTCCCGTCTGGTCAAGAGGACGATTATCAAGAAGAAGGTGCCCGTAAGCCTCTCTAGGCAGTCAACTTCACTGAGGCTAAGATTTTGCAGAATGAACCTATGATGGCTGGTATGTTTACCATTGACTCCCACTCAGAATATGAGTTGTTTGATTCTAGTGTATCACATTCATTCATGAGCATGGGGTTTGCATAGAGGCACAATATATCTCTTTTGGCTATTTCTATTGCCTATAGAATCAGTACTCTAGGTGCACAGTTCCGCGTTAATACTCGGATGGACACAGTCGGATTAGTGCTGGCCACTCACACTTACCGTCTCCAGTTCATGGTGCTGCCTGAGCAAGGCATAGATGCAATTCTGGGTATGAACTGGTTGTGAGTTTATGGGGTAGTCTTGGATCTTAAGCAGAGAGTTGTTGAGTTACGGCTTCCTTCTTCCGAGGATAGCATGTCTCTCCTTATGCTCGTAGATCCAGCCTTACTAGTTGTTACTCATATTGAAGCTTCTCCTGATCTTGCCTCTATTCCTATGGTATGTGAGTTTCTGGATGTCTTCCCTAAAGATCTACCTAGGTTGCCACCGGATAGGGATGTGGAGTTTTCCATTGAGTTAGAACCTAGCACTGCTCCTATTTCATGGCGTCCCTACCGCATGGCTCCTAAAGAACTAGTTGAAATGAAGAAGCAGTTAGAGGAATTATTAGAGAAAGGATTTATCCGTCCTCGTTCTTCACCATGGGGTTGCCCAGCTATTTTTATGAAGAAGAAGGATGGTACTCTGCGGATGTGTGTGGATTACCGCCCTCTCAATGCGGTAACCATTAAGAACAAGTATCCTTTACCTCGTATTGATACTTTGTTCGATCAGTTGCAAAGACAACTTTCTCTACTAGGTATGGGCTTTATGAGTACCTAGTCATGTCTTTTGGTCTCACCAATGCTCCTGCATTCTTCATATATCTCATGAATTCAGTCTTCATGCTAGAGTTGGATAAGTTTGTAGTGGTGTTCATTGATGATATTTTGATATACTCCAAGAAGGCAAGAATAATGAAGAGCATGGACATCATCTTCAGATAGTACTGACTCGATTAAGGGAACACAAGGAGTATGCCAAATTCAGCAAGTGCGAGTTTTGGTTAGATCGAGTGTAGTTTTTGGGACATGTTCTAACACCTGAAGGTATCTCTGTAGACCCAAGCAAGGTGCAAGATGTGTTAAATTGGAAGTCTCCGAAGTCAGTGCATCAGATCCATCAGTTCCTTGGTCTTGCTGGTTATTATCGGCGCTTCATTTCTGACTTCTCCAAAATAGCCCAACCAATGACCAAGTTGCTCTAGAAAGATGTCAAGTTTGTATGGAGCCCGACTTGTGAAGAAGATTTCCAAGCCCTGAAGAAATTTCTTACCTCTGCTCCTGTTCTTGCCCAACCAGATATTGACAGGCTATTTAATGTGTGTTGTGATGCCTCAAGGACTGGATTGGGATACGTGCTGATGCAGGATGGACGTGTGATAGCTTATGCTTCACGCCAGCTGAAAAAGCACGAGGTGAATTATCCCACCCATGATTTAGAGCTAGCTGCTGTGGTGCACGCTCTTAAAATTTGGAGGCATTATTTGTTAGGAAATAAAGTGCATATTTATACAGATCACAAGAGCCTCAAATATATTTTCACTCAGTCCAAGCTGAACATGAGGCAACAGAGGTGGTTGGAGCTAATCAAGGATTATAATTTGGAGGTTCATTACCATCCTGGAAAAGCTAATGTGGTAGCTGATGCTTTGAGCCGAAAGTCGTATCAAGTTAAAGAAGCACCCTTGTCTCTCAACCATGCTGAGGTGCTAGCCCATATTGCTCTAGCCTCGGATTTACTTGAGCAAATTATTATAGAGCAAAGGCAAGATGTTTCAGAAATCCCGCATATCAAGGGGTTAATTGCCGAAGGGCATGGTCCACATTTTAGTATTGATGATCAAGGTGTAGTGAGGTTCAAGCACAGATTGGTTGTTCTCTCTAGTGATGAGCTTAGGAGAAAGATTTTGGAGGAAGCTCATAACTCCAAGTTATCCATTCATCCAGGAAGTAACAAGATGTACCATGATTTGCGCCACCTGTATTGGTGGTCAAATATGAAGCAGGATATCACCAAGTACGTCGTGGAATGCGACACATGTGGAAGAGTTAAGGCAGACCATATGCGTACACCGGGATTTTTGCAGCCCTTGCCTATCCCTGTTTGGAAATGGGAGGATATTTCCATGGACTTTGTTGTGGGTTTACCCCGCACGACAAAGGGGTATGATTCTATTTGGGTCGTTGTGGATCGCCTTACCAAGTTCGCTCATTTTCTCCTGGTAGATACCAGATCTTCAGCCAAGAAGTATGCCAAGTTGTATTTTGACCGGATTGTGACCCTGCATGGAGTTCCCCTTACTATCATCTCTGATAGAGGGTGAGTCTTTGTCTCTTGTTTCTGGGAGCAACTTTAGCAATGTCTTGGTACTAGTCTCCTCAGAAGTTCAGCTTATCATCCGCAAACTGACGGTCAGACAAAAAAGAGTCAATCAGGTACTTGAGGATATGCTGAGGGCTTGTGCCATTTTTTTTCCTAAAAAGTGGGATGAATGCTTAACTCTAGCTGAGTTTTCTTATAACAATAGCTATCAAGAAAGCATTCGTATGGCACCTTTTGAGGCCCTGTATGGCAAGAAGTGTAGAACACCTCTTAACTGGGTTGAAGTGGGAGACCGTGGTTATTTCGGACCTGATTTTATCAAAGAAGCTCGAGAGCAAGTTAGCATTATTTAGAGCCATTTGAAGGCAGCTCAAAGTCGTTAGAAAACTTATGCGGACAAGCAAAGAAGTCCCTTGCAATTTGAAGTTGGTGATCATGTGTATCTCAAGATATCTCCCATGAGAGGTGCACATCGATTTGGTGTACATGGGAAGCTAGCCCCTCGCTATGTTGGACCTTACAAGATTTTGGCTCGGTGTGGTTCTACTGCCTACCGTATCCAGCTCCCGGATATTTTGTCAGCAGTGCATAATATCTTCCATGTTTCTCAGTTAAAGAAATGTTTGCGGGTCCTCGAGGAAGCTGTGGAAATTGAAGGACTTCCCCTCTAGCACGACTTGTCTTATATTGACATCCTGTCATGATCTTAGATGAAAAAAGAGTGACTAGAAACAATGTGGTGAAGTTTTATAAAGTTCAGTGGCAAAATCACTCGGAGGACGAAGCAACGTGGGACCAAGAAAGCTATATCTTGAAGCATTATCCCCACCTTCTTTCTAGTTCATCGAGGTAATTGTTTAAATCAGAATTTATTTCTTATCTCTTTTCCCACACTAGGCACATGAAATCTTAGGACGAGATTTTGTTTAAAGGGGGTAGGTTTGTAACACCCTCGGTGTTACACCATAAATCATTTACTAAAACATGTCATGAGCATCATGTTTATGTATTAATGCATGTGATAAAGTGTGTAGATCAATTTCTGTAACTCAAAACGATCAACTAAAATACGAAACGAAAGTTGATTCGATAGTCATGTTATATCACTTAGGGTTTAAAACCAATTTTTATTAAGCAAAAATGATATATAACATATATGTGTCACCTTGATAAAGTTTGAAGTACAAACTTTGTAGATGACAATGAAATACTTGTGGTCGAAAAATGATATTACTAGCTAATATTTCCACTAGCTTAGAAATCGCAAATGGAAATCAAATTCAGCTTAAAAACTTAGAATTTTTCAAGTCTGTCAATAGTTAGACGCGGCTATGTTTAGCAATTTATTGTGAGAGACTGGGTTAAGGAGTGATGTAGTGCTATCACCGCGCTGCTTTCTCACGCCGCGCATATGGCCACGTCCCATGCGGTCAACCGTGCCACCATGCTTGGCTGGTCAAGTCGCCTGGGCTTGGCTGAGGCCAGCCGCAGCGAGCTGCTAGCCCCATGCCCTGCTGCTCTGCCTCGCGCTGCTGTCTTGGATGCTGCTGCCGCCGCGTTGCGCTGCCGTTGTGTTCGCACTGCCGACGCTCATCGCGTCGCGATGCTGCCACTGCCGTCGCATCATCGTCGTGTCCGCGCTTGTCCGCTACACCTCTATGCTGTTGCTGCCCCTATGCCTTTTGCCTCTGCCACGCGCACGGGGGCGAGCCGCCATCGCCGTGCCATTTATGGCACTGCGGCACATGGGCCACGCCGGTCGAACGCGTGCACACGTTGTCCGTAGCGCCGGCGCGTGGGTCTCCTGATCCCATCGCTCGCGTCCCGCCAAGGCGTGGACGAGCCGAGCCCACTGTCACGCTCCATTTCTCTCTTTCTCTCTTCTCTCTCTGCTATCCACCGCCATCCAGTCGTGTCACGGCGAGTCAGAGAGCGAGCACCTCTCATCAATTCCTCGTGCTCGTGTCTCCGCCTTCACGCCCGTCCCCAGTCGACCCCACCCTGCCTTGACTCGCGTCACGTCGAGCTCCAATTTTGGAGCTTTGCCCGCCACCGTGATGTTAAGGCCCGTCCCCGCCCATGTCATGGCCAGCCTCCAACACTTCACTCCGCGCCAATTCCACAGCACCACAAGCTCGCCATGGCTCCCTCTTCGTCGTGCACACGCTAGTCGCAGCTCTAGCGCCGCCTCCTTACCGCTGATGTGGCCGTGCCTTTGTGGTCCGTCATTCACCTCGCAGCGCGCACATGGCCAGCCTCGCTTGGGTCATCTCCGGCCAAGCCGGCTTTCTGGTAAGGTCACTGGTGAGTTGTCGTTGCTCACCCGCTACCCCTACCGCCTTGTTGTTGTTGCGGCTCACCAGAACACCGTCGCCTTTGCCGAAGGGTGGCCGCCATCGTGGAGAGGTCCTTCTACGGCATCCCGGCTCATGCAGCCACCGCCCATCGTCTCGCGTCGAACCCTAGGTGAGCGTCAGCCTCGTAGATAGGTAAGCGCCAGTGCCACCGCTCGCCGCACCGACGCGTGCGGGGATGGTCGAGGACCTTACCGTTGTAATGGGGAGAAAGTTCTAAGGGTTCCATTGCAAAGTCGATGTCTATAGAAATAGTACGTGTAGTGTTCGCGCTATTGTTTGGTAATGCGAGGGCATTTTTGTAAGAATGCCAGCGCACGCGGGCTTCCTCGCCGCGGGCCGCCTCACGCTGCAGGCCGGCCTCGCGTGGGCCGCGCCTGTGGGCCGAGGTGCACTCGCGCGCGCGCGTTGCGTCGCGTGGGCCGCGTTGGGCCAAAATCAGTTTAGCTTTTCGTGGAAAATAGAAATAGCTTTTCATTTTAATTTTGTGCTAAACTTTGGTAATTAATATAAAATAATCTAGGTGTCTAAAAATTTTGAAACAAATTTTGTTAAGTTCCTAAAATTGTGCTATATCGGTTAGTGTATTTAGTTCATATATATACTTGTTGATACAAGGAGCTATTAAATCATTTGAGAGTGCTTAGTATTATTAGGTTAAATATTGTAAGATTTTTTGTGGCAAAATGGTGATAGCTTTAGCTTTGAAAATTTTATAGTGGCTTCATGGTATTATTATGTTCTCACTGTAATTTTTGTAACTTTAGAATAGACTAAACATAAGAGTAGTTAAATGCTCTTTGTTTCAAATATACATTAAATCATTTGTAGAAATAGAGATATATCCTTCATTTGTAAAGCCAGGTGTTTGTTAGTTGAACCCAACACTTTACTTGATGAAGATGATAGATAGCTTAGTGCCTTAGTCATTAGAGCTAGCTTAGTAGCTTACCATGTGTATTCTTATTTGAAGAGTTGTTGTTGCCGAAATGCTAAGTGTTGCATCATCATCGCATGCATGTAGAGAACGAGTTGGCGGAGATCGTGACCAACACAGATCACGAGTTCGAGGAAGTGATCGAGGATTATGACGAGGAGATCCTCATGTAGGAGGAGGTCCCGAAGTCGCCACTGACTGACCGAGTGGACACCGCGCCTGCCCAAGGCAAGCCCCGGTGCATAACTCTTATTTTGAATAATCACTATATATATATATGTGATGTGTATTTATGTTACAGGCTTATTGTTGAAACTACATGCATAGATAAACCTACCTATGAGTCCTACTAGCATAGGTCGTGTAGCTGCTATGCTTAGGCTATCGGTAGCGTGAGTAACCTGCCATTACTCGCAATAGGTGATTATTAATATTACTCTCATGATAAAATGGTTAAAGAAAATGGAGACCGAGCAGGGATATGGTACGGGTATTAGTGGGTGTAAGAGGTTGTGTCCCGTGGCCAATGGGACATAGCTTGGTTACACTATTTTCTCTGTCCGTGTTGGTTAAGGACTAGTCATTGCATTGGATTCTAGTCAGGTCATAGGCTTATTATCCTGAGCACATACTTGCTTATAGGAGCGGGAAGGCTCGTTGTTCTCTTGTCGTGGGTTCTGGCTCTTTCCGGACCGACTGATTGGAGGCGAGGATGGTGAAGGTCTAAGCACCACACTGAGTCTGGGACTCAGGTGTGGGGGCTTGGAGCCCAAGTTTGAACGGGACCTGGACCCCTTGACAGGAGAGTGGTGGGTTGGTCCTGCTTGTGCCTGGGGTACAAGCGGGGCGTGTGTTTTGAGGTACCCAGCTGGGCTATATTGATTCATGAATTACCGTATGATACGGTATGACTTGTCTACGATCTAGCACCATAGTAAGAAATGGAAGATGAAAGATGTGAAATGGATCTGATTGCTCAACTCTTGCTTGAAAGTAGAACATGTGCTTACATAGAATGGTTAGCTAATGAACTAATCATGACTGCTAGTAAAATACATATATTTGGATTCACTACTAGTAACGCTTTTTGTAAAAAAAGAAACCCAGTAAACCATAAAGTTTATCATACCCTTTGGAGTCGGGAAATTATTCTCACTAGTCGGATAAGTCTTGCGAGTACATTGTGTACTCAGGGTTTATTTACTCCTGTTGCAGGTGTAGCTTGAGAATGGCTGTTGTGTGGAGGATTCTTTTAGTGGGCATAGACGGATCCTTGTATCTTATCGCTAGATGTTTATTTCAATTCCGCTGTTTAAATTCCGCACTCTGAACTTGGTATTATAATAATGTATTTCTGAGAACTCTCGATGTATGAAATAGACTAAGTATTGTAAACTCGTTCTCATTATTGGATCCTGGAGGAAAAACATGGATTGTTCGAGTTCTCCCTTGGGGTGTGCTCGACGAAACCGTCTGATATAGCTTGCTTTCGGGGTACTTAGTGTCTGGTAAAAGACGAGCGCATCCGAAGATGTGTTATTTTCAGCGGTTCTGCCATAGGTGGTACCAGAGCCAATAATGAGTCTACGAGTTTCATAACTCTTTTCAAAACCTAAAATTTGACCAATAAAAGTTTTGAGAAAAGTAGGATGCGATAAAATTATGTAAATAAGTATAAGCCCTAGTAATATGGTCAATCTAGGATAGTGGCACTGGTTTTATCTAATCAATCTTCTGCAGGTACACTAACTTATGCTGCGTAAGAATTGTTAGCGTACGGAAAGTGAGTGTGCGATGTGCCGAAATTTTTTGCGAATACCGCTATATTCTGGCTTGAGTGAACGGGTAGGTCGATGCATGCACCATGAAAAAGAGAATCTTGCTTAAACTAAACTTCCCCCACACGTATAATTTGAATTAGTGAATTGATAGGATAACCTAAAAGAATGCTTTAATAAAAGTCTTATCATCTCTCTAAGTCTCTTGTTTCTAATCTGGAGGGTTGATCTTAATGGTTGGTTCATATCTGTTTATAGATGAACCTGAGGTCTGGTCGGGGGAGTACCAGTGCTGGGGCAGACCAGGGTGATAACGGTCGCGGTGAGGACAATGGCCACACCAATGGGGAGAGCCACGAGGCCCCACTTCTGGCTCCTCCACATCCGTCACCACCACCTCCGATGACTCATGCCGAGATGATGGCGGAGATGCTGGCTGCTCGGCACGAGTCAGCCCGGGCCTTGGAGATGCTAGCCCAGCGATTGGTGGCTTCGCCCGTGGGGGCCACGGAGGCAATGGCGGGATTTCTTGAAGACGCACCCGCCCACGTTCACGCCGACTGCTGAGCCTCTGGATGTGGAGCATTGACTTCGTATTCTGGAGCAGAAGTTTCAGCTGCTCACTGTGACTGAAGAACAGAAGGTGCGCTTTGTAGCACAGCAGCTGTTGGGTTCTGCCAGTACATGGTGGGACACGTTCAATGCCATGCAGCCGGTGGATCACCGTGTTACTTGGTAGGAGTTTACCGCTGCTTTTAGATAGTACTACATTTCTGCTGGTGTGCTGAACAGAAAGTTGACGGAGTTCCTAGACCTGAAGCAATGGAGCATGTCTGTGATGGATTGTGTGAACAAGTTCAACCATCTGGCATACAACCTGTTCGCTTGTTGGTTTCAGCCAGCCCAAACCAGTCAGCCAACAGTGTTTTCCTTTCACAAAAAATCAGCACCAGCCAGCCCAAACCAGCACCAACACCAACCAGCGAATAGGCTGATAGTATGCTGGAACCCATGTCAATACTGATGAGAAGAGGAGGGACCGTTTCTATCATAGCCTCTCTTATAGTCTGCAGAAGGAGCTGTACATAGGGAATTATCAGACTTTTGGTGCTATGATAAATGCTGCTATTGTCATGGAAGGACTTCAGTGTGACTCTCAGGTTGAGTGGAAGCGCAAACAGGTGATTACTGGATCTTCTAGTCACCCCAGGCTCAGAAGGTGCAGGTTGTTAGGCAGGTGCCCTATCAGTCTTGGGGTGGACAGCCATTCCGTCAGCCTCAACAGACTTACTAGGCACCTCCCACCCAGTATCGTACATCTACTTAGCAGGTACAACAACAGCCTTAGAGACAGTAGGTTCCGCCTCGTCAGGGACAAGGAAAGAAGCCGTGTGCCTGTTTCTATGTGATGGACATAGGCAAGTTTGGAAAACGATGTGTACTATGTTTCAGATATTTCTACGGAGGGTGATGGACATAGGACACTCTGATCTGGTGTCTCGTGATAAATGGGTGCATGCACGGAAAATCCTTGACATAGTTACCGGTCAGTCAGAGCTTGCCAGACATGTGGTGGCCGGGCTCGGTTTGGATTACCTTGAAAGCCAGTTTAGTCGACTTTTTTTTAGTCGAAATTATATTTTTCTCTCACAACAAATTGATCGAAACAGTATTTTGCTTTTTTTTTTTACAAGCGAACTGGGCAAATGGCAGCCATGGCTGGTTCGGTCGTTTGTTCCTCGCAGCTAATCCAATCCAAGGTGTAATCAAGCTTCCATCCCATCACTTGCTAATCCTCCCTTGTCAATAGGCACCTCGATTGGCTTGATCTCGGAAGCATGTGTTCATCCGTTAAATGAGGAGAAGAAGAGGTCAACGCATAATATACTGAATATACTGCTCGGCGGAAAGCATTTCTCCAAAAAAACAAATCATGGACTAAGATGACTCCGAGGCCCACTCCCCGCGCGCACCCAGGACCTGAGCAGTAGCCGACCATGCCAGGATCCGAGGGACCGCAGCCCGGCCACCGCGCCACCCGCTAGTACCTACCGGGGTTTAAAATTTCGGCGAAATTTCGGCCGAATTTTAGGAAATTCGATAATTTTGATGGTGGTCGAAAGAAAACTCCAAAATTTTTTAATACACTAATACATGTGCTATATAATTCTAATCTTATATTTTTCTATTGTTTATATTGCATGTTCTTTTATTTAATAGATATGTAGTCATAAATCATACTAATATTTGTTTAGATCCAAATTTTTTTAGAAAAAAAACATACTTCATGTGCTAATCTCTAAAATAATTTTGGCGAAATTTCGGCCGAATTTCACGAAATTCAGTAATTTCGGTGGTGGCCGAAATTTTGGCGATACCGAAATTAAAAACCTTGGTACCTACAACATGTTACGTTTGGCCGTGGCTCGTCGTAAATGATCGTAAATTTTTAACTGAAACAGTATTTTTCTCTCACACAAACCAACCAGCAATACTTCTTTACGAACCAGCAACGATACGAACCAGCGGCAGTGCGCAGGTGCGCCGTGCCCGTGCGTGGCGTCGCTCCGGACCCGCGAGTAATCGAGGAGAGAACTTTTCGGGGAAAAAGGTGAAAATCCGTGTGTGCAGGAGCGCGGCGTAGCAAAATCCATTGCCAACGAAAGCTAAGCAAAAGTTAAACGCCTGCGGCTCTGGCACTCGGCAGCCAGCGGCGAAAGCTAAGCAAAGGCTCACCGTAGCAAACTGCAAAAGCTAAGCAAAAGTCTGCGGCTCCGGCAGTCAGCGCAGCCGAAGAACGCTCGGAAGCTTTAGCCATCGCCAACGCGCGAATTTTATGCCGTCATCCGGTCTAGGCCGTCGACATGGACGCGCAAGTCCGCGTGGCCCCAGGAGGGCGTCGTTGGCGCCCTCGCAGCCCGGCTGGAACAGGCAAGAACCAGGATCGATACCGTGGACTGGCACGGCTACCGTGGCCTTGGAGTCGTCGCTTGCGTACGCGAGGAAGGGGAGCAGCGCGGTGGAGGTGACCTCGACGAGGGCACGCGGCCGTAGGCGAAGGCGGAGAGCGTGTCGCTCTCCGCCGCGGGCCGCGGCCATGCCCGCCAGCTCCTCCTGCTAGTCTGCGTCCGCATGCTCGCGCTCCAGTTCGCATTCCGCATCGGCAAATGCCTCTGCGCCTCCAAATGCTCTGACCTCGGCCAACTGAAGGATCCATGGATACGAGGGTACGATCCGTGGAGACCGGAGGGAACGAATCGGAGGAGGTCTATACGGACGAGAGAAGAAGCGTCCACCTGTGTTGCCCAAGCGCCCAGTCCCAACCAGGAGTGCTTGTGTCCGCCGGCCGGCATGCTACAGAGCGCCTCGCTGCAGAGTGCAGAGGCGCAGAGCTACCAACAAAACTGCTGCATCTGTTTCGTTCTTTGTTATAGAGCTAGAGCAGGTGACTACTAGGTGAGGACTGAGGACAACAAGGAGGCGGTTTCCATAATCCGTATACATCTTCCTTCTTGACTACGGAGTATGATACCTGGGGTCCCAAACAAAGTGACACCTGCCTAGTCCATTCCTAGCACTAGGTACAAATGAAAACCAAGCTTGCCCAGTTCGGCTGACTCAGAAATTTGGCTTGTTCGGCTTCTTTTTTTAGTCGAAAAAGTGTTTTTCTCTCACAATAATTCAGCCGGAACGATATTTTTCAGCCAAATTCAGCCAAACGAACCGTGGAGATTCAAATGGGGAAACAGTACATTAGTCCTTGTCCACCACACCTTGATTATTTTGCACTTGCAGGAAGAGTTCCTCCCCCTTTATTTCTCCAGCTCAAGCAGAAAATGGCTCCATCGGAGAGTGGGACATCGCCCGATGCATGACTCGTCGGATCTCACCGGGATTTCCAAAATGCCAGTTTCCGCCAGCCGGCTCGGAGGGAGCACATCAGACTTCAGATGTACTACTCCTAGTGATTAACTAACTAAGATAAACTCCTACAACTACTTCAAGTAAGCAAGTTCACTCCTTATTATTACTAGTACTGCCTGGCTACTGCTATTACAAGTTGCTAGTGGTTTAGTTCATTTTGCCCCTCATCAGTTACGAGCGGCGAGCACGACGACATTGCCGATCATATAAAGCTCGAAACCGGAGATGCGCAAAGCGACGGCGAGCTTGATGTTGATGGCCAGATTCCCGAGCCATCCCAGCACCGCTGCTGGCGACAGGGCAGCGGCGGCCTGCTCCAGATCGACCATGAGGGCTAGGAGGAGGCAGGTGATGAGGGCCAGGAGCACGAGCAAGACGACGAGCACGAGGAGGACGGGGTCGTCGCGCTGGTCCGTAGTGGCAACGCTCTCCAGGATCTCGGCGCAGCCGATGGCGACGCAAAGGGCCACCCTGCCCGCCTCCGGGAGCTCGGCCGCCATGGTTTTGCCGCTGCCGGAAGGGAGGGGACAGCGTGGTGCCTCTGGTTTTTGGAGGAGAGCGCAACAATGATTGGGGCTACTGGGCAAGTGCCAGTGCTCTTGCCGGTGCAGCGAGCAGCTTCGCGTTAATAAAGGAACCGAAGCGATACACCGGCCCGACCGTGGCAGATGTTCTCTGGATTAGTATATGGGATGGACATACGACAAGTCTGGTCGTCTGGAAAACGATTCAGTGCAGATGTTCTCTGGATTATATGGGATGGACATAGGACAAGTCTGGAGGCGGAGCGGCCCTGCTGCCTGTACAACAGTACAAGATGAAGGTGGCGTCGTGGCGGACCGGCGCGTGGTGGCCGTCTGGCCGAGAAGAAGAAGCTGGTGTGATAAATGAAAAATCCTTGACATCGCACCAGCCTTGTGAGCAGTGAAGATATGCGCCGAAGAGGATTTAAAACCAAAGAACAGTTCATGTATGTAGGCCGCGTTTAGTTCAGCGCAGAATCGGCGCCGCCAGAATTCTCCGGCACTGTTCCGACACTGTAGTATTTCGTCTGTATTTGGTAATAATTGTTCAATCGTTGACTAATTAGGCTCAAAACGTTCGTCTCGCAAAGTACAACCAAACTGTACAATTAGTTTTTGATTTCGTCAACATTTAGTACTCCATGCATGTACCGTAAGTTTGATGTGACAGGAAATCTTCTTTTTGCATAGTGCCAAAATTTGAATTCTGGGTAACTAAACAAGGCCGTAAACATCTTTTAAGTCAATAAGGCTGTTGGAGGTGGCAAAGTTTGTATAGACATAAATGGTGAAAGAGGTGAGTATTTCAGAAGCAACAAGGGTCTCAGACACGGAGATCCATTGTCCCTATTACTGTTTAATCTGGTGGCTGATGCTCTTTCAACTATGCTCTCTAGAGCTTGTGAGGCAGGTATTATTCAGTGTGTGGTACCTCACTTAGTAGATGGAGGCTTATCTCATTTGCAATATGCTGATGCAATACTCCCCTGAGATTCTATGGAATGTTAGACTGATCCTTTCATGCTATCAAGCAGTGCTGGGGCGCTTCAGTGCCCTGCGCTCGTCGGAGCCGGCAGCGCCCGCGGTCGGCGAGTACGCCAGCATCTAGCAGGCCCGTGACGGGCTACGCGACCAGCATCGTCGCTCGTGGAGACGTCGCCCCGACCGCGGATCTGGCGGCTGCCGTCCTTGATCTGGCGCCGCCGGGGCCGGCGGCCGAGCCGTGCAGTGGGCGCGGCATCTGGCAGGCGCGAGCCGCGCAGACGCGGAGGCGGCGCATCTGGACCCAGTCCTGCTCGTGCCCTAGCCAACTGCGTACGCCAGCACGACCCAGTCCTGCGCGTGCCATGGCGGCCTAGTCCGGCGGCCACCGGTGGAGCGTGTGCTGGCGGGACTAGTGCGGGTGAGCGCGCTGGCCGAGCCAGGCGACTATGGGCGAGCGCTCGGCAACGATGCGTCCGGGCCTCCGGCGGCAACGAGCTCCTGCAGAGGCAGTGGCCGCGCGGCCGGCGCTTGCCCAAGTCCAACTCCGACGACGCCGTGGTGCGCTCCGCCGCCGACAGCCTCATCCGCGGCACGTCCATGGATAGGCACTCTAGCTTCTGGAAGGGCGCCGACGTCCTCGTCTTCAACTCCCTACCTCTGCTGGGTCGCCGGGGACAAGACCTAGATCCTAAGGGGCTACACCTAGTGGTTCGGTGGCTGGAGGGCAACGTGGATGCTAAGATGCCGCCGGTGATATTTGTCTCCACGTCCCAGGGGGAATCCGCTCTGGATACTGCTCATCGTCGACAACATCGTCTGGCATATGAAATCTGGGTGAAACCCTGTCTGGCATATGAAATCTGGGTGAAACCCTGTCTGGCTGTTGCTCAAGGCCGGCGACGATGGCGCAATTGGCGTTCTTTCCTCCCTGGAGGCGTCGCTGTAGATTTTCAGTTCCTTCTATCGCGAAGCCAATTCCACGTTCACTGCATCCGCTAGGCAGGTCTCAGGACGAAAGCCCTTTTGAGCCTGGTGCTCCGCTAGTCGATGGTGGCGTCCGTGGACATCATTCCCCTTTTTAAGGCATCGATACAAGCACACCTGCTTCTCGTCTGCGCTCAGCATGCCCTTGTGCTCTCCCTGGTGGCTCCACGCCTACTACCGTTCGCCCTCGACGTGTCCTTGTGTTCTCTCTTATTGCTCTCCCTCCCCTTCTTGTTATTGGTCTGACTACCCTCCTATCCTTGGCTTTTGCGCACACTACTTGCCGGCATGTGCTTGCCGTTAATGGCTTGCTCTGTCGTCCTCTAGGTCACTTGAGTGCTTTGTCTTATCATATGCTGGGCTACGGGGACCTTGATCTCCTCTCTGGATCTCCTCGTTTCCTCCTGATGTTCCTCCCCCTTCGGGGCTTCCTTCCCCAAATGACGTTGGTGGACGTTGGCTGGAAAATAAGATGCTCATGCAACTCATGGTTGTCGCCGGTTTGTTCTGACTCAGTGCCTTATGGCTTCCTAGCCGTCACCTGTTGGACCCGACTCGCTTACAGCTGCTTGTGGATAGAGTTCTTTAGACTTTTGTCTTTGGTGGTGGCACAGGTCGGGAACTTGGTGTTTGCACTAGATCTGGATGTAGGCTGAGCTTGTAGTTGTGCCATATTATTGTTGTTTGTTTTGTTTTGGCGGTGTTGTATTCTTTCTTTCTTCCCCAATGTCATGTACTTGTGTCACCTTCAAGGGTCATCTTTGTATTAGGTGCATTGCACCCTTACACCCCCCGTAGTTGAACTAAAAAAACTATAGCCACACCTGCTGCATCACATATCTTATGAAGTCATGAATCTAAATTTTATTTTCTCAATTTTTTTTTATTGGCTGCTACAAATTTTTTTATCCTCAAGTTCAAGCTCTTGTGCTTGTTGTATCTTTTATTAATACTCCTTTTTCATATTTTAAAAATAAGGATTTTAGGTTGTAGAGTATGTTTTTAAATATTACAATAGCATAAGCAATCATTTGAAACTTGTAGCATGTCACTTAAGATAAGTGATAGAGCTTAAAGTGAGATCTTTGACTGGGGTAGCAGTGCTAACATAAAAAGAATTTTAATAGTTAAGTCTGCATAATGATCGACCTTTTACTCTAAAGTAATCTTAAAGGGCCGGTGAAACATAGCCAATCACTACGGGATACAGTAGTTTTGTCGAGTGCTAGGGGCACTCGGCAAAGGCCCAAAAACACTCGGCATACAACACACGCCGTCTGTGTGTCGGCAAACAGCTATTTGCTGAATGTTTTTTATCGCGCACTCAGCAAATGGTTTGCCGAGTGTCAAATTTAACACTCGGCAAAACAAATGGTTTGCCGAGTGTTTTTTAAAATATACTCGGCAAACCTATTTTCCAAAGAAAAATAATAATTATCCGGACAACAAGGAAATCAGTCCCTGTGGATGCAAACCAATAATCATTCAGTAGTTTGAAGCACACCAGTACTAGAAATTTACACTTGCAAATTGCAATCCATCTCTACAGTGCTGGGAGGCTCGACTGCTTGCATGTGATGTGTGAACAACCGTGAAGGTTCAAATGGGGAAAAAAAGTACATTAGTCATTCTCCTCCACACCTTGTTCACCACGTGTATAGCTTCATAACCGGTTGCCTTCAGTCTTAATTATCTTGCAGTTGCAGGAAGAGTTGCTCCTTTCTTTCTCCAGCTCAAGCAGAAAATGGCTTCATCGGGCATGGGACAAACGCCAGATGCCATGACTCGTCGGACCTCACCGGCATTCTTCCCAAAACGCTAGTTTCCGTCCGCCAGAGCCCAGAGGGAGCACATCAGATTTCAGAGCTACTACTCCTAGTGATTAACTAACTAAGATAAACTCATACAACTCTACAATGAGCAAGTTTACTACTACTCCCTGGCTACTACTACGAGCTGCTGCCTGCTGGTGATAGTTTTTTAGTTCATTTTGCCCCGGCCCTCATCAGTTACGACTTACGAGCGGCGGAGCATGACATTGGCGGTCATATAAAAGCACGAAACCGAAGACAAGAAAGGCGAGGGCGAGGGCGAGCTTGATGCTGGCCAGATTCCCGAGCCATCCCAGCTCCGCTGCTGGTGACGGGGCACCAGCGGCCTGCTCCGGGGTGACGTTATTGCTGCGCCCGACGCTGCGGCGGTAGCCGTCGGCGGCCAGTCGGAGGTAGGCGAACGGGAGCAGGAGCGCGAGCAAGATGACGAGCATGAGGACGGGGTCGCGCTCGTGCGTAGAGGTAACCCTCTCCAGGAAGCCGAGAACCGGCACCAGGACGTGGGCGCAGCCGATGCCTAAACCGATGGCGAACCTGGATGGGTCGGCGACTGGGGAACGGGAAGCCATTGTCACTTACCACTGCAGGAGCCGGATTTGGATTGGGGCAGATGGAAGGCGTTCTTCTTGGCTATTAATAGGAAAAGCCGGGCGTGCGCCGCGGTTGCTGGTCGCTGTCGTTGCCGAGTGGGAGGATGAGTGGGCACGGCAGGCACGGGCACCACGCGACAACAAGGGAAGGGACCAAAATTAAAAGATGGGCACGCGGCACCAGCGCGCTCTGCCTTGGCGTGTGGACAGGGTGCATGGACTGCCTCTGCACTGTAGCTGTCTGGCACTGTGGCTGCCTTCTCTTCTCTTCCGCTTCTGCTGCCAGGGTACACTAGTACCTGGTTTCTGTGGCGATGCTTGCTTGGACAGGCGCGGTTCAACGTTGTGATCGACAGCTTCTAGGTGCTTACTACCTAGTACTTGGTTCTGGCCTTCTGTGGGTGTTTATGGTTGATCTGTGACACCTCATTTTTCCTGTTCAGTTGAGAAAGGGGGATTTAGACTAGAGGAACTTGGAAAACAGAATGCATGACTTTTCCGTTACATTGTTTCTAGATGCATTTTAGAAGCACAGGACCATTCTATTGAAAATGACTATTTTGCTTGAAAAAAATATGATCCAATTGTTGTGTTTACGAGATTTGTATATTTGCGTTGAATCTTATGCCATAGGAATGTTGTTTTCTTCATTTATCAGTACCTTTTAGACACGCACGTGCTCCGCTCTTCGCTACAACCCTACCGGAGTTCAGGGAGAAAGGGATAGGTTCGCCGCCGGCAGTGTGCCGCGGAAGGGAAAGTAGTAGAAGAAAATAGCTGTTATGGTTTTGCTTACAGAACACAAGTTACTCTTTGCTACTTATCCTTTCCCTTGCCCTGCTTCTCTGAGCAGGCTCACTCAGGCCCAGCCGTCCTGACGTTCTTGCGCTTGGGCCGTCTTCCTCTTCTGGGCTTCAGTAGCGCCTGGGGATCACCTGGATGAGGGGCGCTGACAGCCCGCCTACATGCGCACCGGACCCCATCCGCGCCCGAGGAGTACTGCATTTGAAGCAGGCACCACGCACGCGTCGTGTTCGTGACGGATGGGTGGGCTTATGCCTCGATGTCCTTCAAGATCACTGATGTATTTCGATCCTCTTTTGAGGATCTTTTCTATAATACGAGTTGTCAAAAAAAAGCACGTGAGCAGCAGCAGCAGGTTTCAGACATCGGTATCGGGTTTTTTATGGATCGAGGCCGAGCTCGAACCCCTAGGGCAGAGATGGCATGTCGCACCTCTGGATCCGTAATACGATCGTTAATCTTCGCCTTTTTGCCTGTTTTCGATTCGGGACGGCAAGCGGCACGTTTCCTCCTCGGCAACAACGAGACCTCGGATCCGGTACGCAATACCACTCGTCGAACTTCGAAATGATGTGTCGTGATACTCCCAGGCATGGATAACAGTACAAGTAATCACGCCTTTTTGTCTACTTGGATGGAATTGGATTCGGCGCACTAACCGACAACATACTCCACGCATCTGCAATTCTGCAGGCAGGCAACGTTTCCTCGCCATCGCCAACAACGTGACCACGGCTGACGGCTCGCGTGCTTTCCTCTTTCTAATCAACCACCAGGTAGCCAATAAACAACGACTCCACCAGGTAGTCATCTTAAGGCAATCACGCATGCATGTGTATGAGCTAAACTAATTATTCTTTTTTTCATTATTGCGTACTCCTGTATTAATTTTATCGTCAATGAGTTCAATACAATAGGTTTTTTTAACTAAACAAGCCTCTTCATTATTGCATACTTCCATGCCTGTGTACCCTTGTCATTGGGAAGATTGCAGCATTTGAGATGTCAAGAAAGATGAGTCAATAAGCCTCTTCAGCAAGCAAGCAAGCAATGCATTGCTCTCACATGTGGAGAGGATAAGAAGATGAAGAAGAAGAGCAAGAAAGCTGAGTCAAGCTCAGCTGTGTCCGACTGTTCCTATTCTAGCCTCCTATGTACTCCGGCCCGAACGATGAACCCCAAACCCAGGTCACGTGTTAAGACGATCAACAATGGACAGTTGGACACAGCGGAACCAACTTGACGAGTACCGGATGGTCAATGCTAACCAACTGCTCCTACAGTGATGTTGTATTCCCTTGTTGGAGATTGAAGAACGAAAAGACAAAGAAAACTTTGTATGCATGGAAAATTCATAGATTGCATTACATATCAGTTACCCTCGACGATAAGAGAAGTCAGTTCATTTTCCTGTTGACTCCTCAATCTTGACAAAGTAGGGAGGCTCCTTTTGATTCTCTCAGGTAGGAACCTGGAAAATTTAGGAAATAAAATTCTTTATAGCTACACATTATTTTCTGAGTAGTGGCATAACTAGAATGCTTACAGTAAATAATGCATAGCGATGAAGAAATGTATGGTTTTGATTAAGTTGCAGATTAAAACTTACATGTCAATTCTTTCTGAAATAGCTCAAGACAGAAGAGTTTAGCCCATAAGCAATGGAATTGAATATGCCCTAGATAAAACAGGAAACATCAAAATATCCACAAAAAAAGAAGAAGAGAAGCACCATGGAATATAGTAGTGTGTCAATCAAACAAAACACTTATATGCATAACTTCATAGCATATATAGGAAAATAAATGGATGTGTGCATTTAAGTAGGGGTAGGCATGGAAGAATAAAGCAAAAAGGTGCACTAGAGTTATCATGGACTTATAATTGGTGCATTTGGAATAAAGCTAGATGGCGGAGGGAGTATTGCTTATGATAATGAAGGAATGAAGGATTCAAGTCACAAATCTATTTTATGCACCCATTTCCATAAGAAAGCACAAGAGTGGTCAGACCTCCAGCCCTCCCATTCACGCATTCAGAGCTAATTGCTTATGGGGACAGGAGAAAAAAAATGAAGCAATGTGGAAGCCTCTTACTCAAGCCCCTTTATGATAAATCATGCCTACAATATGTAGGTAGCCTTAGTTTTTATAGAAAAGTTCATGGTACGCTATTTCAGTAGCATTTAGTATCAAAACACAAGCATTAAGAGACTCACCATAAGTCCAGCGAACCCAACATCAAGAAAGGAGAGCCAAAATATCTTGTGCCCTGGATTGGCAAAGTCATAAAGACGATTGATAGTTGCAAATGTCCATGAACCGATTAGAATTAGAGGTAATAACCCCATCGGTTAAATGCCTGCAAAAACAATCAATCATGTATGGCTCAAATAAACTTTTATCCACTTGGTTTTGCAAAATATAACGAACAGCTGTATAGAGGTAATTAGGACAGAAAGGGACATGATAGAGAAAGTTGAGTACACTCGATAACATTTTCATCAAAAGAACTAGCATATTGTTTGTTCTCAGTTTATCTACAATCCCAGATGTATAAAATTTACGAGAGCAAGTAAGCAATCTTTGGAAGTAAAAAAGGACGTCGGTAACAATCAATAGGAAAGGGAAAAATACTCCAGCAGAAGCACTGAAGCAGAAACAACGCCAAATATTTGTTGAGGATTTCGTACCTTCCTGTCTGCCCTAATATCAGACTGGTTTGATCGATCACTTATGCCAGCAGCCATCTAAAAAAATAGTGAGCTTATTAAAATTTAGAACATACAAGCAAAAATAGCATAATGTGCCAAAGAGTTTACAATGAAGGTCACAGTAACCTTCAATGTACAACGGAGAATTGTTGAGAAAAAGTCTGCTAACCCGTGTTGCATTGTTCAGCATGCGGTTTACTTCATAGTATGTAAACCCATTGTACAAAATGGCACCCCAAAGTGGAAGATAAAAAGTTATTAAGTGTAGGACCTGCAAGTACAGTCATTTTAGTGAAAGAATTGCTATTATGGTGACAAAATTGGAATTCCAGTTTAAATTCATTGTCTAGCTGAGGACAGTAACTTTTCATAGTCCAAGCAAAATATGTTGGAAATTTGATATAAATTGTAGAGACTCCCTTAGAATTCAAACATAGATGAGCTTATACAAAAATTGTCTTTAACCAAATATGCCGACCTTCATTTAGCATAACTCTCAGAGAAGTGACACATACTACTAATGGTTGTGTAATAATCAAGGAAAAAAACTCAAAGAGAACAAAAGATCACATGCCTTTGCCATGCTTCCCTGATGGATCCAGCACCAGGTACCTGGTCTTCCGTAGTCACTTCCTATCGATCGAAGTACAGTGGTAGCTAGTGAAGTTCCTGGAGAAATAAATAAATAAAAACTTGAAACCTTTTAAACTGATTTTGAAAGCTAACACAGTGACATACTGACACACGGCTTCCAAAGTAAGTCATTAAAATAGTGATCTATTGCTAAAAATGGAGTATGCCTACCTACAGTACATCAGATAAAAGCTTCTAAACACTACAGTTACATATTGGTCCCAAGATAAGATGATGCAACCAAACTATAAAACTAAAAGCAACATGTACATGAAATATGCAGATAAAGGCAACAATAATGAAAACAATGGACCATTTGAGCATGCTCTGCAACAAAATATCCAGGGATGGGACACTCAAATTGGAAACAGAATCTGTAGCCTGAGATACTAAACATATTAACAATTAAATAAATTCAACAGTTATAGACATGGGTGCAGATTATGGACAGGCAAATGAATTGGAACTTGCAAGCTTAGCTTCTTACAAGGCATAGAAGCCCCAAAAAGTAACAGAAGTAACTGATGAAAATAGGTACATGCATCACATCTAAATAATTTCTAAGGAATATGATAACCTATGTGTTAGCAAACAGATGCAACACAATACATCAAACACAAATGATGTGGACAATTTTTGCTTTTTTCAAGAACATTGATTCATATGAATACAAAATTGTTATTTTTTTCAACACAAGGTCTCTCCAGAAACTGTTATCTAAGTTGTCCAAAATGTTACTTAATTTGGAACATATAAGTTCAAACAAAGGCAAGTACGTAATCGACAGTTTGCATACCCCACACATATAAGTGGAAAATAGATCCAAATTCTTCAACATCAGTTTTGTGTTTTACAACTGTGCGATGAAGAGTGAATGCTATGGTGGTTGTCCATAGAAAAGAAGCCACACAGAAGAAATGAGCACTGTAGTCATGAGCAAAGCAGTAAAATGCATTCGATGGCCCCCTGCGACATAAGAAAACATGGTCAAGAAATGTTTTACCACGAGCACATAACCAAACTATGCATTCAGAAGCAAAGAGAAATGGGAGAAAGAATAGTCAGGTGTGATTTTCTTAAACAAAAACAATTATTCTGTTTTAATCCTGCCATTAATATTTTTTAGTAAGCAGAAGGTTAACACGGTTCAAATTACTTGTCCATGATTTGAATAATAAGCATAATGATGCTGCATACGTTCATTCTGGCAGGCTGTTAATAGCAAAAGTAAATTAACACTAAGCATGAAACTTGCAGCAGAAGAAATACAACATACCCCATTATAGTGAATAAGCTGCAAAACATATCCTGCAATTCAGGACAAGGTTATCAGAAACACATGCAACAGCTAGAGCAACAGTAATAATGAACAAACCAAGCTTCAGCTAGTGTTTCCATGTGTCAGCTAAGCAGCTAGACATGTAATATCATTTTCTTCAAAATCAAACCACTAGTTGTCAAGTGATGAACTAGATAAGTAGGTGCTCATCATGCCCATTGGTACCAATGTTCAACAAAACAAAAAATATGACAGCAGCTGCTTCCATATTTAAGAATGAACTATAAATATGAAAAATATGCTCCCATCTAGTGATGTCTCTATCCAATTGTAGGCGGAGCACATGTGCCGCTGCAACAAATCGTAGACTCATATGACCTTAAATATCATACTTTAACAACTGGAATTTGAATGTATTTCAAACAAAATCCAAGTGCAAAACATGTACATCTATGTGCTATACGAACACTAGACTAAGACTATCAACAAGTATTGAAATTTACCTCATAGGTGAAAATTAACGATTGTATGCACGTTTCTGAAGATCCAGATCCCTACTTACTGATGGCACCAGAATACCAGATTCTCGAGAAGTAATTCAACTAATATGCAAAAAAGTAGCACACCCCTCTTCTAAAACTAAGAATATGAACCACCAAATGCGCACAATTGGTACGCAAATTAATAAGTTCTCTTAATAAAACACAGCGCACAGATCGCACCACGAGCTTCTAATTTGAAATAACAACCGCGGAACATCGCACAACTAGCGGCTCAAACCCAAAAATCCAGAAGAGCACCGAGATTCGAGCAGGCCACTCACCGAGACGGCTAGGTAGTAGACGAGCTTGAAGGAGAACTTGCGGAGCTCGCGGAAGAGGAGGTAGCAGAGCACGATGAAGGAGGAGCCCGCCAGCGAGAGCGCCGCGGCGCCGGTACCCACGGCGTCGAGGATCTGGCGGTCCTGTAGTGCCTGGCTCATCGCCACCGACGCCGCCCCGGCCACGGCCGGAGCCATCAGTGGTCGCCGTCACCGGCGGCGATCTATGCGGTGGTGGGGAATGGTGGCAAGGGGAACTGGAAGATGTGAAAACGGCCGGTGGGAGTCGTTGGTTGCTGGGCTGGATTGGGTTGGGAGTTGTGACCCCGAGACCCGAGTGCCTTCACCGCGAAGCTAGTTGGGGCTTGCTTGGTACTTTGGTAGTTGTGCGTATGGGCTGCAACTGCATACGTTATGGGCTTTGTATTAAGCGCCATGGACCCAGTAGCCCACATATTCTACACTCCCTCTGCTAAAAAAAAAATCTACACTCCCATTTTTTGCACGAGCGTGGCCAAGTGCTACATGTGTAAGTGCTAAGATCATTATTTTTTTAGTATAAAAAAAGATCATTATTTTTCTACGTTAAGAGTTGATTCAAAGAAACTCCAGCAGTAGTCCCAAAATTAGGACAGTTTTTTTTTATTTGTCACCTCTTTTACTTTTGAGTGTTCTGTTTTTTGAGTTCAGCTCCAGAAATAGCCATAAATTAGGGTCCCTACTTCATTTTTTCTCTCTTATTAGTCTGTATTATATCTCTTTGATTCGACATAAATTTAAACAAAAATGTTACCAGTTCATACAAATAACTAATGTTTAAATACTCAAATTCAAACATGACAATTTAAATTTAAATTCAAGTAAAAATGGCATGGTTCTCGCACGACAGCCCATCACAACATAAAAGTTCACAAACATGAAACATAGGAAGAATCAATTAGCTCCTCATTGGCATCATTAGCCTCACAACCTCCATCTAACGCACCACTTGACCCACACAAGCTATTGTTCAATGCTTTCATTTGTTGAGCTGCAAGTTGAGTTCTCATTGCCACCATATATGCTCTTACATACGGCTCCAAAGTGTTGGTGTCACAAAACTTGATTTTGTTCTTGCTCTCACATTGACCTTTGCTGCTCAATGTCGGCCTTACGCTACTTTGTCTCCACCTTGGGTTGCTCTAGTTCCACAGATGCCAGTAACCGGAGAAATTTGTTTTCTATGTAATCTTCTCCCCCAACTGCTGATCACTTGTAAAACCTTAAGGGCCTTGCCCCTCCACCCACCAGGTTACCGGCATCTGTGGAATAAAAATCAGGTGCTGATTCCTTATCCCCCCGAAGTTGACCTTAAAAAAGATGCTCTAGTCCCACCTGGCTGTCAAATTTTAGATGGTTTTGCTCAATTTAGAAAAGGAAAAAAAACCTTATATCTTGGAGTAGAAAGATTGTCACGGGCATGGCTACCTACATGATACTTTTGTGGTTGAACTTCATATGAGCAGCAACACCGATCGTGCGTGTACTCCCTCGATCTTAGCTACATGTGAAGAACTTAAACCCTGAAGTCATCCACATACATTTCTACAGGATCACATGACTCTTCTCCATCTCCACAGCTTTCGGAAACAAACATATATCTCTTATAAAATAAATCATCACTATAAGTTTATCTCAACATACAAGCTATCTACGATATTCCCCACTACCTATCAACATCATCTCCCACTAATAGTCATGTCATCTCACTGACTTTCAATCTCTTAATGCAAACTATCCTTATCATCTTCACTTAACGTCACTCCAAATTCTTTGCAATTGCCACAGAAACTCATAGGGTATCTTCTAGTATATATATGTACTGTAGCTGCTTGTATCACCGTTGTTTGCTCGTTTTAACAGTTCCCTTTGTTTTGCTCACTAAAGCATCTCAAGATGCGGAGGTTGTAATTTTATACTCCGTAGTAATAAAAAAATTCTGCTCAGAATGCACTGTCAAGTCCCTGGTCCACACATCACCACAGCCCGTTCGCTTGATCATAAACAATCATAAATTTCCAGCCAGAACAGTCTTTTTCTCTCACACCAAACCAGCCAGCAGTAATAATCCACGATCGTATACGACCGTATCAGCACCAACCGAACAGGCTGTCCAACGTTTCTGATCCAATCACCTAACGGTCTGCGACGAAAAGATCCATCGATTTCATATTTCATATTAGGTCTTATTTGATATATGTATCCACTTTAATCCACATGTGTTGGAGTAGAATGGAATGGAACTTAGTTCAGTTCCACTCTAATCCACTTCAACACATGTGAATTGAGATGAATACATACGCATCCAAACGAGCCCTTATCAGGTTTGTGTGCTTGCCTTTCCAACCCATCGCAAATTTGGCTGATGTCAAGGTCCAGCCGCCCATTGACCGGACTTTATTTTTCAGAACTAAGTCGACCGAACTTCATCATCTTGCATAATTAAAGCATTTTTACAACAATAACTTTTAATATATAACTTTAAAGTATAGTACACCAGTATGGGAAACGAATTCCTAGATTACATACCACAATCAGGTAAAAGCAACTACAAATCTGCTTCTGTAGACATAGGTGATGCTCCTACGTCGGGGGCGTGCGGCCCGTCGGGGCCACAGGGCTCACGAGAAGTGGCCACGATAGAAACATCGAGGGTCCTCGTTCTCGCACTTCGATAGCACAGTCGGCGCTCCCGTCGACTATCTCATCGGACCGTGTCTTCGAGGATTAGTAGTCTTAAGCCATAGATATGATGGAGGCTTCACCGGGCTCAAGAGCATGGAACCACGCCCACCAATGCCAAATCTGAGGACTTGCATCAACTAACATTGACGGTCAACCCAAACACCAATGGCTGTGTTACCACTTCCATGTCTGCAGATAAACCAAAAAAACAGATTGACAAAGAATAAAGACTAGCTGTGCCTAGCGGGCCCACAAAGCAAAAGATGGCCACCGAAAGGGGCAACGTCCTCCCCAGGCGGACACAGAACCGCCCAAGAAGGGGAGCCTCCTGCATGGGATACACATTGCACTAGCGGGGCCCAGCACAGAGAAGGTGGACCCCACAGCGCAGCCGGCAGGCCCCACCCGCACCGAACAGATCGGAAGCGCCGAGGAAGCCGCGTACGGGACGGATGCAGGAACCCGCAGCGGCGAACGGCACCGCTGCGATGGTCCCCACCGCGGACGCTGAGGCCGATGCAACCTCCTCCGCTCGGGAGATGCAGTCGACCCCAGCCACCGTGGGCGCAGGCGGTGGAGATGAGGAAGGCCAAGAAGGCACGCAGATGCACACGTTCCACGCCTCTGGCCTGCAGGATCCGCTCTCCCAGGGATGCAAGGACCCGAGGCACTCCAGTCCCTTCGAACTGCTTCCATGTCTTGGTGTTGTAGGTGACCTTGTCGGCACTGCTGTGGGAGTTGTCGCCATCCATGCCTCTACCCTTGCTCGAACTGGATCAAAGCAGCACCATGCCTCCCACGCAACCAGGGAGCGGGGAAGGGAGAAGCCCTAGAGAAGATAAGGGCTTTATTGAAGAGCTCACCTCATCGGATTGGAAGAGATCTCCATCGGCCACCATGGCCGCGAGCAGTCCGCCCACCTCCAAGACGACAGAGATGAGGAGGATAGAGGTCCTCAGAACACCCATGGAGAGGCCTTATTCCACTAGGGAACTTTACAAGGAGGGAAAAGGGGGAAGGGGAAGGGGGGGAACCGGCCCACCTACCTTGTCACCGGTGAGCTCACCGGGGAAGAGGGTAGGGGGCCGGCGGTGGAACTCTAACTATGGAGATTCTCACTCAGGAACTCTTGAGCCGAGTACAGTACAGGGTTGGACGACGCAATCATCTTTTTAATTAAAGCATTGACAGAGCACCGGATCAGTAAAGAGAAAAATCATTCAGAATAATTTGTAGACACTACTACAGGAGTTTTAACCGAGGCGGGCATTTTAGCTTTAACCGAGGCGGGCAAGCCAACCGCCTCAGCACAAAGGTCACGGTTAATCATGACCTTAACCAAAGCGGTTGGGCAACCACCTTGGTTAATAGATTAACCGTGGTGGGCATCATAAGCTAACCGCCTCGGTGAATACATATTAACCGATGCGGTTGTCGTAATGCGCCCGCCTCGCTTAAGATTTTAACCGAGGCGGTTTTTATTACTTGGCCGCCTCGGTTAATGATTTCCATATTTAGAAAAATACTTTTTCAAATTAGAATTTAAATTTGAATTTAAAATTTCGCTAATGAAAACATAGATAAAGCAGAAAATAGATGGCAAACATATATTATATTCATTCTCGTTCGACGAACCGACAATAAGTTATTACATTAGTGATGTCTTCACCATTGTTTCACAAACACAAATTATTCGTACATCAGCAACTAAGGTCATTCATACATATCATTTTTTACCGGAAAAGAGGTTCGACGGAATGTAATCCGAGATTCATAACTTGGTGCTTCAGTTTCTGATCCTCTCGAACTTTGGATCCCACACTAACTCGCTTTCCTGGTTGAAGAACGTGTTCTCTTCATGCACGCTCTCCGTGACAAACTTTCATATGTTTGCTACTGTTTGTCTGAAGTCTTGGTTGACCTTCTCCCTTTGCCACCATCCTTGTGCTTCATGAGCTGCCACCAGCTGCTGCTGAATCTACTGCACATCCTCAGGTACTCGCAAACATAGAATCCACATAGAACTGAGCCATAGGGTTGTTTAGCGCATTACACGATGTATAATACACAATCATTAGAGCATATATAATAAACAATCCATAGGAGTAGTAGAACTAGTAGTATTGAGTAGAGTATAGTAGAGTAGTAGTACTAGTAGGAGTAGTAGTAGTAGGAGTACTAGAGTAGAGTAGAGTAGTAGGTGTAGTATTAGGAGAAGAGCACTAGTAGTAGAGTAGTAGTAGTATTGGTACTTAACGGGAATTCATGCCTGAGTTTCAGTTTTGTGCCATTCTTGATCTTCTTCTTCTTAGATCTCCGATCTTAGCAGTCGGGATCTTTCACGTACTTCTTATAAGCGTTGTACGAAAAACCACTAGTGTCAACGACATTTTCAACAAGTATTATTAACTGTAAATGAATAAGTTCCATCACTTACTATCTCAAACAGCTTTTAAATTGCTTGTACCCTGCTTTGTTTGTATCCCACAAAGAGTCAAATATACAGGCCCTTCCATCCTGAGGATAGATTATAAATGCAATCCAGTGGCCCATGATGCCCTGGCTGCACCATTCACACCAATACAGATTAGAAATGTTCAAATATGAGAAGTCATGATCCCATTACCTATATATATGTTCCAAGTATCTTTTGGACTTACCCAAACTGGTGGGTGTCCATGACGCACCCATTTCCCCGGACCTTCTTCATGGCCTCATAGATATACATTCCCGCCCGATACTTATATTTGATTACCAGATCTTCCCTGTATTTCTTTCTCTCCTCCGGGTTCAAGTTCACCAGCTTTTCATGAGTGTCTGGTATATCGTAACCCACGATGGTTCTCTCTATAATAAGCATCGAAGAGAGATAGATAATATCCTTGCCCAATTCCTTGCTTACATAGGCCTGCATCCTACAAGGAAAAGTCATCATGTCATTATTAGTTTGTTCCTAAAGTACCTACAGCAATGCAGTAGTGTCAAAGTCATAAGTAACTTACAGGGAAAATAAGGTGACTTGGGTGACGTTGAGGTCCTTTCATTGTAGTAGTCTATGCAAGTCATGGAAATCTACGATGACTTCACCATCCGTGGGCATGAGGAAGTACTCCGTCGAAATGTTGATGATGAAGTTTTCCAGGCCCACTTTCGCTGCTTCCATGTACCACAGATGGAACCTCCTTACCTCCCACTTCTCTTCAAGGAGGTCGCCCAAGGTCAACATGAACTTCCCATGCATGTAGTTTTCAGGGCAATCATCTGACCGGGGCTAAAATGACAGCGGTGTTTTCGGACTGTAACACCGGGGCTTGAGATGTTAGCAAGTGAAAAAAGCAGATAGCATCTCGAAATGAATTATAGATTGACTATGCTTGCTAGTAGCATACCTTTCAAACATAGTTGAGTATGGGTGCTTGTCGCCTATTTGATAGGCCACCCAACTCGACTTGGTGTGGTTTGGGGATATGGCCTCCTCTTCATCTATAGGCTTCCTCGGTGAGGGAGGACACTGGTTTGAGCCCTGCTTTGAACCACTTGTAGGCAGTGGTGTCACATCGCCTGATGCTGCCCCTGTGCTTCCCTATAGATTGCTGTTGCCAAGAGGCAGACTGCCTGGAGGACTGCTGCCTAGGCTGCCAGCATTGTCATTGTCATCGTCGCCGTTGTCATCACCGCCGCTGTTGTCATCATCGTCTTCATCACCCGGGTCACCCAGGGGGCTGTGACGCCGGCGTCGGCATGTCCAAGACAATGTCGCTCTTGTTACATAGCATGCACATGCCGCTAGTAGCACTAATGAACATGTACCCCTCTTCAGTGGGAATGTCGATTTCATCCTCATCAAAATCTTTGTTGGTCCACGTCACGTCAACATGGGCATAGTTGGGTGGGATCGGCTTGTCGTCATACATGGCACCGCTTTCAGGCGATAGTGCCACTCCCGTGGCCATGTCCTTCTTCCTCTGTGCCCTACCGAAGGGCACCTGGAGCGTGCAGCTCGTTGGTTCAATGATGTTGTCGACCGGTTACCTGGGGAGTTGTTTGGTCCATGGCACCATCTGCCCTTGTACAATGGCTTGACCCTGTGGCAGCAGCATGCCAGCCTAGTGAAACATCTACGTCCTCAGCTCCACCATCTTGGGGTCGGTGCTCATGAAAGCATCTTGTATCTTTCCCATGATCATGTCCTTGACTACCTCATCACGGCCTTTCTGGAGGAGCCCTTCCTTATACCTCTACCTCATGTGGTAAGAGTTGGCATCATATTACCAGGCCTCCACATCCTTCCAGCTTTGCCTTGAGGAAACCCCACGGATGCGGCCGCGGTGCTCAGGGTTTCCCAGCGCCTCCGTTAGTATGTCCCTCTCTTGGTGAGATTCGAAGGACCCGCTCTTCTCAGCCATAGAGACCTCTAAGATCCTCTTTTCCACCTCCTCGACCTTCGGCTCCTTGTACTTGGTCCTGCCCTCCTTTAGCTTTTTTGGCTTGCGGGCATAGAGGTAGTTACGTGACCTCTCATCGACACCCTGTAATGGATTTGGCTGCCCGGCCTCAGCTGCCTCCCTTTCTTCCTGCCGCCACTTCTTCATCTTTGCGGCATACCCTGTCATGCCTAGGTGGTGGTGGAGCTCATTCCTCTTTGTGAGCTCAGAGAACTTCTCGCCCTTGGCCTTTGCTTCTTCAGTTGATTGTTTTGCGATGAACTCTTCCCAGACATCACACTTGATGAAGTTGTAGTCTTCGAATGGTGTCCTCCCTTTCTGCACGTACTCCCTATTGAGCATGTGTCACAACCTGGGTTTTTGGGCAACAAAAATGTGAGCTTTTTAAAATTTTCCCACAATTGTGTGAAGCATGTAGTCTCTAGGTCTAACCCGAGTCAACTTAGTTGAGCTTGCTAATAAATCGGTGCATCCATATAGAATTGTTTGTAGGCGTGTGCTGTGTTCTTGAGTTAGTTTTGAGTTTGAGTCTTGTTAGAGTTTGGAGTGCACAAATCCGTAGCAATATTCTCTCGAATCCTTTACGAATTCATCTCCAATCCCATCTAAATCCCTTCTCAATTCCCCTTGAAATTCACTTCTCAATTTTTTTTGAATTTCCCTTAAATCATCTTGGCATAAATGGAAAACCACCTTCTTTCTCCCCATGGGCCCAAACCCCCTTTTGAATTTCCCCTCAAAATTCCCTTTGAACATCTCTCAAATTCCTTGAATGAAAAAGGAAAAAACCCTTTTCCTCACCTCTATCCTAACCAGCCCAGCCAGCCCATCCCTCTTTCTCCCTTCCTCCTTTCTCCCACGTCCTAGCTCATCTCACCCTATAGCACCATGGCCCTACTCACCAATAGGCTACCCTACCCCACAGCCCTCGCCTGGCCTCCTCCTCACGGATGTAGCCCAACAGCTTGCGTGGCCCAGCTCATGCTCGCCCCCTTGGCCCATGTGCGTAGGCAATAGCGCGTAGCCCGTAGCCCAGACCCGCATTACAACCCACACACTCTGGAACCCTAGGGTGGAGGCACTCCTCAGACACCACCGCCACCACTTGACCACCCCACGCCCACGGTCTCCGCGTTCACCTGCTATCGCTCCTTGATTCGCGCCGTGTGTCCCTCCCCTTGCACGGACGTCGAGGATGGCCTATAGTGATAAGGACATGAGCTCCATACATACGACCATGCTTGGATATAGTGGTCGAGGAGATTAGTGAGATTGTCCTAACTGAGAAGGAGGCCCGAAGCTCATCCGGTTCGAGTCACCGAGGTGGAGGCCCAAATCAAGTTCGAGCCCATCTCGGGTTCTAGGACCAGTGTATTATAAAACTGGTCACACGGGTGCATACGGGCTCCATTTTTTGACAATCCACATATGCATGGAAAGCTAATTAGATAAGGAAGCCAATGCAAGTGGTCTCACATCAAAAGCCCTTCAGAATCAATGGGAATCATCAAAACAAGTCAGCGTCCAGAATCTGCCAAGGTGCTGCGACACCGTCTTTTGGTCCGTTGGACCATGTATCGTGTTTGGGCCCATTAGGGGGCGCGTCCAGGGGGGTGATGCCCAAGACTCTATAATTAGCAGTCGTCGCTCTCCTTAGGGTTTGGGTTTTGTTTAGTTCTTGATTTCTTCATGAAACAGATGTCGTTTTGCTGCAACTGTGCCGCCAAGGCTGCTTGCTGTGAACCAGGGCCCCAGTTCTTGATCTTGTTCGCCTGTGCAGATTAGTCCTTTCGAATAAAGACTTGAACTCCTTCTCATTATCATAAGCCTCATATTTATTTGCAATTTCAGATTATGTTCATCCCGTTCTTGTTTGTGTTCTCAATTCGCTTGCAGGAAAGCCTTCTCGGCGAGGTCAATCGCGTTCGCGTGGTTGATAACCAACAGAGCAATGGTGTAACGGTTGCGAGGGTCTGAATTAGTCTTGGTTTGAAGCCTAGATTGTGAACATCGAATCTCCACCAATTGATGCTATCATACCTATCAGAAGATTAGGCCTTGTCTACATCATGTAGCTCCCCAACCCTAGCCCAGCGCCGCTATTTAAGCCAAGGAGCCGCCACCCCTCTTCTCTTCCACAGCCACCGCCGCTGCCACTCTCTTCCTCCTCTTCTCACCCTCGCTCCTCTAGTAGCGGGTGCGCCACCACCCTACTGTTCTCCATGGTTGCCGAGCCATGTTGCCACCACTGCGGTCTGCGCCCTTTGCCTCCTCGCCGTGCCACGATGGCGACCGCGCGTGCCACGCTCTTTGTCAATGCGTCCACGACGACCACCGCAAGCTGACCTGAGCCAGCGCTCCCCTGCCTCGACGTGCTACGCTACTAGCCGGCCGTGACCCTGAGCCCGCTACCATCGCGAGCTCCTTCTCCATCTCCGTGGCATCCATTCCCTCACCGTGCTGCACCACCAGCCAAGCTGACGTCAGAGCCATGTCACCACCTCGACATCGTGCTCTTCCTCGCCACCAGCATCTCTCATCTACGATGCATGCTCCACCATGTTGCCCCAAGCTCATCATCGGTCACGGTCTACTCTGCCTCCTCCTCGAGCTAAGCCCAAGGATGCCACGCCATCCGCGACGTCGCTCAACTCGCCGTAGTGACCATAGGCTCCTCCCACTATGTGCCGCCAGTCACCACCATGCCGAGCACCGCTTCCCTTCTTACTTGCCTCACTACGCCGGTCCTCTAGGAGCAGCACCGACCTCGCCTTCCTCTGTCTTGACCACCGAGCACCTTGTCGTGGTTGTCAAGCTAGCGCCTTCCTTTTCATCGAGCCGCGACCCCGTGGACATGCCTTGCCAACACCACCTCCTTGTCCTCACTGGACCGTAGCACCTCATCGGGGCAGCTCCTCTCCATCGCTGGTGAGCTCCCTGTGGAGGATATGCCCCCGGTATCCATAAGACAAGACATGGGCCACACCATCAGAGGTGGCCCAGCCCACAAGATCAAGGCGTGCACCGCAAGGCTACAATAAGACATTGTATAATACCAAATAGGATACTTTCCTTGTAACCTACCCCTCCAGAGCATATAAGGAGGGGTAGGGGTTCCCTAGTCAACATCCCCATATAGATCCTAGGCTTAGCCCAAGGCATCTACATACATCTCATATTCAATACAATACACCAAAGACATAGGACGTAGGGTATTACGTCGATCAGACGACCCAAACCTGTCTAAATCGCTGTCTCTACGCCTTGTGTCACCATCTGGTTCCTGATTATGCGCACCTCCACCGATCAATCTACCTTTGTGGGATACCCCTTGGAGGACTGCCGAGCATCTTTTGTCAATAATTGGCGCCCACTATGGGGCTCGTGCGCGCTGACCCCTGGTGAACCAGATGGCGTAACCAAAGATCAACATCCTTCGCGGCAACTTAGCTGATCGCGTCGACATCCTTCGACAACCACGACGCATGTATTCATACGTGGATTGACACCGCCAAGCTCTGACTACGTCCATCCTACTCCAACATGAGATCAACTTCGTTCCAGCCATCAAGCGAGCCGCTAAGCAAGCTGCCCACATCACCGACCAGATAACGCCATACACCGCCGACCAAACATTCTGTCTAAAGCTAAGTCATGCTTTAATATTCTTCTAAATATTCTCCGACCTTCATATATCACCATGATGTATCTCCGTGCTGTTTTCTCCATGTTTATTCTCCAAACAATTTTCGTCCATGTATACCATCTTAAAGATGACATACGTTTTTGCCTAAGGCAACTTCCTGAACAGTCATATTGATGCTCGGATGTCCCCAGAGATGGCCCTGTCTCTGGCTCCTCCCTACACGTGCACGAGCGTCTTCCCTCTGCGTTATGGGTGGTCGGCAGTGGCTCCTTAGCGACGCTTTGTTCTTCCTACATGCACACGGGCTCCGCGCTCCGCGTTATGGTTAACGGGCTAGCTAGGGCTGGAGACTCAGCTACACATTAACTGGTCGGACGGTTTATATTAAATATAAATACATCTTCATAATAACACTAAGTGTTCACACCAACTGATCGCCGAGCTGCATATGCTATTTCATCACCATTGCTGATTCTTCTCTGGAGTTCATATATTTTACATCACGTACTACCTGTTCTACATATTTGTATTGCAGAATCATTGTTTGAGTGGTCGGACCACCTGGTGCTCGGACTTCTCCACCGATCAACTAGTCGGACCGCTAGGTTTATGGACTTTGTCGCCGACCAGTTGATCGGACTGTTCGCCGGTCGCTTCTACTCAATGCTCACTTCGCCGCTGACCAGTTGACCGAATTGTTCATCGCTCGTGCTTCATCATCAGCTATGCTGGGGTTTCCTCGGTGCTCGAACATCGCCAGCTACGTCGGGGACTCCTCGGTGCTCGGACATCGCCAATTACATTGGGGACTCCTTGGTGCTCGGACATTGCTAGCTATGTCAGGGTTTCCTCGGTGCTTGGACATCGCCAGCTATGCCAGGGACTTCTCGGTGCTCGGAAATCGCCAGCTACGCCGGGAACTCCTCGGTGCTCGGACATCACCAGCTACGCTGGGGACTCCTTGGTGCTCGGACATCGCTAGCTACGCTGGGGACTCCTCGGTGCTCGGACATCGCCAGCTACGCCGGGGACTCCTCGGTGCTCGGACATCGCCAGCTACGCCGGGGACTCCTCGGTGCTCAAACATCGCCAGCTATGCCGGGGACTCCTCGGTGCTCGGACATCGCCAGCTACGCTGGGGACTCCTCAGTGTTCGGATTCTTCGTGCAACTATCGCTAGCTAAGCTGAGGACTCCCTTGGTAGTCGGATCTTGCTACGTCTCATCGGTGTGCTATCAAGCTGCTCCTTGCTGTTAGGATCAGGGTGCTGATCTTGGGCAGCACATCTGCGGTCTTGATACGCGCATGTCAGATGACGTCGACAAGCTTTTAGACTTCTTTTCTTTGACCCTGCTACAAGATTCATTCTTCATCTTCTAGCAGGCTCAGGGACTAAGTGGCTACACTTCACCTAGCGGTGAATGTAGTGCTTATTTCTTGATTTACCCTCCTTATTGATGGAGTCTAAGTGGCTACACTTCTCCTAAGTGGAAGAATTTTCAAATTTTATGTTGAGCCCCTTACATCCTTCTAGCAAGCCTTACTTGGCTAAGTCTGAGGTCTCCTAACTAGTTAAATTGGTCGGCATTAACTTTCACCACCTAGGTCACCAGTTAAACTGGTCAGCTTCAACCTTCACCGCCTAGGTCACCAGTTAAACTGGTCGATTTTGACTTCCACTGCTCGGATCACCAGTTAAACTGATTGGCTTTATGTCAAAGTGCTCGGACTTGTTCATGACAGCGTTGCTCAAAGGATACAAGGAGCTCAGGGACTAGCTATGGGGGATATGACCCTCGGTATCCACAAGACAAGACATGGGACACACCATCAGAGGTGGTCCAGCCCACAAGATCAAGGCGTGCACCGCAAGGCTACAATAAAACATTGTATAATACCAAATAGGATACTTTCCTTATAACCCTACCCCTCTAGAGCATATAAGGAGGGGCAGGGGTTCCCTAATCGACATCCCCATATAGATCCTAGGCTTAGCCCAAGGCATCTACATACATCTTATATTCAATACAGTACACCAAAGACATAGGACGTAGGATATTACGTCGATCAGATGGCCTAAACCTGTCTAAATTGTTGTCTCTACGCCTTGTGTCACCATCCGGTTCCTGATTACATGCACCTCCACCGATCAATCTATCTTCGTGGGATACCCCTCGGAGGACTGCCGAGCATCTATTGTCGACACTCCCAAAGCCCAAGCCTCCACCTTTTCCTCCCTTCCGATGACCTTGCCATTGTTCTTATTTGATAGCCGGCCTTCATGCCACTGTTTTCATTGACATAGGGAGCTGTAGCCCTGTTGTGCCATCGCTGGAGCTCCATTGCCACCCCAACTGCCTCTAGCCAGCTCCTAGCTAGCTACATCCTCCTCTGACTAGCCACAGCAAGCTGCAGCCGGCCAGCAGCAAGCCCGTAGCTCACCCGTGCCTATCCTCATCTTCATAGCAAGGTCCAACTCCTCCAACCTTTGCCATCGCCGTACCTGACATCGACAAAAACCTCTTTCTATCATCATCTATACTTGTTCATACATCTCATTCATACTTGATCATACATCTTCATATCTTCATTCATACTTGTCAAACATGATCTATCTATCTATCTATGCCTGTGCTGTGCCTTCGTCACCAGTCTATCTTGTGATGCTATGGTCATGTGCTACTCCACTTTGTTGTTGTGTTGGTTTAGTTCTTGGTTCTTGTGTTGTTTGTGTTGTCAGTTAGTGTGTTGTTGTTGACGTCTGTGGACCGTGCCTTCAAGCCGATCGAGGAACCATAACTCGTTCGATCATTTCAGTCGTGGGATTCATCCTACCATGGCGGTGATGCTGAGCGTAACTCGATTCCTCACCTTTAGTTGTCTCTGTCATACTATGATAGTTAGCTCCTAGTTTCATCCCAAGGACATGGTCGTGATAGACTCAACATCAATATTGACGCGGCTCTTACCCGCACAAATCGAGCTCCTCGTGACCTAGTCTCGTGGGAGGTGAATTAGGGGATGACAATCGTGGGACTACGGAAGCCAACTCATGTATGTATAGCTTATGGGCGCGAGTTGCCTCAACATGATCATCCTGCTCTACCCATTTTGCTCTCTTGTTCTCTTTTGATCTCCCTTGCTCTTTTGTTCTTCCTAACCACCTTGTATGCTTGTACCACATTGACCATAGCGTTCCTTTAGATCTAGCGGTGACCACCACATTGCTATGAACCTTAGGGATAGCCTTGTGCCGATTTAGTTGCACGGTCGTGGTGCCCTATGAGTGGGTTTGGATCACGGGACCGTGTCTCCTATGGTGGGTACATGTGTGAGGAGTATATTCCAAGGAGGCAACTCTTCAGGATGGAGGTGCCGTTGAGGCATGGGGTGTTGGTTATCCTCTTTGAGAAGATGTCTTGTCTGGTCCCCCTAAGGACTAGTATGTCGAGAGAACCGGATCATAGGACCCTACGTACACACCACTCGCTCCTAAATGGGTGGGGGATGGTTACCTGACCAACTAGGATGGTGCCATTACTGCTAGGTTGGAAGTGGATAGTGTAGAGAGGTATGGGCGTATGGCCCACACCCTCCTAAGATAGCATAGTGACCTCTGGGGGACCGATACTATGTCTCATAGTCTCAGCATGCCGGTGGACTCTAGGGTGGCCCAAGGCTGAGTGGTAGGATGGCACCATACAGGTTGGGAGGCAATCGGTATCAGCCTAGGCAGGGCACCGCCGATGATGGTGATCTTGTGGTTCTAGGTGTACACGCTCTGTAGAGTTGATCGATCTATACGTATAACCGTGTCCTCGGATATGGACATTCCTATGACCTATGCTTCCCTTGATTAGATAGAGGAGTCCTTTCTTCTTCTTCCCCCTGGGTTTGGTGTTGGTTTCTGGCTTTGGCCGTTGAGGCAAGGCACACGAGGGAGTCGTCCTTGCCGCCTAGAGAGTGAGAGTGTGGTGAGATATGTGTGATGGGATAGGTGAACGTGTGTGGATGAGATGGGTTAAAACTTGATGAGCTAATATAAAATATTGATGAACTTGCATAGGAAAACTATAGCCATAAATAGGCTTTTTGCTCTACCCTTGCATTCCACTTACCACAAAGCAAACACAAAACATACGGTGGGAGCTAGTGACCAGTATAAATCATATTAAAAGATTTTTGGCAGGTTTTGGATGTAATCTACGACGACAGTGGAGATTAGGAGGATTAGATGGTCTCATTTCTATGCTCAAGTTTGGTTGAGGAGATGAAGTCTACGCCCGCTGACTTTCTACGCCAACTCTGATGATTGCTCATGAAGGAGGAGCCTTCACCCGTCGATGCACTATGTCTACTCTGATCTGTGTGTGTTTCTGCTAGTATTCATTGTACTTAGGTGTGATATCAAGTGTTGTAATGCCTTGTAAACTTGTAATTTCTCGATGTATGAATTGTGGTATCAACTGAATAATAATAATGTGATAGCTTGGTCTTCTTGGACTATCACATTATGATATAATTTGTGAATTTCCCTTCAAGGAAATCGTGGATTGTTTTAGTTGGTATCAGAGCCATACTTGACCCTAGGACAAGACTTTTAGGACCAAACACTAGTATAGAAGCCAAACATCCTACCTGATGTAGGACTATAGGTGCTAACACTTGTTTCCCTCTGCACCTTGAGTTCTACAGCTAACTGACCCCCACTATAGTGGGAAGTTAACCGGTAGAAAACGCTCCTCATTACCGCCCACGCTAGTTCGGTAGATGTGTGAGACTTGAAGGCTTAGGAGTCGCCTTCTGTCAACACTATGCATATAGGCGTTGTAATGCTGCTTGATTGCCTAGATCTTGTGTTGTTGTGCTTCTTGTGCATTTAGTGTTTGAGTGTAAGCTGTAGAAGCTATTTTGTGTATGTGAGACTCCGGATGTTGGATAACCTAGCAGGCTAAACCCAAGGCCATGCTATAACTAGATAAGTGACCCGACTAATAGAGTTAAAAATATAAAGTCGTTGCATCATATCTTCACCAACCCATTTCAAAACTATTTTCGGCTTCCAACTAAACACCTTTTCAAAGTTACCCCTCCTTCTTTTGGTTGAAAAAGTCCTTTCTTTAACAAAACCAATTCTACTTTAAAGGAAAATGGTTTCGAAACTTCTTGAAAGGTCTTCCTTTTTCAAATGAAAGCAGTTTTCGTTCCTTTCTCAACCTGATTTGATTTTAAAAGCTATCTGCAAAACAGTTTGAAAACCGGTCTCCTTTCAAAAGATGTTACAAATTTGCTTCTGAAAAATAAAAAATTTGCTTTCCAATCAACAAAGTGTTTTCAAACCAAAGATCTTTTGGCTCAGTCTGTTTTAGACGCTTTGAATTCACCCCAAGAGCCAAAACCCTTTCAAAAATCAACCTTGCCTTCAAAATGGTTTGCAATTGATTTACCAAACAAAATTCTTGCGAAAAGATTTTGTACGCAAAGATGAAAATGAGTTTTTAAAAATATAGTTTCAAAAGTATTGTTTTGAAAAGGGGTTTTCTGAAAAGCAAGTTTGATTGCGAAAGCTTTACTTTTCAAACCAGAAATGATTTCAAATCATTTTGAAAACTAGTTTTGTTTAATTCTAACAAAAGGGAAGCAACGCTTTGTTCGAAAGACAAAACCGAGTATTCAAAAATCACTTGACTTGAAATCATTCAAAAACAATATGTTTTGTTTTAGAAAACAAAGATCTTCAAAAGACTTGGGTTTTCAAAACTTGCATAGATTTCAACCTGTTTTAAATAGGGCACCTTTTATTTCAAAATTTGATTTGTCCTAGATTTCAAAAGTTTTGCAAATCCCCCCCCCTCATTCCTCAAGTAGGATTTCAAAACTACTTGTCTTGAAAAGTTTTGGTATTTGCAAAATGTTTTCGTCAAAATGGTTTCAAACTCCACGTACTCACTATTTCAAAACATCTTTCGTCCAAAAAGCTTGTTTGGAAAAGTTTATAAAATGGTTTGAATTCTAATATTTCCCCTTCAAAAGGCCCAATGTTCTTGAAAATCGTTTCAAAAAGAGGTTTGGAGAGCAAAACCTTTTATAAAAATCTTGATGTTATAAATTGAAAACCTAGTTAAAGCATTTTTCAAAATCTCTCGAGGATTTGATCTAGTTTGACCAAAATCAAAACTTTTGATTTGGGTTTCAAAAAAAACCAAAGTGGGATACAACCTTTTTCAAACATCCTTGTGTTCATTTCAAAATCCTAAGGTTGTAACCTTCTTCCTTGCGAAATCTACAAAACAAAGGATTTAAATCTGTGTTTAAAAAAAAGTGTAACACCCTAAAATTTGCATAATTCTAAAATAGGAGAAAATGATTTCATTATGCCTTTTTGTGAGCATTTGAATTTAGGAAAATAATAATTTTTAACAAATTAAAATCAAATATAGGTCTACATACATGTATGTGCATTCATGCTGCTGCATATTACTTTTGTATTTTGTGGTTTGAAATCAAATTCCAAAATGATTTGAATTTCCATTCAAAACTTGGTTGGAAATTAGTTTAGAAAAATGGAAAAGGATTTTTCACTCCCTTCCTCGAATTCGGCCCGCTGGCCTGCTTCTCCGCACTAGCCCAGCTCGGCCTCCCTCCCGCGCCCGCGGTCGTTCCTGGCTCCGTGGTCTAGTTCTGCGCCCTGCGTCCCAGCCGAAGGCCCAGGTCCGCGCCGTGCTCTCCTTTCCCCTTCTCTCTCGCTGACATCGGGGCCCATGCCTTTTCTTTTGCTGACAGCCTGGGCCCACATGTTGGAGCTGTCTTCTTCAGCTCGTGTTCGAGCAGGACTCAGTGTCGCCGTGATCGTGTCCATCCCCGCCACGAGTCCTTGTGGTGGCGTGCTCCCCACGTCGCCCAGCCTCATAAAAGCCAAGCCCGAGCCTGCGCCGCCTCCCTACTCCGCCCTATCGCCAGCTTTTGCCTCACCTAGAGTACCTTCACCGAGCCGTAGCTGTAGCCCTAAGCGCCGATGAGCTCATCCATGGCGCCACCGCGTTGGACTGTTTCGGCCGGCGAGCTTCCTATTCCCCCGCCCGATTTAATCCTGGCTGCCTGAATCTAATCTGACGGCCCATATCGAAGGTGAGCTCTGATTTTTGTGATCTTTGCGTCTGTGTGTTCATAGTGAGACGTAGATTCATTTTACAAACTTTTCATCTTGATTTTATGCTGTTTGGGGTACTGTTCTAATCTATAGCTTTTGTTTGCCATGCATGATTGCTTCTGGATGCTTGTATGTTGCTGTGATTATCGGGTATAGATGGTGAGCAATTCGTGGGAGATCAAGGGTATTACTTTGATGAGTAGGATCAGCAGGAGTACTTTGTTCAAGGCAAGTATAGCATGGGATCATTCTTGTTTTCTATTCACTTTAATACATTAAATTCATGTTGCATGTGTCAACTTGATAGGGATTCCCTAGAATTGAACTTATACATTGTCACCAATGGGATATGCATTGGGTAGCTTTGCTAGTGCACAGTTAAACCATGATCATGTAACTTGACTAATGGTATATGCAATAAACATTAGAATATGACTTTTTAGCAACTTGGAAACAGGGGGCTGGAGTGTTTAGCTACTTTCTAAATGCTTCAGATTCCTCTCCCTAAGGACTTATCTATAAGTGATCATCCGGGACTTATGGTACAGCTATGAGGGCTACATGGCTCTGGCTTTAACTCAGTATGAGGACCTTTTCTAGCTTGTTAGAGGTTACCTTTATGGCGCAAGTGGGGTGTGTTCCAGGTTGGATATAGTGCGTCCTCTGTCCGTCAGTGTATAGGTTGCGCGTCATTGTGCCTGTCGGAAGGGGAGCCCTACATTCGTAGGCCATAGAAACCTAGCGGCCTTAACTTGTTAGACGAACCTTTGAAAGGCTTCATAGTGATCCCTACCTGCTCACCTTGGAAGTGTTTTGGGAATTGCAAACCCAGGCATATGGGTATCATGACTCACAGTGAAAGTGTACAACCTCTGCAGAGTGTAAAATTGGTATATCAGCCGTGCTCACGGTCACAAGCGGCCTTAGAACATTTACAGAATAGATGAACACTAAGAATTATCTATTTATGCTATTCATTATTCATGTTTACTTTGATCATGTGTTTTACATTGGGAATTGAAACAACTTGTTGATACTCTTATGCTAAAATTGTGACAACTAAAAGCTAAACGCTGTTAAACCTGTGTCAAGCCTTTTGAGCCTCATGAACCCCATGTTACACTTGTTGAGTATGGCATGTACTTACGCTTGTTTATTTTCAATATTTGGATAAAAATCCCAAATGGGTAACAGATGGCCATGGTAATGATGACTTTCCTGAGGATTACTAGACTTGTGGTCAACCAGTTGACGTCCCTATGATATGGAGCTTCCGCGAGAGATCTTTTCTTTATACTATCGCTACATTTATGTGAAGACTCTGTCTTATTCGTGATGTAATAAACACTTGTGATGATACTATTCATAATTTGTCAGCTTATGTGTGTGACTGATCTCTGGGCGCACATAAGATTTTACATCCCATTTTATCCTTAAAATTGGGTGTGACAAAAAGAGGCTTCCAAAATTGTTTAGAAAGCCTTTTTTCCTTGTCTTTTCGAAAAACTCCCCTCTCCCTGTAAGCTTGGGATATCGAGTTATTGCTGGTGACATATTTGGTAGTGTGCCGTAATCATAACCTATGGTGCCGCTTCGAAACTTGGGGCCCCATGTGTGATGCATCCACATGGCTTGCTGCCTAGTGTACGCTGGTATCGAGGTACGTGACTGTGACCGCTCCAAGTGGTACCCGCTTATAACCATAATCCTAAGCTTAGCTTTTCAAAATCTTATTTCAAAAGCAGCCGCTTGAAAAGTGTTTTATTCAAAACAAAGGATGTTTTGGATTTCAAATATCTCCATTCAAATACCCTATCTTTGTTTAACAAAGTGATTTCAAAACCCAAAGCTTTGCCAAAACAAATCCTTGTCTGAAGTAAAAACAACTTTCAAAAACGGGGAATTTGAAAAGGTTTTCATCCCATAACTACTTTACCTTCAAAACTCTTGGCCTCTTTCAAATGTTTTGAAAACCTTGCTCCTATTTCAAAATGCTTGCGAAAAGATACTTCAAACCCTTTTGTGTGTGTTCTTGATTTTTTTTTGAGAAAAGCGGTTTTCTTCAAATAGCGTTTTCCAAAAGTGGATTTATGAAAACCTATTTTCAAAGCTTCTTCGAAATACTTTGCAAAGTTGCAAAGGTTTTTGGTTTAACCAAAATTCAAAAACCAACTTCAAAAAGGGACTTTGCTTTCAAATGAAACCTATTTCAAGATGCTTCCCTATCTTACAAAATGAAAAGATTTTGTTTTGGGATAGAAACTACTTCCAAAATTGTATTTTGATCCAAAAACCGTTGTTTAAAGAAAAATAGTTTTTTTTCAAATGGCATTTAAACTTGCTTTACAAAATTTTGGTGCATAAGAATGTTTTCAACGTATTTAAAACTTGTCTCCCAAAAGCATTGGTTACAAAAATAAAATGAATTCAAAAGGAATTTTGAACCTGGTTTGCGTTAGTTTCAAAAGCTCTTTTGAGAAACAACCTCTCTTCAAAAACTAATTTTATTATGCAAAATTGCCTCCCTCTCCTTTTATGAAAGCAACCTTCTCCATTCAAAAGGGTTTTATGAAAACTGTTTCCCAAAAAGCCCTTCTTCCAAAACCTTTCTCTAAAAAGCTTCTTTGTAAAACCAGATGCATTAATGCATGTTGAACATCCGGTAAGAGCCATCAGCCTTAGATGATCCCATCGAGCCATCCTTCAAGAGTAGTAACCCCTAAATCTCGGGGATGAGATTCCTGTAAGGGGGGGTGGACTGTAACAACCCGGGTTTTTGGGCAACCAAAAATGTGAGCTTTATAAAAAATTTCCCGCAATTGTGTGATGCATGTAGTCTCTAGATCTAACCCGAGTCAACTTAGCGGAGCTTGCTAATAAATCAGCGTATCCATACAGAATTGTTTGTAGGCATGTGCTTGTGTTCTTGAGTTTGTTTTGAGTTTGAGTCTTGTTGGAGTTTGGAGTGCACAAATTCGTAGCAAGATCCTCTTGAATCATTTACGAATTCATCTCCAATCCCATCTGAATCCCTTCTCAATTCCCCTTTGAAATTCACTTCTCAAATTCCTTTTCGAATTTCTATTAAATCATCTTGGCATAAACGGAAAACCGCCTTCTTTCTCCCCTTGAGCCCAAACCCCTTTTTGTACTTCCCCTCAAAATTCCCTTTGAACATCTCTCAAATTCCTTGAATGAAAAAGGAAAAAAACATTTTCCTCTCCTCTATCCTCACCAGCCTAGCCGGCCCATCCCTCTTTCTCCCTTCCTCCTTTCTCCTGTGGCCCAGCTGATCTCTCCCTTCAGCACCGCGGCCCAGCTTGCCAACGGGCCAGCCTACCCCACAACGCTCGCCTAGCCTCCTCCTCACACGCACAGCCCAGTAGCTTGCATGGCCCACCTCACGCTTGCCCCCTTGGCCCACGCGCGTAGGCAACAGTGCCCAACCCATAGCCCAGACCCACGTCATGACCCCTGTAGGCTTAGACTTTGGCCCCCATGGGCCCATCTGCGCCCCTACCTCTAGAACCCTAGGGCAGAGGCGCTCCTTAGACGCCAGTGTCGCCGCTTGACCTCCCCACGCCCACGGTCTCCACGTTCACCTGCTCCCGCTCCTTGATTCGCGCCGCGTGTCCCTCCCCTTGCATGGATGTTAAGGATGGCCTATAGCTCCCCAACCCTAGCCTGACGCTGCTATTTAAGCCAAGGAGCCCCAACCCCTCTTCTCTTCCCCAGTCGCCGCCACCGCCACTCTCTTCCTCCTCTTCTCGCCCTTGCTCCTCCAACAGCGGGTGTGCCACTACCCTGCTGTTCTCCATGGTCACTAAGCTGCGCTGCCACGATGGCGGTCCACGCCATTTGCCTCCTCGCCATGCCACGACGGCGACCGCGTGCGCCGTGGTCTCCGTCAACATGTCCTTGATGACCACCGCAAGCCGACCTAAACCAGCGCTCCCCTGCCTCGACATGGTATGCCACCAGCTAGCCATGACCCTGAGCCTGCCACCACCATGACCTCCTTCTTTATCTCTGTGGCACCCATGCCCTCACCGTGCTACGCCAGCAACTGAGTCGACGTCGAAGCCGCGTCACCACCCCGACGCCGCGACCTTCCTCGCCACCAGCGTCCCTCATCCACGACATCATGCTCCACTGCGTTGCCCCAAGCTCGCCATCAGTCATGGCCAACTCTGCCTTCTCCTCGTGCCGAGCTTGAGGACGCCATGCCGTCCGCGACGTCGCTCACCTCACCGCGGTGAACGCGATCTCCTCCCACCGTGAGCCACCAGTCACCACCGCGCCAAGCACCGCTTCCCTTGTTCCTCACCTCGCTGTGCATGTCCTCTATGAGTAGCACCGACCTCACCTTTGTCTGCCCCAACCACCGAGCACCTCGCCGTGGCAGTCAAGCCAGCGCCTTCCTTTTCATTGAGCCATGACCATGTGAACACGCCATGCCTCCCTGAGCTGCACTACGACAAGGACGTCGTGCCCCCGCCCTCGCCAACACCACCTCCTTGTCCTCGCTGGATAGCAGCACCTTGTCGGGGCAGCTCCTCTCCATCACCGATGAGCTCCCAAGGCTCCACCTTTTCCCCCTTTCGATGACCTTGCCGTGGTTCTTATTTGATGGTAGGCCTTCGTGCCACTGTTTTCACTTACACAAGGGAGCTGCAGCCCTACTGTGCCATTGCAGGAGCTTCGTCGCCACCCTGACCGCCTCCAGCCAGCTCCCAGCTAGCTGCAGCCGCCTCTAGCCAGCCGCAGCAAGCTACAGCTGGCCAGCAGCAAGCAGCAGCTAGTCGAGAGTGCTAGCAGCAATCCCACAGCTCACCCGTGCCCATCCTCATCTTTACAGCAAGGTCGTACTCCTCCAACCTTTATGGTGCCGTACCCGACGTCGACAAAAACCTCTTTTTATCATCATCTGTACTTGTTCATATATCTCATTCATACTTGATCATACATCTTCATATCTTCGTTCATACTTGTCAAACATAATCTATCTATCTATCTATGCCTGTGTCATGCCTTCGTCACCGGTCTATCTTGTGATGCTATGGTTGTTGACATTTCTTAGCATCACTCTTTACTAAGTTGTCATCCCTAGCATGATGCCAGAAATGCATTGTTGGTAATTATAAATAACACTTGAAGAATTAGAGGAAAATTATATATATATTAAAGTATCCACAAGCGCACAGATAATATACCATTGTAGCATTTCACCTGGGAGTATGCTAGGTATCGTTATTTATATTTTATCTACAGGGAGGAGCTATGAAGTTGTGTTGGCATTAAGATATTGACAAATATATATATACTTATGATAAAACCACTCTCATGCTATGGCAGGGGTAAGTCAAATGATAAATAAATAATAAGTGTAAGGTAATAATGGTATTCCAGAGATAGAAACAAAAACTCATAAAATGTAGTACGGCTAAGCAGGAGATTCATTAAAAGTTAAAGATTCCTAAGACATTCCTTATTTACTAAGTCTTTTGTACACCCAAGTATATACACTCTCATCTATAGTATAACTAACTTTGGATCTATGTATAAGGAACATTACTAAGGAAGATCAAGAACAGAGCTTGTCTTCCTTCGCAACCGCGTTCTACTTGCTCTACAAATGGGTAGTGGACTACAAAGGACTCAACGGGAGTGTCACATCCACGATCTACCACATGACCCAGAGTGCAGAATGCATCCGTAGCATCCGTAGACAAACAATATCTAAGCACCATTCTTACATAGTGTTGACCACTTAACTCACTCGTGTACTAAGCTAAGAGCTTTGAGAACATATGCATAAATTCATCATCAATCAAACCTATATCAAGTATATAACTAGAGCAAACTAGGAACATAATAAATAACAACATAATATTGAAGTAGCACAAAGTCATAAATTTAGAGATACAATGGCTTTACCAGTCTCTTGACGGTAGGTCTGAAATCCTAAGCAATAGCCCACACTCTACTTGAACCTTGCTAGCTAGCCTATACTAGAGACTTGAAGAATTGGAGCTCTATTCTCTTCTCTCTGGAAACCCTAATTTTTGGTCTAGTCTTGACTTATGGCAGCGTGTTTTGGAAGGGGGCAGGGGCTGGTTATATGGTCTGGAGAATCAATCCTGAGCCCTCGGATCAAACTAACTTAAAAGAACGACGTAGATGCAATCCTTAAGGCAATGGAGAACAGACATACAAAGGAGGGACTGCCAGGTGGGGATAGGGGACCGACCGACTTATAGGTGGGGCCGGCTGGCCCCATGTGCCAGCGCCTCGGCCTCCGCTTTGGTGTGGTGTCTTCCTGAGTCTTTTGGAACCTGTTGGGGTAGTTTTCGCCGCGGATAAGCGTGTTTTTATTTGACGATTTGATCCCTCTTGACAGTTTTCTGGATAAACCCTACTAAAAACACAGATTCACCAAAACTTGTGGAAATTATTAGTTTAAACCTCTAAATCTATGTTGGTGATCATGTTTATACATTTATTCAAGTTAAGTTGACGGTTTATGATAGATGAAAACTACCGTCAACAATGGTCATGTGCTACTCCACTTAGTTGTTGTGTCGGTTTAGTTCTTAGTTCTTGTGTTGTTTGTGTCGTCGGTTAATGTGTTGTTGTTGACGTATGTGGACCGTGCCTTCGAGCCGGTCGGGGAACCGTAACTTGTTCGATCATTTTGGTCATGGGATTCATCCCGCCGTGGCCGTGATGCCGAGCGTAACTTGATTCCTCACCTTTAATTGTCTCTGTCATACTATGATAGTTAGCTCCTAGTTTCATCCCTAGGACATTGCCATGATGGACTCGATGTTGATATTGACGTGGCTCTTACCCGCACAAATCTAGCCCCTCATGACCTAGTCTCATGAGAGGTGAATTAGGGGACGACAATCATGGGACTATGGAAGCCAACTCATGTAGGTATAGCTTGTGGTCGTGAGTTGCCTCGCCATGATCATCGGGCTCTACCCCTTTTGCTCTCTTGTTCACTTTTGATCTCCCTTGCTATTTTGTTCTTCCTAACCATCTCGTATGCCTGTACCACATTGACCATAGCATTCCTTTGGATCTAGCGGTGGCAACCGCATTGCTACGAACCTTTGGGATAGCCTTGTGCCAATTTAGTTGCACGGTCATGGTGCCCTATCAGTGGGTTTGGATCATGGGACCATGTCTCCTTCCTTCCAACCTTCATCCATTCCATGACGAGTTGATCGAAAGAGTGTGGATTCCATTCTTCTCTCCTCTCTTATTCTCACTCCTCGTCGATCCAGTAAGATGTGGATTCAGCCCTTCGCTTGTTTGGTGTTTATTGCTCTCTAGATTTCATTCCTTCGATTCCCGATGTTGCTATGGCGAGTGGATCAAGGAAGTTGGATCCCATGTTCCCCGCTTTTGGTTATGTCCTGCCTAAGCCCTTGTATGTTTGTACCTATTTAGACTGTAGCATTCCTTAGGTGACAACCGCACCGCTAAGATCCCTAGGGGTGCCTAGTGCCATTTAGCGCACCTATGTTGTGGTACCCTACAAGTGGAATCAGGCGTTTGTCTTCTCATTGGTGTTCTCTTATGTGTCGCTCCTTCCGATGCCCCGTCTATTGCCTTGGCGTGTGACTTGGAAGAGGTTGACCACTGCCCCTCCCTTTCTCCTCCTATTCCACCCTCTCTTTGGTTCTTGCCAATTCAATGGTGTACGGATTGAGAGAGACCGGAACTGCTTTCTTTTTCCCCTTAGCCCGCTCTGTTCTATCCCATCTTTAACCATGATGATCAGATCAAAGATCGGACTACCACTTTTAGTTAGCAAAGCTAACGTTTGTGTTGTGTTCTCGAAACCATGTGAGTCGACCCGATCAACCATTAGTGTGCCATCTCTACCGAGGATAAGACATGGACATGCCTAGCTGACTTTCTCCCTCGCCCCTTTTTAGCTTGAGGAAAATGGAATCGCTTCATGAGGGCTAGCCTTGTTTTCCCATGGTGTTTGCTTAAGCTGGGCTAGGGTCTATGCCATTTTACTTGATCGCTGATTGGCTTCTTTGTTACTCTATCAACGTAGTTGCATCGAGGATAGCATTGATTGGACCGGAGCCCGTTGGAGGAAGGAAACATGGACGACAACAAGACCTTGAGGAGAACAACTACGAGCATACTAAGGATATCGGAGTCTACCAATCAATAGGTTCCACGTCCCACCCAACCTCATAGAATCCTATTAGGTATGCAATAATGTAGCTGCTAGTGCTTTACTTTCATGCAAATGAACTATGATAGGTTGCATGGTAGAATTGCTTGAAGCCAATACCTTGACACAACCTTTACTCCTGCACACCCACTTTTAGGCTAAATGCTCGCTTACTACTTACTGCTTACTTCTACTACGCGTTATATCTGTGATGTGATGCTTGATGGAGGATTGTTGGAGAGTGGCTAAGGCACATGGTGCCGCTAAAACTAGTGATAACTTGGGGAGATCTTTGCGTGTGTCTTGGGTGTGTGGTGAGGGTTGAGTCGACCGGACAGGATTCTACAACGAGTCTTTGGATGAGTCTTGCCAGGGGATGCGACCTAGGCATTCCCCATGAGAGGTACATGTGGTGGGTACATGTGTGAGGAGTATATTCCAAGGAGGCGACTCTTTGGGACGGAGGTTCCATCGAGGCATGGGGTGTTGGTTATCCCCTTTGAGAAGATGTCTGATCTGGTCCCCCTAAGGACTGGTATGTTGAGAGAACCGGATCATACGACCCTACGTACACACCACTAGCTTCTAAATAGGTGGGGGACGGTTACCCGACTAACTAGGATGGTGCCATTACTGCTAGGTTGGAAGTGGATATATAGTGTAGGGAGGTACGAGCGTATGGCCTACACCCTCCTAATATAGTGTAGTGACCTCTAGGGGGCCGGTACTATGTCTCACAGTCTCAGTGTGACGATGGACTTTGGGGTGGCCCAGGGCTGAGTGGTAGGATGGCACCATACCGGTTGGGAGGCAGTCGAAATCAGCCTAGGCGGGGCACCGCTGATAATGGTGATCTTGTGGTTCCAGGTGTATACGCTCTGCAGAGTTGATTGATCTATACGTATAGCCGCATCCTTAGATATGGATATTCCTATGACCTATGCTTCCCTTGATTAGATAGAGGAGTCCTTTCTTCTTCTTCCCCCTGGGTTTGGTGTTGGTTTCCAGCTTTGGCCGTTGAGGCAAGGCATAAGAGGGAGTCATCCTTGCCGCTTAGAGAGTGAGAGTGTGGTGAGATATGTGTGATGGGATGGGTGAACATGTGTCGATGAGATGGGTTAAAACTTGATGAGCTAATATAAAATATTGATGAACTTGCATAGGAAAACTACAGCCATAAATAGGCCTTTTGTTGTACCCTTGCATTCTACTTACCACAAAGCAAACGCAAAGCATATGGTGGGAGCTAGTGGCTAGTACAAATCATACTGAAAGATTTTTGGTAGGTTTCAGATGTAATCTATGACGACAGTGGAGATTAGGAGGATTAGATGGTCTCGTTCCTACGCTCAAGTTTGGTTGAGGAGATAAAGTCTATGCTCGCTGACTTTCTATGCTGATTCTGATGGTTGCCCGTGAAGGAGGAGCCTTCACCCATTGACGCACTACATCTACTGTAATCTATGTGCATTTCCACTAGTATGCGTTGTACTTAGGTGTGATATCAAGTGTTGTAATACCTTGTAAACTTGTAATTTCTTGATGTATGAACTGTGGTATCAACTGAATAATGATAATGTAACAGGTTGGTCTTCCTGGACTATCACATTATGATATAATCTATGATTTTCCCTTTGAGGAAATCATGGATCATTTCAGCATGGACCTGAAGTTGCGAAGCGCTTTGCCTGCAACAAATAGCGCATGCCCCATGCACTTGTCCTCATCATAGCCCTCCATTGGATACGTGAATCGCCTCTTCACCTCTCCCCACACATTTCCTTTGATGTCCTTGGGGACTTTCCTCCAATCATCATATGTTACAGGCACCTTCTCCCTGACTATACAAGAACACTAGTTGCTGAAGGTGCCGATGATGATAGTTAGCTCCAAGGGCTCTCCTTTCGGCCCTATCTTGTGTATCGCACGCACTTTCTTCTTGCTAATCTGATGCCTCCCGTGATGGCCCCTCTTCAAGTCTGACTTCTCCCGTTGTTGCGGTTGAAGAAGTGCCCGAGGAGGGACCGGGTGCTTCCTCCTCCTCCCCTTCTTCACTATCGGGGTACTCCAAACGAAGAGGCACCATCGATATCTGTCGAGGACAAGAACTCGCATTAGTTATATACTTGCGCGAGGCATGCGAACATTGTGTCAATTAACATGCACTACTTCGTCTACGTACCTCGATCCTTGGGGCTTAGGTATCATCTTCCACGCGAGAACCATGTCCCTCGCCCTTCGGATCAAAGTCTAGATCATTTTCATCCTCACCATGAGGTCTCTTCACCGGCCTCGGTGTTAGTTCCTCGCTCTCATACGAGGTGTTCCCATTTGATGATGAGCCTTCATCATCGCTCGCATTAGGAGTAGCCTCACACCAATTTTCAAGAGCCTCCTTGGTCAACATTGATAGCTATGATAAAGAGAGAGTTATAGGAATATTTCAAAATTATATAAACGCAATGCTATATTCAACTCAAAACATATATAAAGGAATCATTAATTATATATATTCATTTGAAAACAAGATTACATCCTTTTTCATATGCATTGGGTGTAGGGATATAAAAAGTGAAGAAAAGTACAAAATTGTACAAGAAAAGTACAGAATTATACAAGAAAAGTACAAAATTCAAGAATTTGGAGAATAATCATGTACATAGTTGGCTTAGATTCGCCCTATTGTCATCACATCACTTCTAAACTGGTTGCTTGTATACAAGCCATCCTAGTTTAGGAGCTTAGTACCAGTAGGGGGGCATTTGATCATTATAGCCACTGCCTCAGCATAAAAGGGTTCACATCATTGCAAATGCCACTGCCTCAGCACATTTTTCAAAGTTTGAACAGTTCATCATTGCAAATGCCACAAAGAAGCTCAAATTCAAATCGACCCCGAAGGCACTACTACACAAATTCTTTTACACAACATTTCACAAGTGGGCTCCGAGGCGGTTGGCCTGGTTGCCCACCTCGGTTATTGGAGGCAGGGCTGCTCAAATCATCCCCGAAGGAAGCAGCCGGATATGGACAAGTAGAGAGTAGTAGAGGATAGTAGTAAGAGTAGTAGGAGTACAGAGTAGAGGGGATAGTAGTAAGAGTAGTAGGAGTAGAGAGTTGAGGATAGTAGTTAAGAGTAGTAGAGTAGAGTATATAGTAGTAGTAGGACAATAGTATAGAAGTAGTAGAGTAGTAAGAGTAGAGGAGTATAGTAGTATAGTAGAGGAGTAGAGTAGTACAAGTAGTAGGAGTAGTAGTAGGAGTAGGAGTAATATAGAGTAGTACATAGTAGTAGAGCGGTAGTCAAAAATAGGAACAGCAGCCAACACACCAGTACAGTAGTAAGAGTAGTAGAGTTGTAGTAAGTAGTATGTAGTAGTTGTAGTAAGTAGTATAGAGTATTAGTAGTTGTTGTAGGAGTATAGAGGAGGAGGAGTAGTTGTTATGGGAGTAGTAGTAGATGTAGGAGTAGAGGAGGATAGCCAAATTCAGTGAGGGCATCACAACCAGAGGAGGGCAGCAAAATTTGGGGAGGCCATCAGTGAGGGCATCACAACTAGATAATAAGCCAATAGTAAGCAACAAAAATAGGCAACATGTGCTCATTCAAAAATAGGCAGCATGTGTTCAATTCAAAATAGGCTGGCCAAGTAAACATGTGCTCAATTCAAGAATAGGCAGCATGTGCTCAATTCAAAATAGGCCAGCCATGTAAACATGTGCTCAATTCAAGAATAGGCAGCATGTGCTCAATTCAAAATAGGCATGTGCACGCTCAGATAATAAGACAATAGTAAGCACCACATGCAGCATAATTTCGCATCACAGGCAGGGGTAGAGAGGGAGAGAGCAAGCACAGCAAGCACTAGCCTTGCCCTGTGCTAAGTCCTTTGGACGTTTCAAATCTACCCCGAAGGACTGCCCAAAGCATAGAAGAGTAGCAAGAAAACAATAGTAGTAGATAGAGTAGTAAGTAGTAAGTAGCAGGAGTATAGGAGTAGTAACTAGTAGGAGTAGAGGACCACCAATAGTAGTATATAGGAGTAGTAGTAGTAGATGAGTAGTAGTAGTATATACCAATAGCAGTAGTATATAGTTGTAGGAGCAGTAGAGAGCAGCAGCCAGCACCAGCAGTATATAAGAGCAGTAGCCAGCAGGCATAGAAGAGAGTATTAAGTAGACAAGCAGCATATATTTCATCAAATTCATCTCAAATTTAACCCAATTTACCTCAAATTCATTACAAAATTATCCTAATTCATCTCAAATTGACACCAATTTAGTCAAATTCATCTAAAAGTGGAAATCTCTCAATAAATCATTTAGACAGCAGCAAGTGCTCAGTTGAATATGAAATTGGCATCATAGGCAGTGGCATTGCCATAGTTAAAAAAATGCATCACAGGCAACAGTTCATCAAATTGGCATCATAGGCAGTGGCAAATGCTCAGTTAACCAATACATTAGGCATCATAGGCAGTGGCACTTGCATTGTGACAAAAAAACGCATCACAGGCATCACAGATCATAGGCATGGGGACAAGAACATCACAGCCAGTGTACCAGGGAAGATGGAACTAGGGAAGATGGAGTCAGGGGAGAAGCTGGGGAAGACAGAGCCGACGGAGATTCTCGGTGCGGAGGAGGGAGCACACGCCAGCAGTGGACAACGGCGGCGCTAGGGTTCAGCGAGAAGACGGGTCTAGGGAAGACGACGCGGCGGAGCTAGGGTTTGGCAAAGATGAGTCCACGGAAGATGACACGGCGGCGTGGTGTAGATCTGCTCAGCGCTGGGGATGATGACGCGGGGTGTGGGCCGGATCTCCTCGGCGCTGCGGCCGGCCAGAGATAAGGATAGCGTGGCAGAGCTAGGGTTCGTGGCACCCCCACGGATGGCATGGTGGAGCTCTCGAGGCTAGGGCTGTGGTAGTGCTCCGGGCTCTCGGTGGCAGGGGCGGGCGCCTGAGCACGCGAGGTCAGGGTCGGGGGCAGGGGCGATGGAGCTCGGCGACGGCGATGGTGACGGCGGTGGGAAAATTGGGCAGCCCTTCAGGAATGAATTGAAATGGGTGAAGGACTTAGAAAAAATTAGGGGAGGAGGGGTGTATATAGGCCATGATTTTACCGAGGCGAGTGGCTTAGGGTAACCGCCTTGGTTAATATTAACCAAGGCGGGCGATTTAGGGTGCCTGCCATGGTTAATATTAACCGAGGCAGGCGACTTAGGGTGCCCGCCTCGGTTAAGATTTTGCATTTTTTATATTTGATGAAATTCCTCGGTTATTTTGGTTTTACAATATTTTAAAATTGATATTTAATTTGTAATGCTTTTTAAAACTCATAGGAGTAGTAGTGTAGGAGTAATAGAGTTGTAGGAGTACTAGGAGGAGTAGTAGTAGTATAGTAGTAGTAGGAGGAGTTAAAGTAGTGTTGTAGGAGTACTAGGAAGAGTAGTAGTAGTGTTGTAGGAGTAGTAGGAGTAGGAGTAGTAGTATTGTTGTAGGAGTACTAGAAGGAGTAGTAGTAGTGTTGTTGTAGTAGTAGTAGTAGTAGTAGTAGTAGTAGGAGGAGTAGTAGTAGCAGCAGCAGTAGTAGCAGCAGCAGCAGCAGTAGCAGCAGGAGCAGCAGCAGGAGCAGGAGTAGCAGTAGCAGTAGTAGTACTAGGAGTAGTAGTAGAGTAGGACTTGTTAATGAAATACTTGTTTCATTCCTTTCAACAAATATCAAATTATTTTTTAAAATTAAACACTTAACACATATAGATTACGATCTCTCACTGTCATATATATATGATTCCATTACAATAATAATTAGTTACATAAAAGTTCTTGTTAATCATTAAGTGACTACATTATTAAATATTTGTGTGGCACACATATCATTTTGCTGCAAGTGTTCCCACGACGGTCTTCTCCTCACCGTCGGGGCGGAACCAGGGCATCATCTTGGTCTTGTTGACGCGGGTCTCGACTAACTTGATCTTCTGTGGATGATCAGTAAAGAGAGAGAGCTCAGCGTAGTTGTTGTATTCTTCGGGGCTCTGGACTCCATCAGCTCCCACAATCCTCTGCTTTCTAGACACAACCACGTGTTTTTTGCTATCTTTGGGCATCGACCAGTAGGCTACTTGCACGTAGCGGCTTGCTAGTACCCACTGATCATCTTTGTAGCCGACACTTTGGAGCTCCATGGTGGTTAGCCCAAAGTCATCCACGACAACCCCCTTTGCTTTGACCCACTGGCACCGGAAGACAACTAACTGTAGGTCACTGCCGTAGTTAAGTTCCCATATCTCTTCAATCTGCCCAAAGTATGTCTTGGTCTACCCCGTTGACTCATCGATGCCCTCATATCGAACACCATTGTTCTATGTCGCACTCTTATTGTCCTTCTCCTTTGTGTGGAACCTGTATCCATTGATGTCATACCCTTTCCATGTGGTGATTTGGGTGGATGGGCCGAACGCAAGCCTCGCTTCATCGGACTCTCCATGGGGTATGTCCTATAGCTCTTTGATCCATGTTGTGAAACTAATCTTGTGCTATTTTTGGACCCATGCCTCCGTGCACTGTCCATCATGAGCGACACGGATCTCCTCCAAGTGCTTGTCAACATATGGTTCCATAACCACTAGCTGATTGAGGACGCTGTGATGAGCTTCTTGCACCATTTCATAGTGTACATCGGTGCGTACTTTCCTCCCCATGCAACCCGTTCCCGAGGTTCTGCCTTCGTGCCGAGGGACGGGCAGGCCAATCGCCCATCCATCCTGGATGTACCTGGTACCACAGTTAACTTCTTCCTTAGTTGTGTATGCCTCGATCATAGAGCCCTCCGGGTAGGCACGGTTAAGGACGATCTGTTGAGGGTCGACATGAACCACTCGTACGTCCACATCTAGTGCAGGTACATGGGGCCTAGTTCCTATATTTGATCAACCATGTGCATCATCAGGTGTGGCATAATATCGAAGAAAGACGGCGGGAAGCACATCTCGAGCTGGCAAAGGGTATCCGCGATGAACTGTTTTAGGCCAGGCAGCTTAGCTTCATCGATGACCTTCTGTGTGATGCGGTTGAAGAAGTAGGACATGTGTGTGATGACCATCTTTACATACTCTGGACCGATAGCCCTGATAACAATTGGAAGGAACACCGTGAGCATGATGTGGCAGTCATGTGCGTTGAAGCTAGTTAGTGTGAGGTCCTTCATCGAGACCAGGCTCTTGATGTTGGAAGAGAAATCGATCGGCACCTTGGCACCCCTAAGCCACTGGCACACGGCCCTCTTCTCATCTCTCGTCAGGTTGTAGCTCACGCTCGAAAGGTCGACTTTCCCACTCTGCGTCGCCGGTGTCGGGTGAATTTTGGACCTGATGTCCTGGTTGACAAGATCCATCCGTGACTTCAGACCATCCTTCATCTTAGTCTTGATGTCTAGCAGTACGCCAACGATGCTTTTGAAGACATTCTTCTCGAGGTGCATGCAGCCGATGGCATGGGGTGTATCTAGCTCCTTCTAGTACGATAGGTACTTGATGAAACACGACTGCTTCTTGAAAGGAATGGGGGCGATAGGTGGTTCCTCCATCTTATCCCGCTTCCTCTTCCTTGTTGTGGTCCCATCTTCCTCTTTCTTTTTCTTCCCAAACTCAACGTCTATGCCCTTCACCATGTCAAACACCTTTTGCCCATATCTCGTCCTTTTTGGCTCATCAGTTTCAGGCTTGTCCTGCTTGTCGAAGTACTTATTCATCGTAGCTACCCGGTACCTGTGCTTTTTGACAAGCAATCGCCTATGCCTCATGTACACCATCTTCTTGGATGCATTAAGGTAAGTGTAGCAGGTACCGTCAATGCAAACTACGCAACCTGAGTTACCTTTGATCTGCCCCGACAGTGAAAAAAGATCAAGGTAATCAGTGATGGTGACAAAGATGATGGCTTTTAGAGTGAACTCCTTTATGGACGCATCCAACATCTTGACCCCATCTTCCTATAGTATCTTCATGTCCTCCATGAGCGGCTCCAGGAACACATCTATATCATTGCCTGGCTGCCTAGGTCTAGAAATAATTATGGTTAGTAAAAGGTACATGTGCTTCTGACATAGCCAGGGAGGTAGGTGAAAGGTCCTAATATGGATAGATGGGGTTGAATAGCCTATTTAAAAATCTACAAGATCACTAGAGCAATTTGATTAGTATGACAAATAGTGAAATACAAACTTGCTCTAGCTCTACAAGGGTCACTACACCACAACACCGTTTCACCGTCAGACATCTGACGCTAAAAATTATATTTGGCGATGGATGATCTGACGCTAAAGATAACTCAGAGACCATCTGACGTTAAATCCTCATTTAGCGATTTAGTGTCTGTCGCTATAGGTATTCATATTTAGCATTGAACCATCTGTCGCTAAAGCCAAGTGTACCGTCAATCTATCTGTTGCTAAAGAAAATGGACCCCACCCATCATGACAAACCCTAGGTCCTTTCCCAAATCCTAAATACAGCCGCCGCCGCCTCTTCTTTCATCTCCCGCAAGCCGCCTCTAGCTTTTTCCTCTTCCGTCGCGCTCCACTCTCTCTCCAGTCTCTCCCTCCTGATTCCAATCCGCCCCATCCCACCCCATGCGACTATGGCGGAGCTCCGTTCCCTCATTTCCCCCATCTCCTGTCTAGATTAGAGCGGCGGCGGTGGCTCGATCGCACCCGGCGGCTCCCTCTCCCCTCCACCTCGAAATCCGGTGGCCTTCCCTAGCTCCCTTGCCGGCGCATCCTGTGGATCCATCGAGGAGGCTACGGATCCGGCGGCATCTTCATCCTCCCCACCGATTTGGGTGGCATCAGCTAACCTCCTTCGCCGTCGATGCTGGTGCGGGCCCATCGACATGGAGGTGAAGGCCCGTCGGCGGCGGCGAGGCCTCGATTTGGGGAGGATTCGTCACCGGCGAGGCCTCGATTTGGGGCGGATTCGGTGACGCGGCCTCGATTTGAGGCAGAGGTGGAGGCGGCGGCGGTGGAGGCTAATTCGAGCGTGCTTCTGGTTGAGGAGCGAGGGGCCCTACGAATCCGCCAGCCGTCGAGACCCGGCATCTGCAGTCAGGACCGGGAACAAGGATCCAAACCCTACTGCGACACGACTGCCGTCCGCGCGGCTGCGAGGACATCGACATCGTCACCGACGATGGTCTCGAATGACTCCAACTCCCCCAGGTACACGCCGCCGCTTCGTCCGCCTACCCCTCCCCGCTCTTCGCCCCTCTGCTCCTGCCGGGTGCGCGTGCGAGACTTGTGTGCGTTGCGCCGGTCATTCCGTGATCCCCGACGTCGTGTTCCGCGGTCGCCAGGACATTGGTGCCAACCCTGTTCGACACGGCTGTGCGTTCTGCCGGCCGCTCACTGGTGATGCGCGTCGTGGTGACTCCCTTTTGCGACCGATGCCTGATTAGGCACCCGCAAGGTCCTGGGCAAGGCGGTTGATAGTTTCATTCTCGTTCCTGCTTTGGTTGCGTGCTAGCAGAGCAGCGGGTTTCGCGGTGAGATGCCATCCTACTAAAAATTCAGAAGCAAACCAACTTGTCTACAACATTTGTTTCAGATTGACCTTTAGTAGAATAACTAATATTGGTGTGCAAAAGCTCGTAAACAGAAAGGCCTCAATAGCGTATCACTTCTTCGGAAAGTAAAAGTTAAAATAATTACCACGCATGCAGAAACATGATACTTAGTCAATTTCACAAAGCAGAGTCCACATCTATCCAATTCTTCGCTGCAGTCAACATAAGAGAAATGCCACTGTATGTCAGCAAATATTTTGAGCCTGTAACTTCTGAGAATGATTATTAGTTACCACAATGACTGCAATTTTCATGGTTCTTTTCCCTTAGTTCAGGGGTTCAGGGAGAGAGCCTACTTACTTGGCCTGCTTTTCCCTTAGTTCTTCAAACAAGGACTGCAATTTTCATGTTTCTTTTAAAAAAGCTGATCCATGCACTGACAGTGCTTGCTTCTACTTTGCATGAAGCTATGGATCTTGAAAGTTCGTCTTCTTGGGCATGTCAGAAAATAAAAAATAAACAAGTGAGCTGTGCTAATACAATGCATTTCTTAAACTAGAAACTAACAAGTATAATTATTGACTTACCTCCATTTTTTCAGGTCATGGTCTGTGGGAGCATTTGAAGAAAAGAACGTTTCTGGACAAGAGTGATTTTGGTTATTTCCTCCCTGTTTTTACTATAGAGGTATAGTCTGGTACTCTTCCTACAATTTTTGCTAACTTTGTACCTCTGGTTACAAATTGACTATTTTTTCTTTCTAAGATATTTTCCTAATTCAGTTCAGAAAGCGTAGCAATTTTAATATTCCTATGTTATTCAGAATTTTTAACAGTACAATGAAGCTTGCTAGGAAAGATCGAGTCAACTAAGTTTGTATTCATCGATATCATCACAGTTTGCACAAAGTTATCTTACTGTCTCAAAAAAATCTTAAAGTTGTATAGTTACCTGAAATATGAAGAGATACATCTTGTAGCTGGGACTTGAGGGCATACACTTTTTGTGATCTGGTGCTTTTTGTGCGGATAAGATTGTTTTGCCATAATTTTTACAGCTACCTGTGAACAATTTACAGCATATATCAAAATATATTACATGAGTATGTAAAACAATTTCTAGCCAAAAAAACAGCCTGGTCTTTTCAACATGTAAAGTAAAATATGTAATACGTGTTCAAACCTGAACTAAGAGGCTAGTTGTTGAGGCATCATTATCCGCTTTTCCATGTTGTAGTTTAGTTTTCTTCTTGGTCGTTCTGGTTGAAGATGAGACAACTCACTCAACCAATCAATTCCACACCAACTAGTACCACTACCACCCAATCAGGATAAACATTATTACAAGGCTATAGGCAGGTCAGTAGGAATGTTATATGATTTAACTGGCATCAGCTTCCTGCTTTTGCTTTCAGTACATCCTGATCAAATTCATGTTCTTCTGACCGTATACCTGTGACCTAATTCAATGTGCCTATGTCTTGTGCAAATCTATAGGGTGAAATTTGTAGTCATCATATAGTTCAAAAAACTGAGAACCTCTTTTTCAGAACTTACAGAAGATTTTGTGTTGATCTTTCAACATAAAACTGCTACCTGGTAACCATTGCGCTGATTATAGAGGCAATGTTCAGTAACCTAAACATGTATGTTTGATTTTAAATTACAAGTCTCATATATAATTCTGTACGTTAGCTGATGGTGTTACAATTTTTTTTAACCTAAACATGTATGTTTTATATCTTGGACTATAATGTTTTCAATGAGCTAGTATAAAGTTCCTAATTCAGCATGTGAAGTTTTTAATACATAAAAAGGGCGTACCCAGTGCAGAGAGCTCTCGCTCTGTGCGGGGTCTGGGAAAGGGTGTCAGTGGCAAGCTTTACCCTCGCCTGTGCAATGTGAAGTTTTTAATACATAAAGTTATAAATTTGTGAGTATGAAGTTTATGATGCTGCAGTACAAAGTTATAAACAGTGGAGATGGTAGATCATTTGGATTGCTTGAGGTCTGACTTTTGTGCTTTTATGCTCGTTTCTTCTTTTATTTTAATTTTTTTTTGCCTGATTGTGCTGTGCTAACCTTTTGGATTATTATTTCTGCCCCTCATATAAGCTCCTCTGGTTTGGCAAAGATGAGATGTATTTTTAATAGTGAGTTTATGTGAATAGTTAGATAACAACTTGGCGTTCCTGGTTCTGGAACATGTTGGAAATTAAATGTAGTTCCGTGCCTTTTTTTTGTGGTCTGTTCCTTTATACTGAGGAAGGAGATCATTATCCCAGATTAATCCTTGTGCTTGAGGATCAAGGTTGCATTTTTTACAATACCAGTCATGTTCTAACCACTTTTTGTGTGAGGATTAAGGTTGCATCTATCAAATAGCAACCACCATGTTCTAGATGTTTTGAGAATTGAGACGCATTTCTGCAACATATCATAATTTAGCTGGCTGTGGTGTGCTTAAAGCCCAGCAGATTAAAAATTACAAGTTGACTGATGATGGAGGAGCGCGCACCTATGCTTTTTGACAGGTTATCCTATTGTAGTGGATGGATGAGTAGTGTCTGTAGGCTAACAATTAGTTGGTAGTTTGATGTCTCTCGCTAAGACGAACTAATAGCATCCAATAGATAGCTGATTAATACAATAGTTCACTAGCTAATATTTTTTAGCTATCTATTTTTTAGCTATTGGTGTGGTTTGGATCTGCTAGCTAAAACAACCACCTAAGACTGCTTGGATCCAATACCACCCAATAGTTAGCTAGTTAGTATAGTAGCTAATACTGAATAGGAAGCCATGCGTTCCATGCTTCTTTTTGGTTTCTGGTTATGTACTGCTGTGCTTTTAATGCTCCGTTTTCTATAAACATCCCTTTCCTAATTTCATTCTTTTTTTCTAAATTAGGAAGATGGTCCACAAGTTGTGACAGTAGAATTTTTGTGATGAAGCTCATCCAAAGCCATGATGGTGAAAGCCAGCACCTATTCAAACCAGTAACTATTGTACCATCCCATCTCCTTATATGAGTATAAACTCTGTATATGTGTATTCTAAAACACTCTCTGTTTTCATATTCTACACTCTTTGTATGATCCTAGAACAAAACCAATTTTTTGATCTTATTTACATATATATGTGTTATGACAGTTTCAAAGTGTATATTGGATCACATTTCATCTTTGTTACATTAATAAACTGTATGCTTTGCTATCTCTTTGTTCTTTTTCCCAGTATCCATTGAGTATACTGTTTTTAAAATTCAGGATTCATAACGCCTCATTGCAATCCTTATAAACATTTTTTTTAAATATCACAACCGCATCACTTATTTTTGACCTGCTGGAGAAGTACAGGGAGAGCCATCTCGTCTGCGACGACGATATCCAGGTAGCTTATGCAGCTCTGTGTGTTGACAGTAGCACCATGATCCATTGGTCCATGGATGCCAAGTTCAGAAACAGGGGGTGCTGCCTGTTTTGTACTCGTCCTTTTCTTTCTATACTGTGCCGATGAATGAACAAAAACGATGCGGGTGTAATTGTTGCAGGGAACAGCCTCCGTGGTCCTGGCAGGCCTCCTGGCGGCGCTCAAGGTGGTTGGCGGGACGCTTGCAGACCACACTTACCTATTCCTCGGTGCCGGCGAGGTCAGTTGCGATTATATGGTTTGATCTACATTATATACTGCAGCAGTGTTAATTACCTTACCTCTTCTTTCTCAAAGTTTTGGATCACGCACGGGCTGCTTTTCTTGGTGAAATTGACACGCTTTTGTTGTCTGCTTGCAGGCCGGGACTGGCATTGCCGAGCTCATTGCTCTCGAGATGTCAAAACAGACTGGGTCTCCGATCGAGGAGTGCCGCCCGAAGATCTGGCTGATGGACTCCAAGGGCCTGGTCGTGGCGTCGCGGATAGACTCGCTGCAGGCGTTTAAGAAGCCGTGGGCGCACGAGCACGAGCCCGTGGCGATGCTGCTGGAGGCGGTGCAGTCGCTGAAGCCGACGGTGCTGATCGGCACCTCGGGCAAGGGCTGCATGTACACCCCCACCTACCGCAGCTACCGGTAAGGATCAGGACCATGGCTGGGGGCTGCGGCCTGCGCAAAGGAAAGGAAACGGGTGAATTATTATTAGAGACAGACTACAGAGTGATGAGTGAATAAAAAGTTGAGCTGATGATTGTTGCAGCTAGAGGAGTGAGTTTACATATATACGTTGATTTCTACTGTATTTCATCTTGTTCCATACTGATGTACAAGACAAATTCATTTGGTGCTTGACTTTGATGGATGTGATGTACAAGACAAATTGGATGTTATATGTATTGAGCTGCATGTGATATGTGTTTGTGTATCTTCGTGTGACATGTGGACACTATATGAGCATTGAATATCGTTTTGATATGTGCTAAAAATTGTATTTTTTCTATATTAAATTGTTTTGTTGAACAGTCTGTCGCTGTAAATGTATGGAGCGTTGGATGATCTGACGGTGAATGTGTGGTAACAGATTATCTATCGCTAAAGAGTGGCAACAGACTATCTGTTGCTGTAAATATTCACTGCAACAGACTATCTGTCGCTAAAAGTACTTCTGACGCTAAAGATTTTTAGCGACAGGACTTACAGCGTCTGCGTAAGTCTGTCACTGTAACTTTTTAGCATCAGTTCGTCTGTCGTTGTAGCCGCTTTTAGCGTCAGAGCGTCTATCGCTAATCTTGGTGTCGTGGTGTAGTGGGTTGCAAGCCACATATCCAACAATTCTAATTACTATAATCACTAGGAACACAAATGGCTAGGTCACTACTCACTAAGAGCTCTCACACTTGTACACTAAAGAGCTCCACTAGATGATCTTAAGCTACAAAGCAAGCTCTTAATTCTAGCTACATTAAAGAGCTTGCTATAACTAGTTTGCGAGAATATAAAATAGTGAGTAGGGTGATTTTACCATCGCGTAGAGGAGTGAACCAATCACAAGATGAATACCAATTCAAACACCGGGAGAATACCAAAGGGCAAGAGACAACCAATTTTTCTCACGAGGTTCACATGCTTGCCGGCACGCTAGTCCCCGTTGTGTCGACCAACACTTGGTGGTTCGGCAGATAAGAGGTGTTATACGAACCTCATTCACACAATTGGACACCGCTAGAACCTACCCATAAGTGAGTTAACTCAATGACACGAGCAATTTATTAGAGCTACCTTGCAGCTCTTCGTCGGGTAGGGTGCAAGACCCCTCACAATCACCGGAGCTGGCCACGAACTATCACCAACATGTGTCGAAGCTCCTCCGCTGCTTCAAGCCGTCTAGGTGGTGGCAACCACCAAGAGTAACAAGAAATCCACAGCCACCACGATCCCCAAGTGCCACTAGATGCAATCACTCAAGCAAATACACTCGGAATCACACCCAATCTCACCATGATGATGAATCAATGATGGAGATGAATGGGAGGTGTTTGCTTAGGCTCACAAGGATGTCAGGTATGTCAAAGTGTCAAAAGGGTGAGCCCCAAGCCAGTACCTTTCTATTTATAGAATCCCCAAGACTCAAAGAGCCATTGGGCACTCTCAGGCTGACCAGACGCACTGACTGGATGCGCCCTAGTGTCCGGTCGTCCAGCGTCCGGTCGCCTACGGCCATCCACGTGTCCCCATTTGAACCAAAGCCGCTCGATCTCAGCGGTCATCTCCCGATCGCTCGTGCAGTCAAAAGATGACCGGACGCAACACTGATGCGACCTGACGCATGTACTTGCGGTGTTCGATCATTTCCAGTAAAGGTCCAGAGCCAGAAATTGGTGACCGGACGTGCCCAGTTGAACATGACTTAACACACTGCAGCGTTTGATCTTCACTGTTTCACTCACCGTGCGCGCGACGTCAGCATGCGTCAGTGAAATTGCTTTTCACCTACACGTCCAGTCGCATGAACCCACCAGCGTCCGATCGTGCCTCCTGGGCTGCTTCTCCTCTACGCACGATGACCAGACACGGCCGCTGTGTCACATCCTAGCGTTCGGTCGCTCCCAGGCCTTCTCGACCAGAGCTACGCCTTCGCCTATAATTGATTGGACGCTCCTGGGGTGAGTTCGATCACCCCACAGCCAGCGTCTGATCGTGGACTTCTTCCTCCTTTTCTTTTTCTAAGTCCACAACCACTTCACCCTTGCTTCCAAGTTGCTAACCACAATGTGTAGAACTTGTGTGCATGTGTGCTAGCATTTTTCAAAGCATTTTACAAGGGTCTAAGTTAGCACACTAGGTTCCTAAAAGCATATGCAAGAATCATGTCACCTAGTGGCACTTGATAAACCGTTTAGCCAAAGATTTCCCTCTTTATAGTACGGCTATCGATCCTAAGTCACGCACACCCTCTATGGTGTCTTGAGTGTAAAACAAAAACCTATTTTATATCTTTGCCTTGATCTTCTCGGTTTTGATTTTTTTTCTTTCTTCTTTTTCAAGTTAGAGCTTGATCATCTTTATTTCATGTCCACCTTCATCACCATGGACATCATCTTGCTCTACCAATTTTTTTATTTTTTGGTCCTTTTTTTTGAAAAAAATCACAAATATTCTCCTGGAGGTATGATTTCAAAATCTAGACCCTTAGCTTGGCGCCATCGTTGCTGGCGCTGAGATTACACGTCTTGGTGTGGCAGAACCTCCTAAATTATAGGGCCCACATGCACCTGTCACTGTCCAACGACCTTTGACATCTATGCATATGTTCCTGGTAATTTAAGAAGACTGTCGGGTGTCCTCGGGGAACCCCGAATCATCCACGATTTCCGAGCAGGATCACATTACAGAGTCATTGCAGTATTACAACAGTTTATTCAAATAAATACATTAGAGTAAAAGTAGCGGAAGACTTACAATAACATAGTTTACAAACCATTTGTTTCAAACCATACAACTAAGTTCGATATTAATACAAACCAAAGTAGTGGAGCGGCATTATAATATAATACAAAACACACAATGAGGCTGCCCTGCCCAAGGGCCACACAATTACTTCTCATCGTCATCACAAGGTACAACTGTCATGCAGCACGATCCACAACAGATCTGCTCATGAGACTCACCTGCAACAAGGGTCAACGAACCCTGAGTACAAAAGTACTCAACAAGACTTATCCGAAATAAGAACTGATAACTCAAGAATGCAGGCTTAGGGATTAAAGGTATGGTTTTAGCAACAATCAAAGTTATTTTACGTAAAAGCTCTTTAACAAAATTCTTTATTTCAACACTTTAAACTTCATAAACTCATATACAAAGATGACATGATCCGTAATGAGATCATGAAACTTCATATCCAACACCTTCATCAACCATTCTCAAGTTCCAGTTATTAATACTACGATGATGAACAGTGAGTTGAGTCTCCATAACCGATGAGCAACGACAATTCTAACCGATTGTAAACCCAGCTGGGAATTCCAGACCACACGACATATGCAGGTCCCCGACCTACATATACCAACCTACCCTCAGATCCTCTGAAATAAGAACGGGTCCGCGCCACCCGAGAATACAGTACTCCACCAATCCAGCCCATAGCCACGTGGGTACACGCTATTCCCGCCATCTCTCCACTCCTAGTGCGCGACTAGTCATTCTCGTAATAGAATCGCCAAGTTTAGGCTTACCGGAGTATGTGGTTAGTACTACAGATTCTCACCTCATGCAATTCAACAACGGACGTGCCTTAATCGACACAGGCGGAAAGAACCCGCTCACAAGACCTCCATGTCTTGTGGCTCACACACACCGAGTCCGCCCGGTCTAGATTTATTACTCCACATTCCCATATCACATGCTAACATAATTAACCAATGTTTCATTTAAAATTTGCAGGTGGCAGGTAATCACCCGACTTTCATCGTTCTACGCATAGCTAAGCAAAACTAGGCATATACGAGTTTAAAAACTGGTAATATGGTAAATATGGAATAATAAGGATGGTAATGCACCAATTAGGCTCTTACTTAACTCCTAATCACTTAATGCAGTAACGGAAAGCCAAAAGCAAAATCAATTTGTAAAACACAAGATAGGGTTGTATGCATCCGGGGCTTGCCTTCGTTGACGGAAAAGTCCGGCTCCTGCGACGTTTCATAAGTATTCGGTCCGACCTCAACAGACGGATTAACCTCCTCAACCACTTGATTAACTACCACGTGTTCACCTTCGTTTACTACACGTAATAACAATGTCATGTTTAACATGATGTGGAATACGAAACATGATGCTCGATGATGGATGCAAAATTAATAATTTGAATACAACTTTCCTTCGCGGTACAGTTGCAAGTCAAACTAGTCAAACCTTTTTCGCAACACCCAATCAATTGCCAAGGATCATTATCAACTAATGATCCAAGGTCATCACTCAATCAAAATTTCAAACAAAACCTAAATCATTAAAGGTTACTATTTGCTTTTATGAATTAATTATTTAATTCAAAATTATGAAATAAATCAACTTATTCCAATTGAGCTCAAAATTTTTGTAAATGTTCATTACATGATAACTAAGTGGCAAAACAAATTTCATAAATTTTGGATAAATAAATAAGCCTAGAAAAATCATGGAAATCCATTTATTAATAAATTGAGCAATTTTTATCACATTCAAAAATTACTGAAAAATATTATTTTATATTTTTCTTAAATACTATACATCACAGAGAAGTCACACAAAAATTTCATAATTTTTGGAGCTCTAAATAAATCTACACAAAAATAACAAAAATAGACACTATTCATTCAAATCTGAAAATAGAAAAAAATCCATTTGAGCTTATTTGAGTCACCGACAACCCAACCCCACCGGTCATCCCTAACCTCCGGCGTTGACCACGGCAATGCGGCGGCTCGACCGGCGATTTCGCCGACGGTGAGATCACCGGCGACGACCAACGTACCAAAATGATCACCAAGTCTAGGCGCATCGATTGGCGTCCCTATCAAAGACCGATTACGGCCCTATACTAGCTCGTAAATGTCGACCATGGCGGGACGCGGTGGCGTCTTGTAAGTGAGAGCTCAAACAAGGGATTCGAGGAAGCACCGAGGCTCACCCCAAACGCGTTGAAGCAAGGAGCGAGGTCGGAGAAGCAGCGGAGGCGTGACAACGATCACGGTGATCACGGTGGAGCAAAACGACGTCGGCGATGGTGTACCTGCGGCGGCTGCGGTGATCAAAATGAGCAACCAGCTATGGATTAAGTACTACAAAGACGCCGATTTAAAGCAGAATCAGCCAAAACCGGGGGCGAAGATGCCGTGGATATATCGGCCCACGGCGAATCGCGCTTCGGCGGAGGAGTTGCTTACCGCGAAGAAGAAAGACGTGGACATGGCGAAGTTTCGGTGGAGATAAACTGAATTGGTGGGTCGGTTGGACGCGTAAGGTTAAGGCGGAGCTGGAGCAGCTTTGCCGAGATGGCAACGGCGCTAAGTCGACGGCGAGAGCTCTCACGGAGCTGCGGTGGTGGCGGCGGAAAGCGAAGAGGAGGAAGAAAAGCGACGACGACGCGCGTCTCGGTTCTTATAACGCGACTCATAAGCTCAAGGAAGCCACGACGGAGCCGTTTCTGTGCCAGCGCGACGCCAAGGACGGCCACGACGCGCCTGGAACGCCGAAGAAGGTCGTCGGCGGTGTAGTCTCGATGGTGGACACTGTTCACAGTAATTACAATTTTGCCATTCGCCAAAATTCACAAATTACTCTCAAATTTTCATAACAACTCAAAAATCTCCAAAAACAAAAGTTGTTCAAAATCAAAAGTTCTACAACTTGCTTCTATAACCATCTCCTAATTCGGTCTAGATTTTGAAATGAACTTTTGAATTTGAATAGGGAAATTTAACGAATTACGCCTTTTTGAATTACTCAAAAATTTTCTAAACAACTTGAAAAACTCCAAAAACAAACTTTGTATAACTTGCCAAGCTCTACACTTTTGCTTTTGGGATCAACCCCAAATTATGCTTAGATTTTGAAATAGATTTTCAGGGTAGGATTTAAATGCTGAAAAGCGGGGTTTTCTCGAAAAATTCAAAAATCCAAACAAACTTTGAATTTAAGTCAAACAATACAATTCAACACATACCACATGAATATAAACTTGTTTTAGTGTATGCATCTCAAAGTTTTCACCAAATACCAAATGCTTTGCAATGCATATGATGACATGTCAGGTTTTAGTATTTTAAACACCCGAGGTGTTACACTTGGTGCCATCATTGCTGGCGCCGAGGTCTTAGGCTCGACGTAGACGTGGCGCTGACTTGGCAGACACCTCGGCGCCATAGATCCTAGCACCGAGCTTGGCGCCGTAGATCTTGGCGCTGAGCTTGGCGCCAATATCTATGGCGCTGAGGTGGTGTTTTAACCTGGCCCCCAACTTCCTGCCCAAGCCTTCTTCCTCTTGTTTCTCCTCCCTCTTGGGTTTTTTGTCTCCCCAATTCGCCCTACCTCACGAATCGACATATTGGACCTTGGAATCTTTGATTTGATCCATAGATCTTCGAGAGCAAGGTATCCTCGCTCCCCTCCTAGTTTTTTTCGCATCGATTCGATATATATTAGTCAGATTTTTCAACCTAAGAATCGTCATTATTTAGGGTTTTGTGCAATTATTAATATTTGTATTATACAACCGTAGGATGCCAAGGCGTGGAAAAGCTAGCAAACCAAGGTAACCTCGACGCATGTTGTTATGTTATGGCTTCATTGTTGTGCATCAAATGGGAAACCCTAGGTTTAGGGTTTAATGTTAATTGCTTTCGGTTCTTAGAACGAAATTGATTGAATTGTAGTTATGGCTAGATGATCATAAATGCCTTCGACCCATTGCCTCTACCTAGTGGTGTTCTAGTGCTCATGTGCTTTTGCGGCGATCCTTGCAAGGTAGCCAAGTCTGATGAAGAGGACATGTATAGGTAGAGGTATTGCATGTGTTCCAATTTTGCGTTTGAATCTACACTTTGTCGGCGCCGCATTAACAAGATGGTGAGGAATTGATGTTTGTGTCATATGACATCTTGCATGATTTTTTTGTTTTGTAACAATTGTATTTTTTGCAGACCCCTCCACCGCTCTGTGATTTTGAGCAGTGGATCGACACTAAGATCAAGCCTGAAGACAAGGAATGGATGCAGAAACTATTGCGGTGGGAGGCAGAGGACAAGGAGATGATGGAGAAGAGACGTGGAGAGGAGGCTGCAAAAAAGGATCACAAGGAAGAGGAGGAAAGGAGGCGTGCTGCTGCGTACAGGGAGGAGAGGGAGAAGAAGCTTGAGTGTGCATGCCGAGTGAAAGAAGCGATGGAGGAGAATCCCGATGCCCTGAGGAAGGGAAAGTGGCCTCATTGCACTCAGTAGTCTCCATGACTTACTAGTTCTATTGTTTATTCATGGATAATGTTGTCTACTATCGGCACATACTTCTAGTATTATTGTGTTGTTTAATGTGGCATAGTATTGGACTTTTCATTATGTAGTTGTTTTCATTATTTGTGGTCATAATATTCAGTATGATATTGCGGCCGTAGTGAAATGTGATCACGTGCTATAAATAAAACCTAACGAAGTAGGGCATTATATAATTCAACACACAAAACACATGAAATGGCATGTGAGAACATGTACCGAACTAGGGTACAGAGTTCATTCGACTAAACCTAACATGCCTTAGGTAATTAAACCAAGCAACAAACACATGGATGTGCCATGTGAATAAGATAGGGTCATCCTAGTAGTGTGGCCACATAGCAAATTGTGTTCCACCTTCTCTACAGTAGCCGCCCATTGTTGTTGGTGGTGGTGGCGGGGGTGACGGTAGAGGCCCCTTGTTCTTGTGGTTAGGGCAGGTGCAATATGGATCATTGCAGAGTGCCTCCTGTGAATTGGCACCATTGTTGTTGTTGTCCTGTTCGTCGTCCTTATAACCGCTGCTAACTTCCCTTTCTAGATCAAAGATATTGTCCTATAGGTAGTAGATGTACTCCGCATGCAGATAAATAGGTCGAGGATCGACCCACCCAGTGAACCCATAGTTTTCTTCGGCCAAGGAAGACTGCAATAAATATGTCATGTTAGTTGTATAGAAAAGGAACATATTGAAGAAACAAATAGTAATAGCAATTACCCATGCTCGTGGGCATTTGAAGAAACGACGACCTCCATCTATTCCCTCGGTGAACATCTGCACTAAGCAGTCCTCACCATGCATGCATTTTGGCTACTCTTCTTTCCGTTCATCGTATCCTCTCAGTGGTGCCTCTTTGGTGAAATCACTTTTGCTCTCAACTATGAACCTCTCATAAAGAGCTTCCACAAAGAAATCGGGACCAAAAGAACCCTCCCACATAATGGTAGTTCCCTTCTCCTTTCCTCTCCCTCTGGATGACCCTCCAGACATTGGTACTGCAATGAAAGAAAATACTGAGGAGTGCTCTTCTTCCTTGTTGTGTGTGTGAATGAGAGGGAGTGAGGGGTTATTTATAGGTTGAGAGGAGGAATGGAGGCCTCTCAATGTGCCATGTCAGTGATCCATGTGCCTCTTCACCTCAGCCCTTGGATCAAACAGTCATAAGATAGATGGTGGAGATGGAGTGGAGTTGTGCTTCCTTGCATGCCTTCCTATATTGAGCAAACCACCATTCCTCTGTACAATTCTTCCAGAATACACATGCCACGGACGTTGGAGGCGGTAAGAAGCACCGGGTCAAGGTTGGGCCCAAGGCGAGGTTGTAGGGGGGCGGGCGACCCCAAGAGTCGGTCGACCCCTAGAGACACCATCCTATAGGTGTACTATGTAAGTGAAGTGATATCGTTGATGTCATCGTACTCCTTGTCCTTGTAACTGAAGTCTATTTTTATTGTCTGAAAAGTCTAGATTCGTTCACTGTTACTGAAAAGCCTAGATTTATCTGCAAAGCGTTTGTATGATACGATTGAACTATACATGTTCTAATGAATTTAAATTTAATCTGTGTACTACATTTGTTCCTTTTTAGCAGTGTAATATAATTAATGATTCACGAAAAAAATCGCAAGAGTTTCCCTTATTTTAGAAGCATCCACAGTTACAAACAGAGACATCATTATATAATCCAAACATTTAATCTTCCAAAGAGCACAATACAACCACATCGAACATCACAATCAACATAACATGTCCTGCATAGTCCAAATAGTCCACAATGTCCATACAGTCCCAAATAGTTATAGGAAAGTGACTACAAAATCCATAATAGTACATACTAACATCTACCACAAACCCTCACTGCCTTCTAGTCTTACCCTTACCCTTGTGACCAAGAGCGTTGGTACTTGGAGTGTAAGGGTTAGGTGGACGACATCGCCAAGTGCCTGGAGGCTGTGTAGGCTGAGTCGAGGGAGCGTCCTGGAGCTGAGACGGGCCAAGCTCCTCGTGCCTCTGGTCCACGTCGTCATCGTCATAGTCCTCGTCCTTGTGCTCATCCCCTGTAGGTGCATGGCTAGAGGAACCTAATCCTCCTCTGCCTGCGAAAGGAGCATACATGTCTTGCGTCGTGTCTGTCCTGCAACCACAACGAGTAGCCACACGGCGTAGCCAACGTGACAGCCTCTGTTGTACAAAATTATGTTAACTAAAAGAATCTAACGCATTAATAATATGTTTGAAAGAATATTTTCAATCTTACATCTAGGAAGCTACACGTGTCGTCATCCCTGACTCTCGGACGAAAGCGCTCAATGTCTTCAATGGAGCATTTGAGGGTATTGCCCCGCAACAAAGTTCTCAGTAATAATACTTCTGAACAGATAGCAACAGGTTTTGTTTTCTTTTTGTACAAGAATCTAACGTATTATAAGGATACTACGTCTCGAAGGTGGCACTAACTCAAATAGATACCTCTAACGCATAATGTATTGGTATGAAACTTAACGTAGAAAAATAAGGCAATTGACTTACCACTCTATCCAAGATTGGTCCTGCCTCCACCTACCTCCCTGCATGAGAAGATTGGTCGTACATCGTGTCTTCATCGTCGGAGGACTCGATGTCGACGTAGTCATCTTCTATCCACTGTAGCCTCAGCCTGCAATGTGTCGCACGTTGGTACCAAGCTTGGTACCGCCTAAACTCATGGTTCATGTGCGGCTCGTTGTTCTCATCCATGTTGTCGTGCATCTGCTCCCATTGCTCAATATAGTACTAGTGGTGCTTCTCCTAGTCAAAAATCATTCTGTTCTTCTAACGATCCAACCTGCACGTATGTCATCATTACTTGAATCCATGTACATGTCACCATATTAATGGAAATGGACCATCATGAGACATTTGAAATAGCAAAACACTTACTTGTGTAAGTCAATGCCAGTCAAGAACGGAGCTATTGGCCAAAGCTGTCTCACTCCAAATTGGCGTGCAACTCTATCTGGCAGGTGGAACTCAACAGCATAGAAACATATTAGAGGGCACCTCATCCTATAGAAGTTGTCGTCGCACCCACACATGTGCTTAAATGAAAAGGAAGTGCCCCCTCTCCATCGTACGGCTCCCATGACACATGCAACATGTCCAAACAAGATGTTAGATGGTATACTAAACCATTTCAAACTAGCATGGGAAATTAAATTTACTTACACTAGACGCCGTGAGCGTGTCTAGCTCGTTCATGAACTCAATATACGCCTGCTGTAACCTCGCATGTGGAACCCTAACCTGGTCCCAAAGGTACGCCTACATCGGCTGCCGACGTGGAGGCTGACCTGGGAACCACTCACGATGAGCCAGAACCTCGGGACGGCCAACTGGTAGACGAGCCCACATCCACAACTGGAGCAGGTACACGCATCCACCAAGTGACGTTGTGGACGAAGTCCGATGACACCCCTCTCAAAGCTGGTGGTAAAGAAAACCCAAGACTGCAAAGCCCCAGCTGTACTGACCCGCCTGGTCCTAGTCACTGAGGCAGTGGACCCATATCCACAATGCAGTGTCACCCGTGGTATCAGGGAAGAGAACGTAGGCAAACAGGTGTAGGATCCACGCCTTGCAGTAGTACCCAACTGTCTCCTCATCTGCCTCCTCGGGGCACTATGCGAACTCTTGCCGGAGCTAGGAGATTAGAACTCCAGAAGTGCGAGCCCCTTGCTCGCCAACCTCATGCCCAAGGAAGGCCTCTACTCGTGTTCTCCAACCTTATAACCTACACTGCCCAGTGACTGCGTTGCCATGAATCCTCAGGCCTAGCATCTTCTGACAGTCCTAGAGCGTGACTGTCATCTTTCCAAAAGGTAAGTGGAAGCTGTGAGTCTCCGACCGCCACCTACACTTTAGACAAAGCAAGATTACATGTCAAAAAGGCAAGTGCATGAACAAATGGCCATGAATGGAGGCAATGATTGAAGATAATACCTGTCAACCAACGCAGTTATGGCCGCTAAGTGGAACTTGGGCAACCCACGATGAACCTGAAAAGAGATGACATCCAGGCCAGCTCTTTACAGGAAAGGAGTGTACCTGTTGTCGTACTGCATGTCCAAGAACCCATTGTGGGTTCTAGGATGAAGGAGCAGAAGGTCCTGCATGGAATAAAACATAGTCTCCCGTTACTTCATGAACACATGTACGCTCTCACAAAAATTTGAACAAAACGTATAGATTATTACCTGCCCCTTTGCTATGAGACGTCCTCGGTGGGTCGCCTCGTACGTCGGGTCGAGCAGGTGGAATTGCGCCATCCTACAAAAAAGTCAATTCAATAGAAATTCAATATACAATGAAACATGAACTTAGAAATGTACAAGTAATTGACACAATTACATGCATAAATTGAGACATGCATAATTAATTAAATGAATACAACAAATATGAAATAATGAAAACAACCAATAGTCGCACCTCACTAATCTGCCAATGGCAAGTGCGTGAATTGTGGCCCAGTCTACCACATTTGTCGCACTCGTACTGCTCGGGGTCAGTAAGAAATAGGGTTCCTCTCTCCATGCTTCGTTCTTTCAGGTATCTGATCCATAACCATCTTGTGCCTTGTCCTCTTCCTTGATCCATGCTTGTTCCAACGGTAAGCTGGATCCGCAATGTACTTTGGCCCATCATATGGAGGCCACTCTCTAGGGTCCCAAAAAGGCAAGAAGCGGGGGCTCCATGTGTGCACAAGCGTGTCGACACTGAACTTGTGAGGTATCCTGCTCTCGATATTATAGTTGCGATGCCTAGCTGCTGCCACCAAATGGGAACATAGAAAGTGGTACTGCCTTGGTTTACCACAAGTGCATGTGAAATTTTGGAGGATAACCACATGCATCCTCGACTCTCGGACCTCGCCATCGGACATTGCCCTGCCCCTATGCTCGGCCTGCTAAGTCCTTGAGGCATGGTCAAAGCATGTAACCTCATGTGTGCCAGCCCTTTCATTTGCCTTCTCTAGGTGTTCCTTGGGTTTCGGAGCCCATATCTCTCCATCACTCCGCAACTTCAATGCATGGCCATGTCTATCGTTGAACCAGGCAACAAGCTTATAGAAGGTGAATTGAAGGATTGTATTCACGGGCATACAACGTATCCCCAATAGCAACTTATTGAATGACTCCGCCATGTTGCTGCACTGAAACTTGTACCTCCATCCACCGGTGTCGTGAGCTCTTGTCCATTTCTCCAAATACCTCATCAAACATGTGAGCCATTGTCTACCTTCTGCATTTGATGCGGTTCTGACCTGCTCCAACTTTTTCTGAAAGTACTTGTCCTCAAGCTGTCGAGCAGCCTCCTAGAACAGATCAAAGTTATCCTTCACACCATCCTTCCGAAGTAGATTCTCAGCAAGGTGCCGAGTACACCAACGATGGTGCAAAGGTGCATACCCCTCTATCTGCTCTCGCACGGCATTAAGTATGCCCTGGTGCCTATGATATGACGCCAACCTCCCTGCTAGGCCCAACCATATGTATCCGGACTAGCCTCAAGAACCAACCCAACTGTCATTGTTCTCCTTCTCAACCAAAGCAAATGCCAAAGGAACTAACTTGTTGTTCGCGTCACAGGATATGGCTATAAGAAGTGTGCCCTGGTATTTGCCAATCAAGAACGTACCATCAATGGAGAAGATGGGACGACAGTGCCTAAAGGCCTCGACACACTGAGGGAAGCACCAGAAAGCATGGAAGAATATCTGCCTCCCATCCTTCCATGCATTTGGTTTTGGGATGTACTCATAATGCTGCCTGGATTCACCGCTTTCATTGCATTGAAAAGTACTGGCATCTGCTCATACCCATCCTCCTAGTCCACATATATCATCTTCCACGCTCACTGCTTAGCCCTCCAAGCTTTACCATAAGTTATCACATAACCTCCATACAACGTCTCAACGGTCCTGATAATTGTCTTAACCTTCATGTTGGATTCTCCCTGCAATATTCCCATCAACCGCTTGGCAATGAGGGTAGATGTCAACTGTCGATGCCTCAGTGTCAGCACATGGTCAGCACAATTGTGTGGCTCGACAACTTTTGTGATCTTCCACTTTACGGTGACCTTTTGCTTCCTTACACAAACCCTCCATGGGCAGCGTTCCTTGTCACACACAACTGTATAACAGCGCTCCGCATATGAATGCAAGACCTTGTAAGGTCTCTTTCGTATCACTACAAACGCCTGCAACCACCTCTTCAATGCAGGGAGGTCCTTGAAATACCCTCCCATTCTCAATTACCATGTTAGGGTCGGCCTCAGGAGCTTCTAGGAGCTCATCATCACATCCTTTTGCACATGCCTGATTGGAATGAGCAAGATCGTTGAACTCTTGGATCACGGTGGCCAGGAAAGATACGCCTCAACATCTCAACATCACTCTCTATCAGCTCTCCAACAGGGCGGTCATCATCAGAATCAAGAGCCCTTGCCATCTCATATGGCTCTGAATCATTCATAATTTCAACACTATTGGAGCCACGGAATCCATCTCCATAGTGCACTTGCACAGCAACAGGGGGCACATCCACATTATTAGGAATGTCTCTAGCAACATAAGTAGAGAAATGAGGAAAGAATGAAAGAAATGAATGTAAGGAAGGGGGTAAGCTCCCAATAACCAAGCGGATAAGACACTTACTCGGATGATTCTGTGTCAAAGGGATCTCATGAGGAGGATCTGTCACAACAACATGAGTCTGACAAGCATCTCCAACTACCTCGTTGGGGGCAGATTGAGCATCGAGAATCGTAGGTGCAACCTCCACATCCATATCTGGTTCCGGGACGGGAGGGTCGAAGTGTGCCTGCTGACCCATTGGTGGGGAAAACCCATAAGGGATGGGATCAACTAACACCCGACGCACAACCACGTCCAAACATTGCAGCTGGCTCTTCATAGCCGATCTCACATAGTTCTCCCACTGATCCGCACACCCAATTAGGATCATTTGCCTGAGGATGTTGGGAGGAGAACCTAGGTGCAGTACACCCTCAACTGCAATGCCATCATCATCATCTCCAAGGCAATGCAGCTCCTCCCAAGTCCTTGCAACAATCTCACTAAATGAAGGTCTATCATTGAATAGCATAGGCACGCTTTGCATGTCAACAAACTCAACATATCCATAGCGATCGCATTCAACGGTGCCTCCATGATATATGGTCACTAGGTTGTCCATCTAGTTCAAACACATAACGAAACACATGTCCTTTAGTCCAAATTAGACGATAGATAGTACCTAACAAGTACTTTCTAACTACAAACTAAGTAAATAAGATAATAACTACGTGTATATATATACAGTGTACTCACAAAATAGCTATGTCTATGTACCTATGTATCTATGTTTCTATCTATCTACATATCTATCTCACTAACTAAATCAACTACCTGAGTCATCACATTAACTAGTAAATAACAAATAATCGAACTACTACATTACAATCAAAGCTAACTAAGCACCCACATTTGAACCAGAGCCGCTCTATCTCAACGGTCATCTCCCGATCGCTCGTGCAGTCAAAAGATGACCGGACGCACCGCTGATGCGACCTGACGCACATACACGCGGCGTCCGATCATTTCCAGTAAGGGTCCAGAGCCAGAAATTGGTGACCGGACGTGCCCGGCCGAACGTGACCTGACGCACTGCAGCGTCCGGTCTTCACTATCTCACTCACCACGCGCGCGACATCAGCATGCATCGGCAAAATTGCTTTTTGCCTGCGCGTCCGATTGCGCCTCCTGGGCTACTTCTCCTTTGCGCTCGATGACCAGACACGGCCGCTGCATCAGATCCTAGTGTCTGGTCGCTCGCAGGCCTTCTCGGCCAGAGCTGTGCCTTCGCCTATAATTGACCGGACGCGCCCGGGGTGAGTCCGGTCACCCCGCTGCCAACGTCCGATCGTGGACTTCTTCCTCCTTTTCTTTTTCTAAGTCCACAACCACTTCACCCTTGCTTCCAAGTTGCTAACCACAATATGTAGAACTTGTGTGCACGTGTGTTAGTATTTTTTAGAGCATTTTACAAGGGTCTAAGTTAGCACACTAGGTACTTAAATGCATATGCAAGAATCATGTCACCTAGTGGCACTCGATAAACCGTTTAGCCAAAGATTTCCCCTCTTTATAGTATGGCTATCGATCCTAAGTCACTCACACCCTCTATGGTGTCTTTAGTGCAAAACAAAAACCTATCTTATACCTTTACCTTGATCTTCTCGGTTTTTGTTTTTCTCTTTCTTCTTTTCCAAGTTAGAGCCTGATCATCTTTATTTCATGTCCACCTTCATCACCATGGACATCATCTTGCTCTATCACTTGGATTGGACCATCTTTTCTAATTCACACACTTAGATCAAAGGTTAGTCCTTGGTTTCATCAATTATCCAAAACTAAACTAGGGCTTTCAGTAGGTTGTAGATGGTGAGGATGACCGGCCAAGTGTTGTGCGAGCTGCTGAGGTCACCAAACAGATTCATCCCATCGGTACTCAGCGTGAACCTGACATTCCTCGCCTCGTTGCCAAACTTCCGGAACTTGGCGTTGAACCGCTTCCCCTGCTTGCCATCGGAAGGGTGCCACAGCTTGCCATCGTCCTTCGTGCGCTCATTAGATGCATGCCAGGACATCAGCTTGGCATCCTCGGGGTTCCCGAATATAGCACGCAGGTGATCGATCACGGGCAAGTACCACATCGATAGGGCCGGACTTTTCCTCTGTGTGTAACCCTCTTCTTCCTCGTCCTCAGGAGACGGGATCTGCTTCTTTGCGGTACTCTTCTTGGCCGTCTTCTTCTTCTTCGGTCCTCTCTCATCGTCTGCATCCGTGCGACAACCAGCATTCCCCTTGTACCGACTTGCGCCACAGTGCGGACAGCTCTGCAAGTTCTCATACTTGCCCCGATATAGCATACAGTGGTTAGGGCAGGCATGGAACTTTTTAAGCTTCATCGCCACTGGCCGGATCAGCTTCTTCGCTCGCTAGCTATTAGCGGGCACCTTGTTACCCTCTGGATATGTGTCAGCAAGGATACGTAATAGGTCGTTGAAGCTAGTGTCGGACAAGCCATGGCGAGCCTTCAGCATCAGCATCTAGAGGTTAAAACGCAGCACCATCCAGTGCTTCGGACAGTCCTTTTAGAGTGGATCAATTGCCGCCTTCTTCATCTCTCTGAAATTCTCTAGCTACCTCGGGCTCCCAAACAGAATGTCGTCGTGGTCAAGACGGATAGCGATTGACTCAAAAAGGTCCGCAGTCTCGGGATCCCTCACTGGCTCACCACCATCCCCATCATCGTCGTTAGCCATGTCTCGGAGCAGATCATCCATTGTGATGTAATCACGATCTGCATTGTCGCCAGTAGCAGCATTGTCGTGCCCGCCGACCGCTGCTGATGAGGTTTGTTGTTCGGCATTCACCGCCACCGCCGTCGCTGTCGACGAGTTCCCTCCTCCAGATGCACCGACACTCAGATCCTCTGCTTCCCCATGAAACTTCTAGACGGTGTAATCCTTGATGAAACCATACCGGATCAAGTGAGATTTCACCGTGTCATCTCCGTGGGCAAGAAGGTTCTTGCAGCTCTTACACGGACAGATGGTGAGTTCCCGCTTCAGACTCAGACGATGCCTTTTCGCAGCGGCAATAAGCATTGTCACATGATCTAGGAAAGCTGGATGCAGACGATGTCTTGTACATCCATTCCCTGTCCGTGACCGCGAACACCTTGCGCACACAAATAATGAAAATGGCGCATATAAGCAGAGCAGTACGGAAAAAAGACAGCCGAGTAGCTCTAGATCTGATGATTTCTGTCTCCTCCAAATAGATCTTGAGAAAAGCGCCCAAATCATAGAAAAGAGAGGATTGAGGGTTTGAGAGCCAGAATCAACCTCTTGCGGTGCCCCCCTTCACCATATCCAAGGGCAAAACCTATCCCCCTAGAAAATAGCAATTTTTTAGGGTTTTGAGGTCAAAACCCGAAAAAATGAAGGAGAAGCCGTGGGGAAGAAGGATGGGTGAGGCTATATTTATAGTCCACACTTAACCGAGACGGGCACTATAAGAAAACCGCCTCGGTTAATCGTCTATTAACCGAGGCGGTTGCTTTAGACCAAACGCCTCGGTTAATGGATTAACCGAGACGGTTACCCTAACGCAACCGCCTCGGTTAATCTACATTAACCGTGGTGGTTTCTTTACAGCGCCCGCCTCGGTTAATCCCTCGAAGCCCCAAAGTGAAGCGCTGCGCAAAAGTTTTCCTGTAGTAGTGAGACCTTTGTCTGGCAAATCATGATGAAGAATTAGTTTAGATAAGCTAATATAAGGCGGGTGAATGTGTACAATATTTAATTTCTTCTCGTGTAATATGAGGTTTATCACTAAACATGTTTATAGTATAACACAAAAGAGTGAGAGTTTATCTCACAAGAAGTCATCACTCGTCAATCGTGAGCAGTCTGTTGCAATCATGCATACATATGCAGTCCAGTTCTTAAAATTTGGTGTGCTCTTAGTACAAGAGTTGACGAAACCATTTTTTTAGAGAGAATAATTGACGAAACCACGCACTTTGCCCTCCTTTTTTAGACGAACGAGACCATCTGCTCGTCATCTAGTACCTGCACCCACGATAAACTTTCCCGGCCCTTTGGCACACCATTGGACAGTGCCCTTCAAGACGAAGAAACGGCGTATTCCTCTTGTAGAGTTAAATTAAAGAGCATATATTATACGTAAAATAATCGTAAAGCAGCGAGTATATATATTGTATAGAGAAATTTTATAATTAAACTGAAGCAGCTTACGCTGGCGTACGCAAACTAAAGTCACAGAGTAGTAGTACTAGCTAGCTATATAATTAGAACCAAGGTTTTAAATCTGCGGCTATAGCTGTTGCTATAGCCGGCTATAGCTGTTTGAGGCTGATCAGCTATTTATGTTGATGCACAACTTAGCGGCTATAGCCCGCTATAGCCAGATTTAGCTCCACTATAGCTGTTTTAGAGATCATCCGCTAAATACCTTTAGCCGGAGATTTAAAACCTGGATTAGAACACACCTGCAAGCAAAAGCTAGGACCACGCCGAAAGCTGCCTCACGCGTAGCTTCTTCAAGCGGCACCATATAGCAACGAGATCGAGGCAGGAGTGACCCAGAGATCAATCAGCTTCTTCCTGGTCTTCTGGTAGGCGCTGAGGCAGGGAGCGAGGTGCGAGCCAGGAGATCAGATCAGCCATGCAGTTCCACCTGGCGCAGAAGCGGAGGGCGTACTCCCCCGGGGCGGCGTCGCAGCCGAACAGTGGACGGAGGAAGAAGAGGATGGCGGTGGTAAGGCTCGGTGGCGAAGGGAGGAAGAGGAGGCTCTTCGGGGTGCTGCGGATGCGGATGCGCCTGCGGTGGCCGTGGCTCGCGGCGGTGTACCGGCGCGCGCTGCGGCGGCTGAGGGCCGGCTACGAACAGGCCCTGCGCGAACTCGTCGAGGGCAACGTGCTCGTGGGCGCGCTGCACGCGCCCGCCGGCGTCGACTGCGCCCACGCTGCCTCTTTCGGGCCCGTGGCCACCGTCGGGTTCTGAACACCGGTAGATCGACCCGGTGATCGGGCATGCATGGCTTTGATTAGTATGTGGACAAATAAATGTGTACGTGGTGAAGGTTTGAGCCTTTTTTTTGAAAGCCTTCCGGCAAAACTTTATTGATTCAATAATGTAGCAGCATCATTTACAAGTAATTGGAGGATAGAGCTAGGGGGGTCATCTATCCAAACAAAAGAGCTCTTTTCTACCAATGCTAACATTGCTAGCTCATGTGAAACTGAATTACATTCCCTATTAGAGCAACTCCAAGAGATCATGTAAACTTAGATGCTAAAATCCATAATTTAGCCATTGTCTAAAATAAAATACCCACCAAAAAACTAGAGTAACCCAACAGCCTGTCTAAATTTTCGGTTCTCTATTTTTAAAACTACTACACGTCATCGGATTAGATCGCTCATTATCCTTTCAGTTACCAGCGGCTGCCATCTCTACTCCTCGCTTCTCGTCACTTCCCCACCGAGCTCCATTAATTTTGCCATAATAGCGGCAGCAGCAGCAGCACAAAGTGTCGAGATGGGGCGGCGAGATCAAGCCTTGGCAAAGCGGCAGCGGCAGCAGCAGCACAACAAGTGCGCTGACGGGGTGCGAGATCGGATTCAGCGAAATCAAGTGCAGAGTGAGATCATCTTGTTTCCCAGCAGCATGGTGGCGAGCTATTGGGAAGCGGGTGCACGGCAGGAACTCGCGAGAAAAATAATCCACGCACGTGGGAGGACACGGGCGCCGCGCGGGAATAGGTCCGGGGAGGCGGATGGCAAGCCGCTGCGGTGTGCTATTTCTAGCTAGCGAGGAGCACGGGATAGAGCGCTTGCTATTTTAGATCGCTGGATAGAACGACTGTTGGACCTCTATATCTTACCAAAATATCTAAATTTAGATTAGACAGTACAAATAGCCCATCTCTTGGAGTTGCTCTTACAATGGCTAATAGAAATAGCAGCAAACTCTTCCCAGTACTGGCAGCACTCTTCGTAGATTGCTGCTGCCATAGTAGCTGAGAAGCCTCCTTCGTTCATCGTCGTGACAACTTCCAAGCAATCGGCCTGAATCTCCATGCGAGTGCAGCTAATCTGTTGTGCTAGCAAAAGACCATCCCTGAGAGCAAAAGCTTCGGCCATGGGCGCATCCACCACGTGCGGAATATAGTTGTGTGCTGCTGCAATGAAACCGCCAGCTGCATCTCTGATAACTGCTCCGGTGCTTCCTGCTCCCTTAGCTTCATTATAGGAGGCATCAACGTTGATCATTAGAAAACCCTCTGAAGGTTTCTTCCAATTCCTATTAAGCACAATCTGTTTCTTCCCCGCTAACGCATAATTTGTCGTGATATATGCTTATTCGCCAGGATTACTATGCACGGTATACAGCCGTGGAGAGCACGCCACGCAAAGATCTTAATCTTGCTTGGGACTGACAGTTTCCATAGTTGTTTCCAAACTGAACATAATCCTGTACCCCCTGCTACTCCATTATTATTTCTTCCACCATATTTATAATCCCATTGACAGTGATAAGCCGATCTTACTGAAAATAATCCGTTCCTGTTATGGTTCCAAGCCACCACATCCTCGCGCCCATTCAGGAGGAGCGAATCAGCTGCTCGTCCCATCTTCCGTCAATTGGACTGATAAGCTCATTTACCGTGGACACAAGAATGTTGCCTCTAGGTGTAAGAATCTTCATGTTATGGCTACTTGGAATCCAATTGTCATTCCAAATATTGATCTGTGAGCCGTCCCTCACTCGCCAGATGTAACCACGTTTGAAACAATCCAATCCGGCTAACACACTTTGCCATGTGTAGGAGCTGCCACTTTTTAGCTTTGCCTCGAGAAGTTTGCCATCTGGGTAATACTTCGCCCTTAGTACTCTTGCACAGAGGGAGTCAGGATCACAAAGTAGCCTCCATGCTTGTTTTGCAAGCATTGCTAAATTAAAACAATGGAAGTTTCTGAATCCCATACCCCCTTTAGACTTTGGAAAACACAATTTCCACCACGCCTGCCAGTGGATCCTTTTCTTTCCATCCTCGTCACCCCCAATATAGTGTCCGTCATCCCTTTACAAATTTTCTTCGGGATTTTGAAGACCATCATCGCATATGTTGGCACAGCTTGAGAAATAGATTTGATTAGGACCTCCTAAGCTTAATAGCTTCTCCCTCCATCCATTAATTCTTCCACTTACTCTATCAATAAGTGCCTGAAACAGTCACTTCTATCAACTCCCACCAAAGCTGGTAATCCCAAGTAGTTGTCATTGAGTGATTCATTCATGATATTCAGAGCTGATGTTACTTCTTCTCTCATCTCCGTCATTGTATTTCCAGAGAAGAAAATACTCGATTTATGCTCACTTAAACGCTGCCCTGAATTTTCACAATATCTATCCAGTACCTCCCTGAGACAATCAGCATTACGTTTGTCTGCATGCATAAGAATTAGGGAGTCATCCGCAAATAACAAGTGAGAGACCGTCGGAGCTCCTCTACAAACTTTAATCCCTTCCAGGTCACCTCTCTCTTCAGCCTTCTGAATCAGGCATGAAAGACCTTCAGCACCATTAGGAATAAATATGGGAACAAAGGATCTCCTTGTCGGATGCCTCGCGTAGGTATAATTGTATCGGTCTCCATTGAATTAAATCTGACCGTATACTTGACTGAAGATACACACGCCATAATCAGCTTTACCCATCTTGCATTGAAGCCGAGTTTGAGCATGATTTTCTCCAAGAAAACCCACTCGACCCTATCATATGCCTTGTGCATATCTAGCTTTATAGCACATAGTCCACGATTACCTTTCTTCCTTTTGATAGCATTAATACATTCATATGCAATCATGATGTTATCAGTAATGAGCCTACCAGGCACAAATGCGCTCTGCTGTCCACTAATAACAACAGGTAAAATACTTTTCATTCTATTTGATAGCATCTTAGAAATCACCTTATACACGACGTTGCAAAGGCTGATGGGTCGGAATTGCGCCACTTGATCTGGATTATCAACCTTCGGGATCATGACCACCGTAGTATCATTCCATCCCTCCGGTATGACAACCGTATTAACTGCCTGTAGAACCTCTCTCACCAAGTCATCTCCAAGCATATTCTAGAACCTTTTATAGAAGATGGCGTGGAGCCCATCTGGTCCTGGAGCTTTCAAATCTCCGATAGCAAATAGTGCTTTCTTTACTTCCTCCGGCGTGAACTGTGCTAACAGGCCACGGTTCATGTTAGCAGTAACCTTCAGCTCGACTGCATCAAGCACCGAATCATCAATCTCATGGATTTCAGACTGGAATAACTGAGTGAAGTAGTTCTGCACCATTGAGCACATGGTACCCCTCTCCTCCTGTCTGATCCCCTTGATCGTCCACTAGTCCTAAGACAGTGCTCCTCTTCTTTCTGCTAGATGCATACTGCTGAAAAAATTTAGTATTCCGATCCCCATGTTTTAGCCAATTTGCTCGGGCCCGTTGCACCCAAGTTAATTCTTCTTGTTCCATCAAAAGTTCTAATCGAACCAAGAGTTCCTTTTGGGCCGCCACATTATCATCTGTGAGTGGCCCTCGTCGTAAACTCTCTAGTTCCTTCTGCATCTTCTTAATACGATTTGTCGGTCCCTTCAGAACCTTTCTATCCCAAACATGCAGTTCCTCATGTACATGCATGGTCTTCTACATTAACGTCGGCTCCTCTCCTCTAGCCGCCGCACGCACCCATGCCGCTTTCACCATCTCCTCTATTGTTTCCTCCTTTAACCATCTAGCCTCAAATCTTTTAAAACCCCTCCGTTCATGATCATCATTGGTGGCCAGAACCACAGTATCAACAATCAATGGACGGTGGTCTGATTTGGTCATTTCCCCATTCTTCAGACGAGCTGTTGGGAACAGATCATTCCAACTAGCATTTGTAACACCCCGATCCAGTCTTTCACGTATTTTACCTCGCTGCCATGTGAAGATATCACCCACATAACCCATATCCGAGAGATTACAGTCTGCCAATGAGTCACTGAATGCCTGGATATGGCGCTGTGGTCTTGGCCTCCCTCCCTCCTTCTCATGGTGAAATAAAATTTCATTAAAGTCACCCAACACCAACCATGTCTTATTCATTCGGCCATGGAGTGACCTCAAAGCCTCCCAAGTTTTCTCTTTTTGGTCCCAAACAGGTTCACCGTAAATCCCAGTAAGCCTCCACTCATTCCCATCATTAATCACAACATCAATGAAATACTCCGAGATGTCTTGAGCCTGAACTGTAACATCTTTCCTCCAAAAAAGCAAAAGCCCCCACTGCGTCCATCACTTTCATGTATGATGTAATGGTCACAATTCAACTTCCTTCTCAGTTCTTCTGCCTTTGTCTTCCCCAAGTGTGTTTCAGACAGAAAAAACACATCAGGTCTCTCGCGCTTTTGGATTTCCAAAAGCGCATGCACTGCCCGGGCACTCGCGAGCCCGCAGCAGTTCCAACCTAGGATTTTCATTGTGCCCGGTCACTCTTCTCGAAGGAGAGCGCCGATCTTGATTTTGAATTGTCTTCCTCACCATCTTCACTCCTTCTCAACCTCTTCTTCTCCTGCTCCTTCAAGGGGCTTGTAGACGTGGTCAACTGAGGAGAATTTTCAAGCAAGCCAACTTGCATGGCTACTCGGCCTCTACCTTCAGCATCTAACCCCTCCCTTTTCCTGGTCAAAGAATTCTTCGGATCATCATCTTCCCCAAAGGAAGTATCCATCTCTTTTGTATCTTCATCGGTCCAAGTTCCTCATCCCCCTCCACGTCCTCGCCCTCTACCATGACCTCTACCTCTTCCTCCTCAATTATCTTCCCTTCCTAGCAAAGCCGGCAGAAAAGCCACCCGCAGCCAATCTCCCCATTCACAGTCCTCACTACTGGATTCAGGTTCTTTGTCGAGTGCCTGAGGCACTCGGCAAAGGCCAAATTGCACTCGGCAAAGCCTTTGCCGAGTGCGGCACTCGGCAAAGAACACACGGCAAAAAATTGATCGGCAAAGCCCTCTTTGCCGAGTGTCTTTTATCGGGCACTCGGCAAAGGCTTTGCCGAGAGCCCTGGGGGCACTCGGCAAAGAAAAGCGACCGTCACGGTGCCGGCCCCGTTGACGGTCTCTTTGCCGAGTGCCAACCCTGCAGGCACTCGGCAAAGATTTTTTATTTTTTTTAAAAAAAAAATTATTTGCCGAGTGCCCCTGGAAAAATTCTTTGCCGAGTGCCCTCTGGCTGGCACTCGGCAAAGTTTGAATTTTTTTAAAAAAAAAAATTCTTTGCCGAGTGCCCTCTAGGTGTCACTCGGCAAAGTTTGAATTTTTTTTAAAAAAAAATTCTTTTGAATTTTTTTAAAAAAAAAAAATCTTTGCCGAGTGCCAAAAAAAATTCTTTGCCAAGTGCCCTCTGTCTGGCACTCGGCAAAGTTTGATATTTTTTTTTAAATCTTTGCGAGTGCCATGGTCATGGCACTCGGCAAAGCTGGAACCAAGATGAACTTTCTTGCTCCAGTGAGAAACTTCCATTTTCTTTACATCAACAGCACAGAAGTCACCATCATTGCTTCCTCTGAAAGAAATACAGATCCATGTGAGCATGCTAAAAGGTTATACAGCGCATAGTTAGAGTGATAATCATAACTAGTACGACTTCCTCTCCATTGTTAATTGATGCCCTTACCAACAAGATTAAAGTGTTATCAGATTGTACAACTAATTGTTTAATAGACAACGACTGTCAAGTCAATATATAATACTTGAGTTGAACACATAATCAGATATACAAGCAAGCAGAATCATACTGAAAAATAGGCTACACTCTTGAATTAATAAACATTAACTAGGAGATGCTGAAGTATGCAGCATGTTAATCCCAAAATTGGCAGATGTAGATGTTCCTAGAAATGCTAAATGGGCTCATACAACAGCAGTACTACAACACTAGCAGAAGTATTTTATCCACTCACAATGCCAGATACTTCCCATCCAAGCTAACTGAAAATGTGGAGATAGGCTTTCCCAGAAGTCTTTTGTACCCAATTCTCTTCCAATAAACACGTTCCAGACAACAGTAACAACTTTGGAACCTGCTCCAGTGATGAACACAGATCTAGTCAAAATCAGCCTGCCTTCAATTCCGCATATGTATAATTCTCAAGATCAATTAAAAGCGCACCTTTTGCAACAGTGCAAAATAGGAACGGTTTCATGCCATCCCTAGAAAAGCGGCAACACTCAATCTTCTCATCCTGTAGGCATACAAAGAAAAAAGTAGGGAAAAGAAGTCAATTTCAACCATCTCAACAAGTAAACAAAAATAAAAGAAATTTATCATAGCATACCGAGGATCGAGTCAAATTGACCAGTGGTGCGCCCTCATCTATCTTCCATATTCTTGCAGATCCATCAGTGGATGTTGAAACTAAGAACTCTGAGCCTAAGCTACAAAATGAAAGGCACCAATGCTGTATCAGTTGGTGATGATTGAAGTGACCAGTAACCAGAAACCATGACACTAGAGAAGTTGAGATGTAGGTTTGGAATTAACTATATGTTATACTATCAATGTTTTTTTTTTCCAGTTCAAAAGACAACTCTAGTGAGTGTGTCCATTTTACATAAGCATTTAGCTAATCTAATGATGATATTTCTGGCATTCCTCTGTGAACAATAAGAAAAGAAAAGTAATGCTTTAAGCTTGTCCTGACCTGATATCCATGTCTCGGAAGGATTTATGAGCTTTGGGTTCATCCAAAAGCACATTCACGCCAGCCAATGGAATATTCTGAGATGCCCATCCTGCAGTGGTACAAAAGAACAAGTCAACTGGTATCAGATTCAGCTAAAAAGAGTATTGATATCCGACAAGTCACTGCATTGAACAATAGGACTAGACAACAAATGAAACATTTAGAATAAATAGTTTTCATAGCATGTACAAAGGAAGGGTTTTAAATGCAAGAGAGTGGTTCAAAATATAGGATGTACAAAGGAAGGGTTTAAATGTACAAACAGTTAAAATAAACTGCTGCCAACTTTCTTCTTATAGCAGGTATAACAAAAGAAGAAGCAAACAACAGGAATGGAAAACAAAGAAAAATGAGAAGAAAAAACTTTGATCCCTCGAAATTCAGAAATCAATATAATACAAACCCATACCTCTCCACCAATGGCAAATTTGGCACCATCTGTGCTGAAAGCAAGACACTTTTGTGGTCCAACAGATTCTAGTGGAGGAGCATCTCTTGGAATAATGCGTACTGTGAACTCTTCAAATATCAGTTTGAATAACCTATAGTTTGGAAAGATGATATGGTAATTAAGTCATAGACTTGATAAAGTATAAGCAAAGGACAAACAAACAAAATGGATCAAGGAAGGAGAAGCTTTCAGTAGTAAATATGATCAAAACTAAAAGGAATGAAATTAGTGTGGAAATTAAAAATGTTCAATTGGTTAGATTAACAAGGAAACTGAGGAAGAATATTTCTATTGCACTTATGATAACCATGAGCAAAATTAAGCTGCTTTAAATTATCCAGATGATCATTTGTTTGCGAAATTGATGACGATGCAATTATATGACACAAATTTACAAACTGTGTATCGCTGTAAGTATAAATTGCAATGGTAACTTTTCATTCTCCTATCATTTTGTATCTCATAATCTCATAAATCTATAGGTTCTACTAATAAGAGTAGTTTTACTAAAACTTGAGAAATCCAGAGGCGTAAGCATTACATATATGTTGCAACTTTCAAATTACATGTCATGCATTTCTTACATAACTAAACACCAGGAGGGGAAATTCTTGTCGTTAGACACTAAAATCACTGCACATTTGGAAGGTCACGAAGATCTACATAAACTTATATTCCCAAATGAACTAGTACAACTAATTCCACAAAATCCATTACTCAATTGCATAGCTCAATCTATTTAAGACCTGTGACCATTTGGTACTATGGTGCCAAAGAAGACTGAGGAAATGCTAATTTTCTGAAAGCGCTTTCAAGGAGTGCTCGAATCATTGTTTACACTAGTATCCATATCATCTCTCCGTTGTCCAACATGTGGATCAAAATTTCCCCACTTATACCAGCAAAACTGTCCAATAGCTAGTTATCAGCACAATCTGACCCTGTATACATAATAATGGTAAAGTACAAGTACATTTCAGCAATGTTAATAGCTGGGCAGCACCATTGGTTCAACCCAAGAGGAATAAAACGAAAGTGTGATCTGCGATGAGTAATGAGAGGATGCTCCAGTTTCCAAAAGCAGAGCCCTGATTGAGCCTCCTTAAAATAGCAAGTCAGCTGTCAATTGAGCAATTCAGCCGCAGAGATATAAACTAAAATCGCTCTGAATTCCACACTCAACAACTAATTAGTGCCAGCGATGGGCGGACAGACCAACGGTCCAACAGTGCACTCCAAATCACCCAAACGGACAAAAATCGAAGCGCTTGCTGCAGGGGGGGCAGACCCACCCAATCCATCGCCGAGAGAACGTCCTCGCGCCCACGCACCACTCAAAAATTTCACCACTAACACCAACACGAACAAGCAGTTTCGTGGAGGAGAGATCGGCGCACTGCACTGCGGCTGTGGCGATGGCGCAGACGAGCCGAGGGGACGGAGCACCGGTCGCCGCCGCCCGATGATCTGCGACCTTCTCCTCGCTCACCCCTCCACCGTGATGCGTGGGGGCGGAGCACCGGGGTCATTGCTTGGCGGCGATAAGCGTGAGAGCGGGCAACAAGACCGCCCCCCGGGGCGAGTGCAACCGCGTGCTTTCGAGCAGAGAGGTGAGGTGGCAGGCAGGCGGCGGGCACCGAAGTCGCTCCGGCGTCAGCCATGAGCCTTGGGCGAGGAAGGGTCTGGCGCGGCGTGGCGCACGGCTGAGGGGAGGGGAGGGAGACGCGCTGGGCGGGCGGCGTTGGTGCGGTAAGCGGGGCGCTGGCGTGGGGCGGGGGGGAGGGCGGCTGGCTGTCTGCCTGTGGCTTGACTGCCCGGCCGAATTCGGGCCCCCACCCGCCCCTTTGCCGAACGCCGGATCAGGAGGCACGGCAGAGGCAACTTTGTCGAGTGCCCCAATCCTACCGTCGGTAAAAAAAAAAAATTAAATTCCTTTGCACAGTCACTCGGTAAAGAGGAAATTTCTTAAAAAAAAATTCAAAAACCTCTTTACCGAGCATCTTATTTTTGGCACTCGACAAAGACCCCCTTTACCGAGTATCATGCCCCGGTGCTAGGCAAAGTTTTTTTATTTTTTTTGTTTTTGGCCTCCAAATTTTTTGTGCAGCCCTTTTTAAGTACCAGGAACTCCTCGTTAGAATTTGGGGATTCTTCGTGGCTTTTTATATATTTAGTTACTTTATTTCGTTTACTTAAATTTTTTCAAAAAATATAAATTTGAACTGCACGTGGTACGAATAATGGAATTTAATGATTCAAAAAATGATAGTCATATTAGTGAGTGTAGTGTGAGGCCGTATTTTAAAATTCTATAAAAAGTAAACGAAGTCCGAAAATCATGAAATTTGTTGAGATATCGTGATATCGTATGTGGAGGATATGATAAAAATTTCAGAATATTTCGTGCACGTTGACACGTACGATGCTTACAAACCAGGACATCTCTACATGTGATGTCAGATATCACATGTTCATTGTGTAGAGTTGTCCTGGTTGGTAAGCATCGTACGTGACAACGTACATCAAACCTTCTCAAATTTTTATCATAACCTCCACATACGATATCACGACATCTCAATAAGTTTCATAATTTTCGGACTTCGTTTGCTTTTTATAGAATTTAAAAATAATTCGCACATAAGTTCGCGGTCATGTTTCGTGAACAAGATATCCAAAATTTTGGGTCCGTTCCTGGATATGGCCTCACACTACACTCAGTAACATGACTATCATTTTTTGAATCATTAAATTCCATTATTCGTACCACGTACAGTTCAAATTTATATTTTTCGAAAAAATTCAAGTAAACGAAATAAAGTAACTAAATATATCAAAAAGCCACAAAAAAAATCCCCAAATTCTAATTAGGGGTTCCTGGTACCTTAAAAGGGCTGCACAAAAAATTTGGAGGCCAAAAAAAAAACTTTGCCGAGTGCCGAAGCAAAGGAGGTCTTTACCGAGTGCCAGAGTACCAAGAATAAGGCACTCGGCAAAGAGGGTTTTGAATTTAAAAAAAATATTATCTTTGCCGAGTGTCTTTATAGGGACACTCGGCAAAGACATTTCGAGAAAAAAAAAATTCTTTGCCGAGCACCGTGTCAGGGGCACTCGGCAAAGTATTTTCCAAAAAAAAATCTTTGCCGAGTGCCAGATTTGGGACACTCGGCAAAGAATTTTTTTAAAAAAAAAACCTTTGCCGAGTGCCAGATCGAAGGCACTCGGCAAAGTATTTTCTAAAAAAAAATCTTTGCCAAGTGTCAGATCTAGGACACTCGGCAAAGAATTTTTTTAAAAAAAAACTTCTTTGCCGAGTGCCTAACAGCAAGCACTCGGCAAAGAAGGACGTAGCCGAACACCGTTACGCGGGGCAGCCTATGCCGAGTGCCGTGCTGTTACCGAGTCTTTTTTACCGAGTGCTATTCTTTGCCGAGTGCGGCACTCGGCAAAGAAGGTCTTTGTCGAGTGCCCGATCTTTGACACTCGGCAAAGCAATTTGCACTCGGCAAAGATTCCGTTTCTAGTAGTGCCTCCTTGCTGTGCACTCCATCCCCGCACTCTACGACCTCATGCCCCATACAGCCGCAATGGAAACAAAACCTAGGGAGTTTCTCATATTGCACCAGGTACTTCATCCTCTCCTTCAATGTGATTCGTACCGCCCGCACCAGAGGTTTGTCCAAAGGGAGCCAAACCCTAGCGCGCAGGTATGGTGTAGAGTTGAGCCTGCCCTCGTTCACCACCACTGTGATGGGATCCCCAACCTTCTCAGGAACCGTCTCTGTTAGTTCCCTTTTCTTCATCAAACCCTCTAGCACACCTTGAATTCGCACCCAAACTAGAATTTTATCTAGTTTGTATGTAAGCACATTGGAGAATCCATCGTACTCCTCAATCACCACCGCTGCACCTCGGCACAGCCATGGGCTTCCTTCCATCACCCTCAACCAATCTCCTAAGCAATGGAGCTGAACAAGAAATATATTAGGCCCTAAGGCTTTGAACGTCACCTCCATCGCCATAGCCCAGGCAATTCTCAAAGCACTGAATAACGCAGCATGGCTAAAAGGCTTTGTCGTGTGAACCCTAAAAAGGGCCAACCATCGAACTTCCTTCACCAGATCATCAAATTTCATAGAAAAGTCCAGATCTTCTTCCTCCTCTCCTTGCAATTTCAAACCTTCCAGGCGCTCCTCAAGATTGAACTTGCTTCTCCCATCCTCTATCTCCTTTCCTTTACCCTCCTCCTTTGGCTGTGGTGCCGCCATGCAATCCTTATTGGGAGATCCCAAACCCCTCGCAGGGAAGGGGATGATCGGCGATCAGGTTTCGTGGCCGGGATCACGAAGATTCCGGTTATTTGGTGGACTCCGACATCGCCGCCAGAGGATAGCGAAACCCTAGAATAGGGGACTTGGAGTATTTGGTCTTAGTGCCTTTGTACTATGAAGGTTTGAGCCTTACTTTGACTCTTTGGGGAAATCTTTTGTGTTCGAATTTTTGTGCATGGATATATATATATAAACATGTGTAGTGTAACTGTGTTTCAATCAGTTTTTTAACTTAATTTCTTTAGAATTTTGCTATTTATCCATCGATAGATTTTCTGGTACTAAATCTGTCAGATTTTGTAGAACATCACTTGTATACCATGTGAACATCACAAAATACATCATAAAACATCACATTTATACTATATGAACATCACATGTATAATACATGCTATTTTATCTGTTGACAGATTTTTTGGATACTAAATCTGTCAGATTTTATAGAACATCACTTGTATACCATGTGAATATCATAAAATACATCATAGAACATCCAATGTATACGATATGGACATCACATATACTACAAAATCTGATAGATTTTCCCACATAAAATCTGTCGACAGATAACTATACACTCCCATTTCTTTATCTTGTCTGCCGGCCTCGACTTCCATACCTTTATTCTCTTTTGATGAACAGTTTACAAAAGTAAGACATGAGACTTGAGGCGTGTTAATGTTAAGGCACTAAACACTAAAGTTAACTACTCCTACACGGGAAGGGACATGGGAAATAGTGGTGGAATTGATAGAGAGAGTGAAGGTGAAAATTTAATTTCAGTCCTAGTAGCCTGTTTTGTTCATCGAGGGAAATAAGAGAGGCAATTGAAGAATAAAATCATATCCCCTATTTGATGTGGGGATTTTGAGTGAAAAATTATATAATATAAGTCATGATGGACAATGAGGATGTATTATCTCTCATTGAGAGCATAATTCTCATCCAATTACCTCCCCTCTACTAGGGAATCGGTGAAACTTGGCCCACTAAACTCTCATTCCCCTCACCACCAAAATTCCCACTCTCACAAAAACAAACAAAAGATTTCAAACTCCTACCTCCAAACTTTCATTCCCTCCATTCAATTACCCCTAACCAAACATACCACTAGTGAAATCAATGAACTTAGAACACAAGACTTGAGGCAAGTTTTTTTCTTTGGATAGCAACTTGAGACGTGTTTAGTTTGGACTTTTGTTCTATGTTTGTTCTTGTAATAAGGTTGTGCATGGGCAAAATTATTGGCTATCTTTTTTAGAAGGGGTGACTTCCCTAGACATAAAAAATCATAGGGAAGAACAACAAATACAACCGTCCCACCCCCCATCCCCAACCCTCAATCACTATTGGCTGGCTATCTAAAAAATCTACAAACACTGAACACCCCTCTCACTCTACTTAGATGCCTAGAACTTGTCTTCAATGATGGAGCTGGTGAATCTCCACGCCTACGAAGATATGACCACTATATAAGCACCTAATCAACCTCAAACTTGGCTTATAAGTAAGTTCACAAAAGTGAACATAAAATGCTTGTTTAGCAAAAAATCTCAATTCTATGCTTAATTGTACAATAAACTTGATGAACATGATGTGGTATAAAATAAGTACCTAATCAATGATGATTTGGTCCATCCAGCTTCCTTCCCATATCTCATCGTCATTAGCAAATGATTATGAACCTACACATGCAAGTTGAACATTTGAAAGAAATGAAGGATGCAATATGAAAACACAATTAATTAGTGAGCAAAGATAATAACTCTTGGGAACAAAAACATACGACTTGCTCAATTGATATGCGTAAGTCTAGATTCAACAACAATGCCATCATCATTACGTAGAACATGAGATTTTCAAGGAGAGGATTGCTAACTTCAACACCTACGACTAATTATGGTTGCAGCATTTACATTACTAGGTCCTATCCCCACTGTTGCTTGTTCTTCGATACCAATTGTCTTATGTTCATGAACAAAAGGTTGGGTTGATCTTGGTTGTATACTAGGTGAAGGAGGAGAAAATGATTCCTAGGCCCATTCCAAGATAATGGAACGAGGCCTTAAGCAGCTAAGGCATGTGGCTAGGCGACACTCTGCTACTCAAAACAAAATGCAAAATAGCAGGGCAGAAATATGGAATAGATTGTAGAGGATGTGTTGAGGATGGAGGAAAAGGAGGAGGGAAAAGGAAAGGAGGACGAGTAAGAACTATGGAATAGACGATACAGGATGGAGGAAAAGGAGGGGTAAAAGAAAAGGAGGATGAGTAAGAACTATGGAATAGACTGTAAAGGATGTGTCGAGGATGGAGGAAAAGGAGGAGGGGAAAAAAGAAAGGAGGACGAGTAAGAACCATGGAATAGATGGCAGAGGATGTGTAGAGGATGGAGTAAAAGGAGGGTGGAGGAAAACGAGGAGGAAAAAAAAGGAAAGGATGACGAGTAAGACTGTCTCCAACAACCGCGACCCAAAATACAAGACTCATTCTTCCTTTAGTAGCGCTACAGGCAAATGATTCAATACCTATTTTTATCTTCTCCTCCAACAAGATCCAAAAGACAACCATTTCTGTAAATGAGTCTTCAGGAGAGAGGATACTCAAATTTAGGTTATGCCTCTCCAGACATCTAAAATAGATCTTTCATATAGGTACTATGTTGAAAGCTATAGATATTGTGTTGAAGACCTATTTTGGGTTTAGGTTCTGTGCACTGGGTGCGACAGCCTAACAAGTGAGCCCACGCGACAAACTCACCAGGCCACCACACAGGACGCAGCCCAATTCCCTTAGCCGTCGTCGCCCTGGCTCTTGCCCTAATTTTTTACTATTTAACTCTTTTTTTAATAAAATTTACATTTGGCCCCTGAGAGACTTAAACTCATCTTTAGACCCTGGGGTCGGCGCCATTAATCCTGGCGCCGAGGTAACACGTCTCGGCGCCACAGATCTTGGCGTCGAGGTGCCTGACCGTGCACAGAAGAAAATCCTACGTGTCTGGTACCTCGGCGCTAGAATATATGGCGCCGAGCTCGACGCCGCGGCGATGTACCGACTTCAAATCCTGCGGCCAAGTGAGAGAGAGAGGTGGGGCCCCGGACGAGGCGGACGTTGGAGACCGAGCACGCGCGCGGCGACGCCACATGCGCGCCTGACCTACTACGGCGCGTAGCCCGTGCCGCGCACCGAGCCAACCAGCGACTGCGGCGTCGGTTCGTCTTGCTCCGTTTCGCGCCCGGTTTGGCGAGAGCTGTTTGGTTGCTGGCCGACGTCCGCCACGCCACACATGTGGTGCCGCGAGAAACTAGGGTGGTGTTTGGTTCTCGCCGACGCGAGCCACGCCACGGACCGTGGCGGCCACCGATTATGCGGTTGTTGCTTGGTTCTCGCGAAAGTCGTGGCCGCCATCGCTACTCCCCGGCACAAAATCACGTCACAGCTAAGGCGCCAAAATTCGTCGCCTAAGGTTCGGCGCCACCGTTGTTTGCGTAGTGGCGAGCCACGGCGAGAAAAGAAAAAGCTTCGGCAGCGCCACAGATGGAGTGGCAGGCTTCGGCGGGCAACCAAACATCTCTAAAAACACCGGCTGCATGGGTGGCACGCTTCGGTCTCACTGCCGTGTTGCCAGACCTACCGCCTACGGGCCCCTCTCCACGCAGGCACGCTCACTGTTCGTTCACATGTTCAGCTGGCCTTTGCCCGCTGCTGTGTTGCTGGCTGCAACTAGTCTGTCTTGTGACTCTTGTCGGGCTGCGTTAGACTGTTCTTCAAACTGTTGCTGCTGTGGTCTACACTGCTCCGTCCGACGAAAACCCACTCCATCGCTAGGGAAAGGCCACGAATCAAAGCCGAACTGCCGAAGGACGAAGGCTCTGCTACGTTTTTTAGGAGTTTTTTCACCACGCGGCCTCTCGCACTGGCGCGCACGTAAAAAACTATTGAAGATGTGACTTGCGTTGGAATATATGGAGTATGATGGTCTACACTAGCACAGTAACACATGAAATATACTCCCTCCAATCTCAAATTATAAGATGTTTGACTTTTTTTGCCCCAAATTTAATCACTTGTCTTATTTAAAAATTTTGTGCAAATATAGTCAAATTTAAGTTATTCTTGAAGAATTTTTATTAATAAACCAAACCACGACGAAAGAAGTGATATTTTACATAAATTTTTGAATAAGACAAGTAATCAAACTTGATGTCAAAAAGTCAAACGTCTTGCAATTTAAGAATGATTGAGTACATCACATCAACCGTATGGGAGCATCCTTCCGATATGTCTTTCTTATTTATTTTGGACTTGTTTATAGTATATGGATACTATTTGTATTAAGATCCTAGAGGAAGATCTATGTTTGACTGAAATAAAAAAATATACTGAACATTTTTATCAATCAAATCGGTTCAATAAAAGGAGGAAAGCACAACGTGGTTAAACAAATCGAGTTAAACAGGATAAGCAGGTAACAGAAGTCAGCTAACAGTATTTCACTGTAGTGCTGCTGCTGGCTGTGGTCTCTCTTGCATTTCACTGTAGAATTACTGTAGATATACTAGTTGCAGCCAGCCACAGCAGCGGGCAAAGGCCACCTGAACATGTAAACGAACAGTGAGGCCCTGTTTGGAACGCATGATTTTTTTTCTGTTTCTATATTTTTTTTCTGTGAAAATGAACTAATTCCTATAAAATTCATGTGAAATTCCTACGTTCCAAACAGCCCCTGAGCGTGCCTGCGTGGAGAGGGGCTCGTAGGGCGTAGGTCTGGCAACACACGACAGTGAGACTGAAGCGTGCCACCCATGCAGCCGGTGGTTTTTGCAGATCGGCGCGGGAAACGGAGCAAGGCGAACCGACGCTGCAGGCTGCTGGTTGGCTCGGGCGCCGAGCTACGCGCCTGGTAGGCTGTGCGCGCACGTAGCGCGCGCCGCACGTGCCTGGTCTCCAACGTCGCCTCTGTCCGGGCGACCCACCTCTCTCTCTTTTTTCACTTGGCCACAGGATTTGAAGCCGGTACCTCGACGCCAATACCTGTGGCGCCGAGGTACTACGTAGGATTTTTTTCTATGCACGGTCAGACACCTCGGCGTTAAGATCTGTTGCGCCGAGACGTGTTACCTCAGTGTCAGGACTCATAGCGTCGACCCACAGGGTCAAAAGATAAGTTTAAGTCTCTCAATGGGCTAAATATAAATTTTATGAAAAAAAGGTCAAATAGTAAAAAAATTAGGGGCTCTTGCCGCCGCTCCACTGTCTCGTCTGTCGTCTCCACTCTCCAGCGCCGCCGCTCCCCTCTCTCGTCTCCAGCACCGCTGCTCTCCTCCTTCCCGTTCTCCAGCACCGCCGTTGCAACTCCGCTCCTCTCCCTCGTGCTTCCCTTTCTCCTTCTCCTCTCTGCTGCTTCCCCTCCCTCCCCAAACCACTCTGCGCCCCATCAGAACGAGCGCGACTTGGCGGCAGCTACTTCTCGACGGGCGGCGCGGCAGCAAGGACAACGCGGCTGCACGGGGGTGCTGCTGCTGCTTCTTCCTCTCCCGCTTGCTGGTGAGAGAAACCTCCCAATCATCTCTCTCGCTCCTGCCGATGCCCCATCGATCTCCAAGTTCCTCCCGCTGCCGGTCCTTATGGCGCCCGCCACAAGCGATTTGACGTGATTCAGACACCAAAGCAACGTTTATTGGACGCCTCGGACGTGAGGACGCCATACACATCTGAAGCGAGTAATTGCGTTTTATCTTCCGAGGATTGAACTCTCATGCCCACCAATTTGTCCAGCCCTGAGATTACCCATAGGCCTAATTTATTCCTTTTGAACAAAATTACAGTAAGAGGTCATTTCATAGTTCGTTGCCCCCATGGTCTGTAGGGAGTTTAGGCAACTGCGAAATTAATCTGGATCATGTTCCGGTATCCTCACGCTCACGCCTCTACCAATTGGGCAGGTTTGGTCTTGAGGGACAGAAAAACTAACTGGATTTCACTTTGCTGGTTTACTATCAACAGATCGGTGCAGTGCTGTTCTGTAACTCTATATTTCTGTAGGCATAGCCTGTGTTCAAAATGCTTAGAAGATGAAGTATTGGATGTATTATAGCGTAGGCTCGTGGAAATAATACAGTAGTCGTGCTAGAACCCTGGTCCTTATTTATGTATAGCCTATGGTCCTTAGATAAGAGGAGACATGAGATAGTATGTGCATGTATTTCTAATTTGCAGGAGAATTCAGATTATTATGTTTCACTGAACTCTTCTGCAGAGTAATCACATTGTCTACCTTTCTCAAACTGTAAATAAGCAGGATAAAGAAAAGCACTTATCATTGAAACTTAGAACACTGGTTTTCCATAGCACTAGCAGAGTCGAGAATCTGGAAACATATCATTCCTCGGCCTTTACACAAATAAAACTCATGGCCACATGGAGTGATGGAGAAGTAATTTTCTTTCTTATTGGAAATGATTAATTCCCTGTTTTTCTTTCATTTCTCTCCAGATCTTTCATTGTTAATCATGTTTTTCTATACTTGTACAAATCCTCTGACTTTCTCTAATCCTATGTAGCTGAGCGTTTCAAGCAGAGCTGATGGCCGCATCAGAGGCAGTACAAGAGAGTTTGGTGATGGACTACTCACAACCTAGTAAGCCTCGGGTCCTCCTTGCTGCTTCAGGAAGTGTAGCCGCTATAAAATTTGAGAACCTTTGTCGAAGTTTCTCTGAGTGGGCAGATGTCCGAGCTGTGGCCACCACGTCATCTTTGCACTTTGTTGATAGATCATCTCTACCAAGTGACATCGTTCTTTACACTGATGATGATGAATGGTCTACCTGGAAGAAGATAGGAGATGAAGTTTTACACATTGAGCTGCGTAAATGGGCAGATATCATGGTGATTGCTCCATTATCAGCAAATACCCTAGCTAAGGTATCTTTTTCTCTTTGTGAATAGTGAATTGGTTTCATTGTATAAAAAAAGTGATGCTAGATTATTCTGTTCAGATCGCCGGTGGGTTATGCGACAACCTCTTGACATGCATCGTGAGAGCGTGGGACTACAGCAAACCACTCTTTGTTGCCCCAGCCATGAACACATTAATGTGGAACAACCCATTCACAGAGCGTCATCTTGAGACGATCAACCAACTGGGCATAATCTTGATCCCCCCGGTTACCAAAAGATTGGCTTGCGGTGATTACGGGAATGGTGCAATGGCTGAAACCTCGCAGATCTATACTTCTGTGAGGCTTGCATGCAAGACGCAACATGATTCGAGCAGTTCACTTGCGGTTCCTGTCAGTAATAACCGCCCATCAAGCTGATGCAGCGATTGACCTCTTAATTGTTGAGCTTAGGAATTTGTTTTATCTGCAGTGTGGATCTTGATGTTAGAAGTGTTGTACCAGAATTTTTTAACCAGAATTTTAGTGTGTATTGTGATGAGAACGGGGGAAAGGAGGTTGTCACGGCGACAAATTCCTCGCAGCTCAGTATTGATATTGATGATGAGTCTATTCAGTTTGTAATGGTCAGTGGAAGTACTCTGTTATGCATCTTTATTTTCTCGTAGAATATTGAGATTTGGGGGAAAGGCTATTGTCACAGAGGTAGCTTCCTCCCTGCCCAGTAATGATAGTGATAATGGGTCTATTCAGTTTGTAATTGTCAGTGGAAGTATATTCTTATGCAGCTGTATCAACGCTGCAGCAAACTTTTCTACCCTCTGATACACCTGGTTTATACGTACGTTGGAATTACTATCTTGACCATTTGAATGGTTTACTTTGGATCTGCCATTGATGTTCAGCTGTCGCTTCTCCATTCTCAGATTCTTGCCTATCTATTTACTGGTGTCGCTGTCCAAAATTTGGATGCTGTGGATGGATATCTTTTCAACTAATTCCGGTCTTACGAGCACGACGATAATCTTTCCATGGAGCTGGTCTTACGATAATAATCTTTTCATGGAGCTGCACATGGCCAAGCAGACGAGTGACGAGACATGAGTACATGACGGCCTACCTGAGCCTTTACGCCTGGTTTAAATCCGGGGTGTAAAGTTTTAGGGTGTCACATCGGATGTTATATGCGGTCGCATGAGGTGTTCGGATATTAATAAAAAAATAAATTACAGAATCCGTCAGTAATCCGCGAGACGAATTTATTAAGCCTAATTAACCCGTCATTAGCACATGTGTTACTATAGCACCACATTGTCAAATCATGGACTAATTAGGTTTAAAAGATTCGTCTCGTAAATTAGTCGTAAACTATGCAATTAGTTATTTTTTAATTTATATTTAATACTTAGTACATGTATTAAATATTCGATGGGACAGGGAGTAAACTTCATGAAAGAAAACAAGGCGTTATTTGCACCCGTGTTCAGGTCCGAAGACGTGTGGATCACTTCAAGCAGGTAGGAGGGGCACGTGCATTGGCATTTGGCGGGCGCAGGAACAAAGTGAGAATGACATGGACAAGCGAGGGCAGACTCACCAAACCTGGTTGTGGTGGCCAACAAAAGATAACGCCGAGTCGCCAAGCTCCTGCCGAATGCAGATATGCGTCAGGGATGGTCGGATGGAGGATAGGAACAACCAGTATCAGGTCGGCAGTCGAGTCGTCGTCTCCGCTGCACCTCTCTAGCAATGATCTCACATTTATGTATATTGTAGAAAGGCTCGTCAATTGGAATCTGTTAAGACATTTGGATAACTGTGTACATTTTTTTCACTACACTGAATCTGAATTTCAGAAATAGAAGAGCCAAGGACATACACAGAAGACTGAACATCGATTTCGCCACGCGTTTGTGTTGCAAGTGGCAGCATCTTGCTCCATGGGTCAATGGATAATTTTTGGAATGACTGCGGACAAAAGGAAAAGAGCCGTAGCAGAACGAAAAAATCTTCACACTTTCCACTTTAACAAGCGGAAGTGCGCGACGTGGCATTCTCATTGCCTCAAAACAATTAGGACTGCAAAATTGTAATCTACTACTACCATTCTTGGATGAAATTACGGTGCATAATAAATTGGCGTGGTATCGTCGTTTCTCTTTCCTACATCTACATATAGAGGAAAAAAATGGCTTGGGGTTTACATATTGCAGATTCATGTGCGCCATTTCATTGAAGATATTTTGATTAATTTAGAGTTAAGACATGTAAAATGGAATCGATTTGTTCTAATAGATACTAGCAGTCGAAGGAACTCTAGACATGTTTCGATCTACAGCAACAACAGGCCCACAGGAAGTAAGCTAGGAAAGATCATGATTACATATTGAAGAACTCAAAGCCGTTTTGGATTTTGAGATGAGATGGAAATCAGCTCGCCCGTCCCGTCTGACAGCAAAGTCCATAGTTGTCACGCTCGCAGATCAAAGAGGCATCCGTCGAAAGGGTTTCTGGTCCCTGAATTGCAAACCTGTAGTACAGATGATGAATGAAATGGAACGGAAGCCCGTGGGCCGTGGAGTCTACTTCGTTCACGTGATCACGTCTTCTCTCTTGAAGCAGGGTCTGGTCTACTCCTACAAATGAAAAGAAGTCGACAGGAACAGGTACGGTGCCGCCGTCAGGCTGTGTTGGGTTGGAGGGAAAGTTGGCACTTTCGTTTTTACTTGACAATTAGTGTTTAATCATGGACTAATTAGGTTCAAAACGTTCATCTCGCGATTTTCAACCAAACTGTGCAATTAGTTTTTTTTGTCTACATTTAATGCTTCATACATGTATCCGTAAGATTCGATGTGATGGCTATTATAGCATTTTTTGGAACTTTTTTTTAACTAAACACGGGCTCAGTGTACTAGTAGTGTAGTACTAGTGCCGTCGTACCAGCTGCTGCTCATCATGCGCCGATCGTTGCAGGCGCTGTCACGACGGGTCACGTTATTAATCACTGTATCCGGTGTGGTCCCGCCGAGAGATTACCCATGAACGCCGTCGCTCTCGGCTCACGTTTCACCGTCACGTCACCCACTCCTGGCTCCTGCCGGCTGTTGGACGCTCATGTCCTGCCGCGGCCTGCATCCGGTGGGCGCAGTGCGCAGAGAGACGCACACGCGCCGTGGCGCGCGGCAGCAGCGGAAGAGAACGGCGGGCGGCCGGAAGGGTCAGTCAGATCGGACCAGACGCTGAGCGGCTCGGACGCCGGACGCCGGACGCGACCTATCCTCCGATTTCGCCGCGGCGTGTCTCCTGGCGACGGTGGCGTGGCCGGCGATGCCAAGTTGCCAACGCGTTTCCTGGCCGGCTAACTGGGATGACTTTCACCGGCAGCTAAATCCACTGCGCTTAGCCAAGTAACATAGAGCGAAGACGATACGGGTGACTGGGTGAGCTCGCGTAGGCGATTAGGCAACTATCCATGCACTAGACACGATTCTTCCTCCACTGGATTATTCCCGTTGATAACTAGTATATATATAGAACAAAGAATATAAAATAAAAATTATTTTCAGATATATATAATATATACAATTTTATTAAATATCAAATATGTTTGATACAAATACAAATATTATAAAAATACAATATAAATACAAATCTGATAAAATATATATTGTTAGAACGTTGTTACAATTATTATGGACACTTATTACATGATGTTCTTAGTGTATCTAGATACTGAGCCATGTATGTAAACATGGTAATATATGAATTTTAGAAACTAGTCCATGTCTCCAAACATGTCGTCTGAAGCAAATTCAACAATCATGTTCTCCGTGCTTGGAAGATTCTCTTGTGGATGAGGTGTCATGTTGTTAGTTGGTTCTTGTGGAACTTGATATGAACAACTAGCCTCCTTGTTGACGTCAGGTTGAAGATTGAAGTGTGCTTCATATCTTGGTCCTTCGACGTTTTGTTTATGTCCTAGAGATTGTTGGTAAAGATCAACGAGATGTCTTGGTGTATGACATTTTTTAGTTGTGTGCTTGTAACAGCCACACTTTTTGCAAGTTTTGGACTTGTCAATTTTAGGCTTAGAATTGCCTTTGCCGTGAGCAAAATTATTGGACTTTTGCTTGTTGAAATTTGGCTTCGCCTTGGAGTTCTTGTTATGGCGTTGGAATTTACCATTGAACTTGTTATTCTGAGCATTATAATTAACTTCAAGTAGGGGTGTTGCGCCTGTAGGACGCTTGTGATGGTTCTTCAAGAGAAGTTCATCATGTTTTTCTGCCTGAGTTAATGTGTGAATGAGTTTGGAATAAACTTGGAATTTGCTTGCACGATACTGTTGCTGTAAGACCCTATCCGTGGGAAGCATAGTAAAAAGAGTTTTCTCTATCTTTTCCGTATTTATAGGTTCTTTTTTGCAAAATTTTAACTTAGAGCAGATTGTATGAACGGCATGGTTGTATTCGTCAATGGATTTGAAATCCTGGAGACGTAGATGGTTCCATTCATAGTTAGCCTCGGGTCGAATAAGTTCTTTTTCCCTATCATAACGTGCTTTAAGCGCTAGCCATAATGTTTTAGGATTTTCTTCTAATAGATACTCAACTTTGACATCTCTATGGATGAATTTCCTAAGAATAGACAATACCCCATATCTCATTTGATCTGTATCGCAGGATCCCCTGCTTAGGGTTCATTAAGAACACCATTTAATCCGTAGGAATGTAAACAAATTTTCATGTCCATAGCCCATATTAGGTAATTATGACCATCTAGTGCAAGTTCTTCGTACTCTTTTTGGATGGACATTTTCCTACATGGTATATACCATCGTTGTATTAATTTACTTGTATGTAAACTAATAATCATTGTGGCTATGTGTAACAGCGTATGCAAAAATAATTGTGTGGATCTCATATTTAAAAATAATTTGCATGGTAGTCACCAAGGTGGTGGATATTAGATATATATTTTATCCAAGATTAAAATATCTTGTATGCATACGTTGAAGGTGATCCTAAGTTGAAAAACATAGTGGACACCTTACGGTAGTAATAACAATGGTACTACCTTGTGTAGTGGGCAATATTAATGATGGATTAGGTAATCACCTAGTAGGTGTAGACCTTTGAAATGTTGTTCAAAGTTTGTATTGGGTACGCACGTTGAGGATATGTATGTATATCCCACAGTAGTAACAAAGGTACTACCTTGTGTAGTGGCCAATATAAATATTTTTGAACAATTTATGCTTCCATAATATGAAATGATCACTTGTATTTTTTGCATAAATTCAATCTTAAAATTAAGTGCATATAAATAGTAAATTTAATAGCAAAACTTAATTAAAAGAATGAACAAATAATGAAATTGCAATAAAGTAAGTGCAAATATAAATAGAGTCATATATGTAATCTTTATTGCATGTTATAGGGATGTAAAAATTACAACACATGGAACATGACAATTGCCCATAAAATTAGGATCCAGATTACATAACATCATCTCGAGGGGACGCCTATATAAGGCATTTGGCCGGCTCTAACTCATTCTCTTGGCCATTTGCATTGACATAGCAACCTTGTGAGCTTAGCCAAAGCCCTCACATTCATCTTCATCATAGATTCATCATCTTTGTGAGATTAGGAGTGAATCCAAGTGCATTGCTTGAGTGATTGCATCTAGAAGCACTTGGTGTTTGTGTTTCACTGCGGGATTCACTTGTTACTCTTGGTGGTTGCCACCACTTAGACGGCTTAGAGCAGCGAGGATCGTCGAGCGGAGGAAGGTGCTTGTCTCCAGCTCCGATCGTGGTGATTGTGACGGGTTCTTGACCTTTCCTCGGCGGAGAGCCAAAAGGTACTCTAGTGGATTGCTCGTGGCTTGTGTGATCCTTATCTTGTGTTGGTTGTGCGGCACCTGGTTACGGGTTTAGCGCGTGAACCTCCAAGTGAGTGAATCGCCACAACGGGGACTAGCTTGCCAGCAAGCAAGTAAATCTCGAAGAAAAAATCATTGTGTCTTGATTGTCTCCTTGGTATTCATTGGTATTCATTGATTGATCACTTGCCATGGCGGTATACCTCTCTACCACTCTCTTGTATTACATTGTGCCTTTACTTGTATAGACCTTGTGGTAATTGAAACTAGTTAGTGTAGCTCTTAGTTGTAGTTCTCTTGCTAGCTTGCTCACCTGGTGTAAATTAGTGACTTAGCCTTGTTGTGATAGACTAGAGATCATAGATTTTTAGAATTGGGTAGGTGGCTTGCAACACAAGTGGAGTGCTAGCACAAAATTTGCTTCTCCATCTTATTTACTAATCACTTTGCCTTAGTGTTGTTGTAGAATTTTTTAATAAGCTATTCACCCCCCCTCTAGCCATTAGGACCTTTCAAGTGGTATCAGAGCTGTGGTCACCGTGATTTGAGGCTTAACAACCTTCAGTGTCAAAATGGCTCAAATCAACAACACCAAGAAGCCACCCCAATTTGATGGCACAGATTATCTTTATTGGAAGTCAAAGATGACCACTCATATCAACTCAATAAATTGAAGAGTGTGGAAGGTGGTGGAGACCAAAGTTTAGATAGCCGATCCGGAGAATACCACCGCGGCCGAAGAAGTGCTTCTCCAAAACAATGTCATTGCCCTTAGTGCTATTCATGATGCTATTGATGAGAGAACATCTGAACAAATCAAGAACATCGAGATGGCACATGAAGCTTGGAAGTTGGAAGAGTCATTTGAGGGCACCAAGGCAATAAAAGGGTGCAAAGGCATACATTCTCAAAGAGAAATTTGCTAGCTTCAAGATGAAGATGAGAGTGTGCCGGACATGTTTTATCGGATGGAAGTGCTTGTCAATGATCCCAAAGCACTTGGTGAGAAGGTGGAAGACAATGACTTCTCTCATAAGTTCTTGAGATGCTTACCCACAAGATTTGGCATGTTGGTCACCTTGCTAGTGAGGACCGGTTTGGACACGATAACACCAAACCAAATCTTGGGAGATATCAAGACTGATAATGCTTATAGAGATGATGATAAGAAAGAAAAGAACAAAGAGAAGAAGGATGTGTCGGTGCAAAAAGTGACCAACAAGTAGATATTTGTAGTTTTGTCATACGTTGTGATCAGATGTGGCCTAGCACTCGATGACATAGGGTTTATACTGATTCAGGCAACGTGCCCTACGTCCAGTTTGAGTCGGTCGAAGACTTTATTCCTGAGCCTAGGTGCTCGATGTTTACAGTGGGGTTATAAACGAGAGGGAGTAAGATAGGGGGTACCAGAGGTCCGGTCGGACTCCGGACCGAAGGGCCAAGAGTGACGGGAGCTCCAACATGCGCTAAGTGTTCGAACGTATGCTCTGTCTGGCTTTAGAGTTCTAGAGCCAAGCAGAGAGAATCAGGATCAACTTTCTAAATCGTCTTTTGTTGGGACAGAGCGCATCCCCTTTTATAGATGAAGGGGATGGCCTTACAAGAGAGAGAGAGAGTGTGTGTGTGCTCGTATATTATGAAGTCTTGTTGCCCATGCCGTCAGGTACAAGATGGTTGTAGGCGCCCACAATACTATTTATGTCAGACACATGTGGGAGATTTTACCGTGTTCACCAGGTATGGCAAATGACGGCGCCCACAACACTATTGATGCTCAGATGTATGTGGGGGGTTTTACCATGTTCGCCTGGTATGGGAATTGATGGCGCCCACAACACTGTAGGGAAAACGTCAGCACCCACAATACTGCTTGGGTTCTGACATGCCTGGAAGGTTGCAGGGCATCCTTCTGACATGTCCTATCAGTACTGTCCTGCAGGCGTGCAGGGTACGGTCCTCGGTACAGCGGTTGACTTGAGCGCCCTGCCTTACTTACTCTGTCCGTTTCATGGGTCCTTACCGAGCGGGCGTCCCCGGTTGGTTGGTCCCAGTCGGCTCCGACTGCGCCAGTTGGAGAAGAGCTGTAAGCAGAGGTTCGATGCATCCCCGGTCAGAGAAGCGTGTCGGAGTCGAAGACGGAGGCGGGTGTTGGCCAAGCCTTTCGGTCGAAGACATGGGTCGGAGTCGAAAGCGGCGTTGCCCTCTCCTTGGCCAGGCCTTCCGATCGGACAAGCGGGTCGGAGTCGGAAGCGGCGTCGTCTCCTCCTCAGGCAGGCCTTCCAATCGGAGACTAGATCATTCTTTTGGCCTGTCGTTTAGGTATTTGGGCTGGCCTAGGAGTCGTGCATCATTCGCAACGTCGTCTGCTGGGCCGAGCTTTTGCTGGGAAGCAGGCCCATTAGGGACCCTGGGTTTATGAACCCAACAGGAGCCCTCGATCCCCCAGGTGGTTTGGGTAGAATCGCCTGGGGGCTTTTTTCATTTTGCCGGCGGGTGCGCGCGAGCGTACCCGGTGGGTGTAGCCCCTGAGCCCCTAGGCGATTTAGGTAGAATCGCATGGGGGGTTTTGTCAGTGGGCGTGTGCGAGTGCACCTTGGTGGGCATAGCCTCCTCTTTCTAGTTTCTGATCCATCATTTCTAGGAGCGTGGACCTAGGCATTTAGGCACGGCCGAGGGACCAGGCGAGTCGGAATCATCAACCAAGGCATCGGGCGCGCCGAGGGATCGGGCGAGTCAGAGTCATGGACCCAGGCGTCGTGCACAGGCGTTGGGCGTGTCGAGGGACAGCCAAGGGATCGGGCGAGACAGACTCGTGGACCCAGGTGTCAGGCGTAGCTGAGGGACAACCGAGGGATCGGGCGAGACGGACTTGCGGACCCCAGCGTCAGAGTCGCCAACCAAGGTGTCGAGCGTGCCGAGGGATCGGGTGAGTCAGAGTCACGGACTCAGGCATCGGGCACGGCCATCGGGCGTGCCGAGGGATAGCCGAGGGATTGGGCGAGACGGACTCGCGGACCCAGGCATCGGGCGCAGCCGTGGGACAACCGAGGGATCGGGCGAGACGGACTCATGGACCCTGGCGTCAGAGTCGCCAACCAAGGCGTCGGGAATGCTGAGGGATCGGGTGAGTTAGAGTCGTGGACCCAATCATCGAGCGCAGCCGTCGGGCGTGCCGAGGGACAGCCGAGGGATTGGGCGAGTCAGAGTCACGGACCCAGGCATCAGGCACACCAAGGGATTGGGCGAGAGAAACTCGTAGACCTCAGCGTCAGAGTCACCAACCAAGGCATCGGGCGCACTGAGGGATCGGGCGAGTCAGAGTCACGGACCTAGGCGTCAGGCGCAGCCGAGGGATCGGGCGAGACAGACTTGTAGACCCCGGCGTCTGGTGCAGCCGTCGGGCGCACCGAGGGGTTGGGCGTCCTGAGCCCCTGAGCCTCGTTGGGCGTGGTAGGGATCGGTTGAGTTTCGTGCGTTACCTCGTCCGTGGTTTCCGCAACCGGAGGGGCATGGCTAACGTCCTTGCCTCGATGGCTCAAGTGACACGCTCAGTGAGCTCACTAACGGGCATGTTCGAGTGGAATCCAGGTCCATCGTTCGTAATGGGGTCGACATAGCCCTCATATGGCATTCCACTACTCCTTAACCCGTGTCCCGGTAGATGCCCAGGTCATTCCAAAGACCGACCCAGGTGGCCCGCTGGCCTCCCCTCGATGGAGATTCTGTGGGCATGGCTCAAGGTTAGGATCGAACAAGAAGGTTGAGACCCTGTCTGCTTCTGAGCATACCGGGTGAGGGTTGCTGGGGCTCATCTGCATTTTCTCCCCTGGCTCTGTTTGACACACGAGGCGGCCTCGAGCCCTTCATGGGCCGGCCTTTGAACCCCGGTCGGTCGTTGCTCATGTTGAATGAGGCAACTACCACTTCGTGATTGAAAGGTCGAGATGGCGGACTAGAGGGGGGGGGTGAATAGTCTTTTCTAAAATTAATCGCGTCGGCTAACCGATATAAATGCGAAATTAAAACAATCGGTCTAGCCAAGACTACACCCCTCTATATATGTTCACTAGCACCTTGCAAAGATACTAATAAAGCAACTAAGGTGCCGGGCTAGCTAGAGCTCTCCTAAACAATTCTAGGAGCAAGGTCACACAAACCTATGCCACTAGTACTTTAAGTAACAAGGGAGCTCCTACACATGCTAGTAAGCAAAAGCACAAAGCTAACTAAGCTCACTAGCAATGCTCAATAACAAGGCAACCAATGTCTAATTAGAGAGCGCAAATACTTAGCTACACAAACTAAGCAATGTGACTAACAAGGTTACTAAAACCAAATTAGCCATGCAAGGGAGCTACTTCTATGCTACACAAGCAAGAAGGTAATTAGCTAGCTACACAAGCTATCTAATTACAAGAGCAACTACACAAGCTTAAGATATATATAAGTAATTGCAAGCTTGTGTAATGGGGATGCAAACCAACGGGAAGAACAAGGTTGACACGATGATTTTTCTCCCGAGGTTCATGTGTTTGCCAACACGCTAGTCCCCGTTGTGTCGTCGACCGCTCACTTGGTGGTTCGGCTGCTAATTAGCATCACCCGCTAAGCCCGCACGTCGGGCACGCAAGAACCTACCCCTTGAGTGAGGGTAGCTCAATGACACGCTTTACTAGAGTTGCTCTGCAGCGGCTCCATGGGTGAGCACAATGCCCCTCACAAGCACTTCTCGGGGGCGCCGCACAAGCTTCTTGGCGGCGCTTCGACGGAGACCACCACCAAGCCATCTAGGAGGTGGCAACCTCCAAGAGTAACAAGCACCACCGGCTCGCAACTCGATCACCTAGTGCCACTTGATGCAACCTCACGATGCAATCGCACTAGAATCGCTCACTCACACAATCGGATGATCGCTATCAAGTATGTGTGTGATGGAGGGCTCCCAAGCACTCACAAGCATGGACACTAAGTCCCTTGAGGTGCTCGGCCCACCATGGCCGAGGGCCACTTCTATTTATAGCCCCAAGGGCTAAACTAGCCGTTACCCCTTCTTTGGGCAGCGGTCGGGCCGGCCGGACGCTCCGGTCGTGTTGGACCGGACGCTGGACCTCGACCTCGGCGTCCGTGCATGCATGACAAACGACCATGTGTCTGGTTCCAACGGTCACTTGACTTGACCGGACGCAGAAGCTTTCAACCGACCGGACGCTGAACCCCGGCGTCGGTCGTTTCAAAGAAGGTACCGACCTCAACCGGACGCGTCCGGTCACATGATCGGACGTAGCTGGCGTCCGGTCACACCTCTAACCTTCGTCAATCAGACGTCGGCTGGCCGGACGCAATGACTGTCAGCGTCCGGTGCATTTAGATCCAGCGTCCGGTCAGTTGACCGACGCCAGCATCTTCGCGACTAACTTGTTCTCACTTCTAACTTCATCACCCTTGCTCCAATGTGCTAACCACAAGAACTTGCATCCGGCCCAATAGAAAATAGGCATTCTATTTTCTCGAAAGCGCCGAATCCCGCCTCGCAAGCTCGGCAGGAGGAAGAGAGGGACCCAAACCCATCTCACCCCTGCAAACACCACCTCCTTTGTAAATGTGCCAACACCACCATGTGTATGTGTGTTAGCATTTTCACAATCATTTCCCAAAGGATGTTAGCCACTCAACTTGTCACGCCACTCGATCCTAGCGACAATGCAAAGTTAGATCACTCGAGTGGCACTAGATGACCGATATGCAAACAAGTTTGTCCCTCTTGATAGTACGGCCATCTATCCTAAACCCGGTCATAAACTTCTCTACACACCTATGACCGGTGAAATGAAATGCCCTAGGTTATACCTTTGCCTTGCGCATTCCATTCCATCTCCTTCAATGTCGATGCAACACATGCACCAACACGATCAACAATGATATGATCCACTTCATATCATCACATGATCATATTGGTTCATCGATCTTAACTCTACTTGCTTTTCACTGTTGCTATCGTCCATCGGCGCCAAGTCTTGCTCAAGCTTCACCGCCACGCGGTCCATCACTCCAAAGCCTTTGACTTGCCCTTCACGCTTGCAACCGGTTCATCAAGCCAAGTCTTATCTTGATCTTCTCCACCTTGATCACATGACTCAATGTCATGTCTCATGTGCAATAAGCTCCTTCATCATCACATGTGTGAGCTTTGCAACATCTCCAAGCCATTTTCACCTCCATGGCATATGTTGCTCATACACATATACCTATGGACTAATCACCTGTGTATCTCACATAAACACAATTAGTCCACCTAGGTTGTCACTCAATTACCAAAACCAACAAGGACCTTTCAGTGATGCAACACGAAACGTTGTGATGCATCAACTGCATATGTGATGCTTCGGATGCATGGGATGAATGAATGAATGCATGCATGAATGAATGTGTGAATGCGTGCATGAGAAATGATGGATGAATGATCATGCAAATTAATGAAATAAAAGGTTTTGGTAAAGTTACCTTGATGACTCAAGCGACGGGTTTGAGGAGCTCTTATCGGATGTGTTCGACCGGGATCCATGTCCACCATTCATGACAGAGATGGCATAGCCCATAGGGGGCATCCGTCTGCTCCTTACCTGTCTCTCGGCATTCGCCTAGGCCATCCAATCGACTCAGGAAGCCCGTTGGTCTCTCCTTGGTGGAGATCCCGTTGTTGGGCCCTGGGAGTCCACCACCTTGAAGGTGAGGACCTTCGAGCGGAAGTTGGCTCGGTTGCCAAACGTGATGAGCAGGTCGATCTGCCCGAGTGGGTATGCCTGCGTCCTCAGGATCACGCCATGGAAGGGGGAGCTCACTGGGTGGAGTTCCGATCGGGGGATGCACATGGCATCGAGGGTGTCAACGTAGAGAGTGTGGAGTCCGCTGCCTTCGTCCATCAACACCTTGGTGAGGCGCTTCTTGTGGACAATGGGGTTGATGACGAGTGGGTAGTAGCCTGGTCTAGTGACGTGGGATGGATGGTCCCTCCGATCAAAAGTGATCGGAGATTTCGACCAGCTAAGGAAGGAGGGGATGGCCGTCTCAACGACGCATGCCTCTCTGTAGCGCACTTTGTGCTGGCGCTTGGAGTAGATGGCATCAGATCCCCTGAAGATCATGAGGCTCTCCTCAGGATCGGGAAAGCCATCCCCATCCTTGCCCGTCGCGCCTCCTTTCTTGGCTGCTACCTCCTTGCCCTTTCCCTCTTTTGGCCCACCGGCCTGTCATAGAAAGCGCTTGAGGAGTTCGTAGTCCTTGTAGAGGTGCTTGACGGGGTAGGCATGATTGGTGCATGGGCTCTCCATGAGCCTATTGAAGTGGTCAGCCATGCCTTGCTAGGGTTGCTTTCCCACACGATAGGCCACGACGACCAGCGTAAAGTTGGCCAGCCGGCGCCGATCCTTCTTGTTCTTTTTTGCCCCTCTACGTGGAGGGGCCTCGTCTTGGTCCTCGCGCTTGGCCTTGCCCTTGTCCTGGCCTCCATTGAAGACTGCTCTGACCACCTCCTCACTGGAGACATGGTTCATGGCGATGTCGAGCAGGTCACGGGTGGTACGGGGTTTCAGACAGCCGAGCTTGTGGATCAGGGACTCGCAGGTTGTCTCGGAGAGGAACGCGCTGATGACGTCCATGTCAATGACATTAGGAAGGGAGTTGCGTCATTTTGAGAACCTGCAGATGTAATCCCATAGGGACTTGTTGGGCTCCTGCTGGCAGCTCTTGAGGTCTCAGGAATTCTCAAGGCGAACATAGGTCCCCCGGAAATTCCCGATGAAGATCCTCTTGAGATCCGCCTAGTCGCGGATGCTGTCTAGTGGGAGGAACTTGAGCCATGCTCGAACATGCTCCCCCACACAGATGGGAAGGTATTGGATGATGAAGTGATCATCATCCACTCCCCTGGCTCGGTAGGTGAGCCAGAAGTCTTCGAGCCATATACCGAGATTTGTCTCTCGGTGTATTTGGATATGTTGGTGGGTGGCCAAAAGCATTGTGGGAACGACACTCTCTGGATGCGACGGCCAAAGGTCCAGGGTCCCAGGCCATCAGGGCTGGGACTCTGGTCATTCGGTCGGTGACCATACCTAGGGTGCATGTCACCGCTCCCCTCGATGGTTCAGCCAGGGCTCATGCCGCCTGCTCCCACCGCCGCTCGGTGGACGTCATCATCCCACCGAGCTTGACGCCAATTGTTGATGACGTTATGGGCATCTCGGTTCGGTCTGAGCCGCTCGCGTATAGGCGATCGGTGTGGAGCGGGCGCCAGGTCAGGCCGTGGTGCGGCTACGGCCTCCCATGCATGCCGAGCCGGTCGACAATGAACTCCAGGCTTTCGAAGAGGAAGGTCTGGGACGGCTCAAAGATGGGAGGAACCCACATCCCAACAGGTGGGAGCATGGGATACTCCAGTGAGCCAAAGCGAGTCATGTCGCTTGAGCCCGCCATGCTGAAGATGGTGGAAAGGTGGGCCATCCGATGACCAAAAGCGTGAACGTACGACGTCGTCCCCACGGACGGCACCAACCATCGGTGCGAAAAGTGACCAACAAGTAAATATTTGTAGTTTTGCCGTACATTGTGATCGGACGTGGCCTAGCACTCAATGACACAGGGTTTATACTGGTTTAGGCAATGTGCCCTACGTCCAATTTGAGTCGGTCAAAGACTTTATTCCTGAGCCCAGGTGCTCAAAGTTTGCAGTGGGGTTATAAACAAGAGGGAGTAAGATGGGGGGTACCAGAGGTCCTATCGAACTCTAGACCGAAGGGCCAAGAGTGATGGGAGCTCCAATGTGCGCTAAGTGTTCGAACATATGCTCTATCTGGCTTTAGAGTTCTAGAGCCAAGCAGAGAGAATCAAGATCAACTGTTTGAATTATCTTCTGTTGGGAGGGAGCGCATCCCCTTTTATAGATGAAGGGGACAGCCTTATAAGAGAGAGAGAGTGTGTGTGTGCTCGTATATTACAAAGTCTTGTTGCCCACGCCATCGAGTACAAGATGGTTGTAGGGGCCCACAATATTGTTTATGTCAAACGCATGTGGGAGATTTTACCATGTTCACCAGGTATGGAAAATGACGGTGCCCACAACACTATTGATGCCCAGATGCATGTGGGGGGTTTTACCGTGTTTGCCTGGTATGGAAATTGATGGCGCCCACAACACTATAGGGCAAACGTCAATGCCCACAATACTGCTTGGGTTCTGACATGCCTGGAAGGTTGCAGGGCACCCTTCTGACATGTCCTATCGGTACTATCCTACAGGCGTGTAGGGTACGGTCCTCGGTACTGTGGTTGACTTGAGCACCCTGCCTTACTTGCTCTGCCTATTTCTTGGGTCCTTACCGAGCGGGCGTCCTCGGTCGGTTGGTCCTAGTCGGCTGCACCAGTTGGAGAAGAGCTATAAGTAGAGGTTCGGTGCATTCCTGGTCAGAGAAGCGGGTCGGCATCAGAGACAGAGGCGGGTGTTGGCCTAGCCTTTTGGTCGGAGATGCGGGTCAGAGTCAGAAGTGGCATTGCCCTCTCCTTGGCCAGGCCTTCTGGTCAAAGAAGCAGGTCAAAGTCAGAAGCGACATCATCTCCTCCTAGGGCAGGCCTTCCAATCAAAGACTGGATCGTTCTTTCGGCCTGTCATTTAGGTATCTGGGCCAGCCCAAGAGTCGTATGTCCTTCGCAATATCATCTGCTGGGCCGAGCTTTTACTGGGAAGCAGGCCCATTAGGGACCCTAGGTTTATGAACCCGACAGGATGAGAATAAGAAGAGTGTGGCATTCAAAGCTGGTTCATCATCCAAGGGCAAGGCCAAGCAAGATACATCAAGTGAAGATGATAGCTCATGGGATGATGATGATGATGAGAAGATGGTTCTCTTTGTTAAGAGATTTGGTAAATTCATGGTGAAGAAGGGCTACCATGCTATAAGGAAGAAGTCTTCATCAAAGAATAATAAAGAGTCAAGAAGATGCTTCAAGTGTGAAAGCAAGGATCATCTTGTTGCTCAAAGCCCATACAATAGCGACAATGATGATGATGACAAGAAGAGCAAGAAGAAAGACAAGAAGGAGAAGAAGGACAAGATGACCTTCAAGAAAAAGAAGAAGGGTGGTTCACATGTGGTCACTTGGGATAGTGATGCTTCCTCAAGTAATGATAATGATTGTGATGATGACAAGACCACCAAGAAGAAGGCTCTTGCAAGCTTTGCTATTAATGAGAAGCCTTCTCTCTTCGACACTCCATCATGCTTCATGGCTAAGGCCACTAAGGTACAATCTGATGATGAGTGTGATAATGAGGAACAAGATAGAAATGAAAGTAATAGTGATGGTGATAATGAACCCACTAAAGATGAATTAATTGACATATTAGATGATGCTAAAGAACATTTTGACATTAAGAGAAGGGAATGCAAAGACTTGCGAAAGGAACTAAAAGCCCTAAAGCAAGCCTTTGATGAGCTCAATGCATCTCATGAGAGGCTAGAGGAAGCCCATAAGAAGCTTGGAAAGGCTCACAAGAAGCTTGAAAAGGCTCATTCCTCTCTACTTAATGAGTAAAATGAGAAGGAGCATGTTATAACATGTGACAAAGGCTTAACTTGTGATATAATTGATGTATCATTCTATAAGCCTATCATTATTGCTCCCACTAATCCTTCTTGTAGCACATCCACTTCTAGCTCATCTAGTAGTGATGGTTTCACTTATGATGCTTCACTAATGGTTGAGAATGAGACACTCAAGAAGGAGGTAAAAGAGCTCAATCACACCTTGGCTAAGGCCTATGGTGGTGAGAACTGCTTGCTTATGTGCTTGGGTAGACAAAGGCCTTCTCTCTACAAAGAGGGATTGGGCTATACCCCCAAGAAAGGCAAGACGGCATTTGCTTCTCACAAGACTAGTTTTGTGAAGAACAATGATCGGTTTTACACTAGTTGCAAGCAAGTTGGTCATGTAGAGCAAAAATATATGAAAAAGAGGCCTCAAGCCAATGTATCCTCTATTAAGCTTGATTCCTTCTATGTGCTTACTAAGGGTGTAAATGGTGTGAAGGCTAAGTTCATTGGTGCACCATGGATGGGCTTAAAGAAGAAAGTCATTTGGATGCCAAAGAGCTTGGTCATCAACTTTCAAGGACCCAAGCAACTTTGGGTACCTAAAAAGAATTGATCTTTTTTAGGTCAATTACAAAGCCGGAGGAAGGCATTGGGTTCTTGATAGTGGGTGCACTCAACACATGACCGGTGATACAAGAATGTTCAACTCAATCAACACCAATAACAATAATGGTTATGATAGTATCACATTCCATGATAATGGCAAAGGCAAGGTCAAAGGGCTTCGTAAGATTGCAATATCCAATGACATGAGTATTTCTAATGTGTTGCTAGTTGAGAGCTTGAACTTTTATTTGCTATATGTGGCTCAATTGTGTGATCTTGGATTCAAATACATATTTTGGGTAGATGATGTAGAGATCATAAATGTAGATGGCGCTAACTTGATCTTCAAAGGCTTTAGATTTGAGAATCTATACTTGGTTGATTTCAATACTAGTGAAGTTCAATTGTCAACATGCTTGTTCACTAAGTCTAGTATGGGTTGGTTATGGCATAAAAGGCTTGGTCATATTGGAATGAAACAATTGAATAGATTGGTTAAGCAAGACTTGGTTAGAGGCTTGAAAGATGTTGTGTTTGAGAAGGATAAGCTTTGTAGCTCTTGTTAAGCCAGCAAACAAGTTGGAAACACCCATCCTAAGAAAAGCATGATGAGCACTAGTAAAGCATTTGAGTTATTGCACATGAATTTATTTGGGCCAACACAATACACTAGCATTGGTGGAAATAAATATGGCTTTATGATAGTAGATGACTATACAAGATACATTTGGATATTCTTTCTAGTGGACAAGAGTGATGTGTTTGCAATATTCAAATCATTTGTCAAGGACATTCACAATGAGTTTAAAAAAACCATCAAGAGAGTTAGAAGTGACAATGGTAGTGAGTTCAAGAATACTAGAATTGATGAGTTATGTGATTTGTTTGGAATTAGACATCAATTCTCGGCCAAGTATACTCCACAATCAAATAGCCTTGTTGAGAGGAAGAATAGAACATTCATTGATATGGCAAGGTCTATGCATAGTGAGTACAATGTGAGTCAATCTTTTTAGGCCAAAGCTATCAACACGGCTTGCTATTGTAGCAACCACTTGTATTATCACCCATTGAAAGAGAAGACACCTTATGAGCTCTTGAATGGTAGAAAGCCCAACATTACATATTTTCGGGTCTTTGGTTGCAAATGCTATATCTTGAAGAAAGGCACTAGATTGGACAAGTTTGACAAGAAATGTGATGAAGGATTTTTACTTGGATACTCCACTACAAGCAAAGCATATAGAGTTTGGAATTTGTCAAGTGGTACTCTTGAAGAAGTTCATGATGTTGAATTTGATGAAACCAAGGGTTCACAAGATGAGAATGAGAACTTAGAAGATGTTAGAGGCATTCAACCTTCAAATGCCATGAAGAACATGAATGTTGGTGAATTGAGGCCTAGGTAACTGATTCATGAAGAAGATGATCAAGTGCAAGTGCTCTCTAAATCAATTGTGCAAGATGATACTAATCAAGCAAGCTCAAGTGGCTCTCATGATAATGAACAAAATCAAGTGGCTAGTATATCATCTTAACCCAATGATCAAGCAAGTGCAAGCAACAATGGTCTGATACTCCAACCAACTCATATTGCAAGGGATCATCCATTAGACACTATAATTAGACATATTTCTAGAGATGTGCAAACTAGATCAAGATTGACTTCATTTTGTGAGCATTTCTCACTTGTATCATCCATTGAACCAAAAAAGATAGAAGAAGCATTGAAGGATGTTGATTGGGTGAATGCTATACATGAAGAATTGAACAACTTCACAAGAAATTAAGTATGGAAATTAGTTGAGAGACCAAAGAATCACAATGTGATTAGAACCAAATGGGTCTATAGAAACAAACAAGATCAAGATGGGATAGTAGTAAGGAACAAAGCAAGATTGGTAGCGCAATGTTACACTCAAGTTAAAGGTCTCGACTTTGGCGAAACATATGCCCCGGTTGCTAGATTGGAAGCAATTAGAATCTTACTAGCCTATGCTTGTGCCCACAATATCAAGCTATATCAAATGGATATCAAGAGTGCATTTCCAAATGGCTACATCAATGAAGAAGTATATATTAAGCAACCTCCCGGTTTTGAAGATGACAAGGAGCCCGACCTTGTGTACAAGTTGAAGAAGGCATTATATGGCTTGAAGTAAGCACCTAGAGCATGGTATGAGAGGTTGAGGGACTTCCTACTCTCTAAAGGATTCATGATGGGCAAGGTTGACACCACTCCTTTCACCAAGAATATTAGCAAAGACTTGTTTGTATTGCAAATCTATATTGATGATATCATATTTGGATCAACCAATCAAGACTTTTGTGAAGAGTTTGGAAAGATGATGGCAAATAAGTTTGAGATGTCCATGATTGGAGAGTTGAGTTACTTCCTTGGTCTTCAAATCAAGTAATTGAAGAATGGTACATTTGTGAGTCAAGGCAAGTACATCAAAGACATGCTCAAGAAGTTAGGCATGAATGAGGCAAAGGCCATTAGTACACCAATGGGAACAAATAGCAACTTGGATAGTGATGCAAGTGGCAACATGGTGAATCAAAAGTTGTATCGGTCTATGAGTGAAAGCCTACTCTATATGACCGCATCAAGGCTGGATGTCATGTTTAGTGTGTGCATGTGTGTAAGATTTTAAGCCTCACCAAGAGAAAGTCATTTGAAGGCTACAAAGAGAATATTGAGGTACTTAAAGCATACACAAAATATTGGTTTGTGGTATTCCAAAGGAGCAAAGTTTGAGCTAGTTGGTTACTCTGACTCAGATTATGCGGGATGCAAGATTGAAAGGAAGAGCACCTCAGGCACATGTCAATTATTGGGAAGATCACTTGTTTTATGGTCATCAAAAAAGCAAAATAGCGTTGCATTATCAACCACCAAAGCCGAATACATATCCGCCGGTAGTTGTTGTGCACAAATACTTTGGATGAAGGCTACCTTGAATGACTTTGGAATCAAGTTCAAGAAAGTGCCATTGCTTTGTGACAATGAGAGTGCAATCAAGCTAACTATCAATCCGGTTCAATATGCAAGAACAAAGCACATTGATGTCTGCCACCATTTCATTAGAGATCACCAATAAAAAGGGGACATTTGCATTGAAAGTGTGGGCACCGAAGATCAACTTGCTGATATATTCACCAAGCCATTGGAAAAGAAAAGGTTTTGTAAGCTAAGGAATGAGTTGAACATATTGGATTTCTCAAATATGTGTTGATGCACCCCCACTTATATGACATATCTCTCCTTCGAGCAATCCAAGATAAAAGTTGATTGGCATGCATACATCCTTTGCTAAGGACTTATTTAGTGTATCTAGTCATTCCTCACATGTCTTAGGCTCATTTATGAAAATCAAATGATTTGATGCTTGTATGGTACCACTATTGCTTCTATGCTTGATTTGATCTAGTGGTAGCATATGACATGTTTATGGCCTTGTGAACCTAGTGTTTAATCTAGAAAATGAGCTATAAATGTTTAACTTAACATGGTACAAGATAACCCATGAAATGAGGTGTGAAAAAACTTGTCCTTAGATCAAACCGAGTTAAATATCTTTGGCAAGTGTTCTAGATTGGACCAAATATGGGAAAATGATCCTCACCCCATTGATTGACATTGATAATCTTCACCTATCTAAAATTGAACCTTTGTGGTCATTGATGACAAAGGGGAAGAAATTGTACAAAGTTAGTGAAAAGATGACAAAGAGGGAGAACTTTAACATAGGGGGAGAGATATGAGAAAGTAAGGGGATCAATTAAAATTTGAGCACACAAGTAGGGGGAGCAAGCTCATAAACTTAATTGATGCATTTGAGTGTGCATTTCATATGTTTGTTTGCATGGCACAAGTTTTAAATTTAAAAATTCCATGCTTGTGTGATGTATACTAGTTGTACGTTTAAATGATGAAATAAAAAACTAGCATGCATATGTTGAGTAACTAGATTTATGCTTATATTGTGAAAACTAGACCCTTGCTTCTAATGTTGATCTCATGGGGTATTCTAGTTTTTGTGTATGTCTAGTTACCATGGTGCTAAGGATGGTATATTGGTGCACTCTGATTGGTATCATGCTTCAAAGGTCCATCTCTTATGCCTTAGCATCATTTGGTAGACATTAATCTCCCACAACTCAAATTCATGCATATGTGCAAGCTTCAATCCAAACTCTTAGCACATATATAGGGGAAGCAAATGCTACCAATGGAGGTTTATTAAACTTGTCCATATTCTTTTACACATAGTAAATATGCTTGGGCAAGCAACATGGATTCAAATGAATTTCAATTCATATCTTTGTGAAAGGGTTGTCATCAATTATCAAAAATGGGGAGATTGAAAGCTCTAGTTTGGTTTTGGTGAATTGATGAAACTCTAAGTGCTAACCCAGTTTATCTAGGTGACCATGAGATAGGTAGCACTATTCCAAGTGGTGAAGCAGTGGTAAAGATCATGATGATGGTGTGACCATGGCGATAATCAAGTGCTTGGACTTGGAAAAGAAGAAAGAGAAAAATAAAAAGCTTAAGGCAAAGGTGAAACTTGATAGAAGCTTTTTGGTATAGTGATCGAGACACTTAACGAGTATAATCACATTTAGGATCGATACTCATACTATCAAGAGGGGTGAAACTCATATCAAAATGCGGTTATCAAAGTGCCACTAGATGCTCTAACTCATTGCATATGTATTTAGATTCTAGTGGAGTGCTAACACCCTTGAAAATGTTTATGAAAATATACTAACACACGTGTACAGGATGATACACTTGGTGGTTGGCACATTTGATCAAGGGTGGCAAAGTTGGAGTTGAGAAGGGGCTGTCTTAAGGTGACCGAACGCTGTTCTAGCAGCAACCAGACTCAGCAGCCACGTTCAATCAGTGGAGCACAGTGAAGGCCGTCCACGGTCCTTTGACCAAATGCTAAACAGTGAAAGTGACCGGACACGCAAGGCCTGCGTCTGGTTAGGCTGTGACGTACACTGATGCAAGCATTAGAGTGAGGCAGTGGTGATCGGACTCACCGATGAGTCCAGTCATGCGTGACCTGACACGTTCAGTCGTGATTTTGCCTCTCTGGATGCTTACTAGATGTGACCGAACTCTAGGCGAGGGTGCATCCGATCATCTCCGTAGTGCGTCTGGTCTTGACTTAACCGCGCGAGTGATCAAGTTGACCATTGGAATCGGATGACGCATGTTTGAAGCTGTGACACATGGCAGTGATCCCACGACCAGACGCAAGGGGCCAAGAGTCTGGTCGATCTGACTGACGTGTCCGGTCACCACGCAGTGAGCTGCCTATGGTGCCCAACGGCTCTATTTCGAGGGGACGCTTATATAAGGTGTTTGGCCAGCTCTAGCTCATTCTCTTGGCCATTTGCATTGACATAGCAACCTTGTGACCTTAGCCAAAGCCCTTCCACTCATCTCCATCATAGATTCATCATCTTTGTGAGATTGGGAGTGAATCTAAGTGTATTGATTGAGTGATTGCATCTAGAGGCACTTGGTATTTATCTTTCGCTGCGGGATTCACTTGTTACTCTTGGAGCAGCGAGGATCATCGAGCGAAGGAAGGTGCTTATCTCTAGCTCTGATCGTGGTGATTGTGAGGGGTTCTTGACCTTTCCCCGGTAGAGAGCCAAAAGGTAATCTAGTGGATTACTCATGGTTTGTGTGATTCTTATCTTGTGTTGGTTATACGACACCCAGTTGTGGGTTTGGCGTGTGATGCCAATTAGCGCGTGAACCTCCAAGTGAGTGAATTGCCACAACTGGGGCTAGCTTGCCGGCAAGCAAGTGAATCTCGAAGGAAAAATCATTGTGTCTTGATTGTCTCCTTGGTATTTATTGGTATTCATTGATTGATCACTTGCCATGATGGTATACCTCTCTACCACTCTCTTCTATTACATTGTGCCTTTACTTGTGTAGACCTTGTGGTAATTGAAACTAGTTAGTGTAGCTCTTAGTTGTAGTTATCTTGCTAGTTTGCTCACCTAGGTGTAAATTAGTGACTTAGCCTTGTTGTGATATACTAGAGATCATAGATTTTAGAATTGGATAGGTGGCTTGCAATATAAGTGTAGTGCTAGCGCAAAATTCACTTCGCCATCTTATTTACTAATCACCTGCCTTAGTGTTGTTGCAGAATTTTTTAATAGGCTATTCACCCCCCTCTAGCCATTAGGGCTTTTCAAGTGGTATCGAAGCCGTGGTCACCGTGATTTGAGGCTTAACACCCTTCGGTGTCAAAATGGCTTAAATCAACAACACCAAGAAGCCACCCCAATTTGATGGCATAAATTATCCTTATTGGAAGTCAAAGATGACTACTCATATCAAGTGAATCAATAGAAGAGTGTGGAAGGTGGTGGAGACCAAAATTGTGGCTGTTACAAGCACACAACTAAGAAATGTCGTACACCATGACATCTCGTTGATCTTTACCAACAATCCCTGGGACGTAAACAAAACACCAAAGGACCAAGATATGAAGCACACTTCAAACTTCAACCTGATGTCAACAAGGAGGCTAGTTGTTCATATCAAGTTCCACAAGAACCAACTAACAACATGACAGCTCATCCACAAGAGAATCTCCCAAGCACGGAGAACATGATTGTTGAATTTGCTTCAAACGACATGTTTCGAGACATGGACTAGTTTCTAGAATTCATACATTACCATGTTTGCATACATGGCTCAGTATCTAAATACACTAAGAACATCATATAATAAGTGTCCATAATAATTGTAACAACGTTGTAATAGTATATATTTTATCAGATTTGTATTTATATTGTATTTTTACAATATTTGCATTTGTATCAAACATATTTGATATTTAATAAAATTGTATATATTATATATATATCTGAAAAGAATTTCTTGTTTATATTCTTTGTTCTATACATATAGTTATCAACCGGAATAATTTAATGGAGGAAGAATTATGCCTAGTGGATAGTTGAAAGCTCTAGTTTGGTTTTGGTAAATTGATGAAACCCTAAGTGCTAACCTAGTTTATCAAAGTGATTATGAGATAGGTAGCACTACCCCAAGTGGTGAAACAAATGAAGATCATGACATGATGATGGTGATGCCATGGTGATGATCAAGTGCTTGGACTTGGAAAAGAAGAAAGAGAAAAACAAAAAGCTCAAAGCAAAGGTAAAAATTGTTAGGAGCTTTTCGGTTTGGTGATCGAGACACTTAGGCCCTGTTTGGTTGAGCTGTGGCTGTGGGAAAAAGCTGCTGTGGGCTGTGAGCTGTGGAAAAGCTGCTGTGGGCTGTGAGCTGTAGAAAAGTTGAAACCTGTTTGGTTAAACAAGTATAAAATATACCTTTTATCTTTATCTCTCTTGAAACAACTATGGAAGAGCTTTTTATTCCACCAATTTCGAAAAGCAGAAAGCCAAAAGCCAAAAGCAGGGTCAACCCAGCTTTCAAAAATGAACTACGGAAAAGCAGCTGCTTCTGAAAAAGCACCCTCCAAAAGCAGCCTCTTTGGTTGGGCTTTTGGCTTTTGGGGCCAAAAGCCAAAGCCAAAAGCCCAACCAAACAGGGCCTTAGAAAGTGTGATCACATTTAGGATTGATAGCCATACAATTAAGAGGGGTAAAACTCGTATCGAAATGGGGTTATCAAAGTACCACTAAATGATCTAACTCATTACATATGCATTTATGATCTAGTGGAGTGCTAACACCCTTAAAAACATTTTTGTAAAAATATGATAACACACATGCACAAAGGTGATACACATTGTGTTTAGCACTTGGGAGCAAGTGTTTGAAACTTCACCGGCGGAGTGCGGACAGTCCGACGGTACCACCGGCGCCCTGTACAGAAAAGATAGGGTTCACAGAATGCACCGGACGCTATCCTCGTGGTGACCGAACTTAGGGGAGCAGCGTCCGGTCAATTATAAAAGAAGGTGGTACTCTCAGTCTGAGACTGGACGCAGGTGACCGGACTCTGGCTGAACACTATTCAGCGTCCGGTCATGCCGATGTGGCGGCGTACAGTGATGAAGGTGAGTGATCGGACGCTGGGCGAGTCTGATCGCGAGTGGAGCCTTACTGGAAGTGACTGGAAATTGGGGTCTTGCGTCCAGTCGTGATCAAACTGACATGTCCAGTCGTGACTGGAACCTTACTGGAAGTGACCAGACGCTGGGTTCTGTGTCTGGTCCTACAATGTAGAGCGTCCAGTCGCAACTTAAGTGCACTGATGATCGTTGAGATCGGACGATCAGCATTTGAAGCAGGAGCCACGTGGTGTGCATCATGCGACCGGATGCTAGGGTCCTGCTTCCAGTCGATCTAACCGGCATGTCCGATCACCCTGATTTTTCAATGAACAGAAAGCCAACGGCTCTATTCGTGGGGGCTCTCTATTTAAGCTCTATGGCCAGCTCAAGCTCACCCTCTTAGTCATTTGCATTGACATAGCAACCTTGTGAGCTTAGCCAGAGCCCTCCCACTCATCTCCATCATTGATTCATTATCTTTGTAAGATTAGGAGTGAATTCAAGTGCATTGCTTGAGTGTTTGCATCTAGAGACATTTGGTGTTTGTGTTTCGCTGTAGGATTCATTTGTTACTCATGGTGATTACCGCCACCTAGATGGCTTGGAGCAGCGAGGATCATCGAGCGAAGGTTGGTGATTGTCTCCGGCTCCAATCGTGGTGATTGTGAGGGGTTCTTGACCTTTTTCCGGCGGAGAGCCAAAAGATACTCTAGTAAATTGCTTGTGGCTTGTGTGATCCTCATCTTGTGTTGGTTGTGCGGCACCCTATTGAGGGTTTGGCGTGTGATGCTAATTAGCGCGTGAACCTCCAAGTGAGTGAATTGCCACAATGAGGACTAACTTGCCGGCAAGCAAGTGAACCTCGGTAAAAATCATTGTGTCATCATTTGATTCCGAGGTGATTGATCTTCATTGGTATTCATTCTTGTGATTGATTGGTTTATTTCTCGACTCGGCGGTATAACCATCTTGCTCTATCTCTTTACATTACCGCAAACTAGTTGTCAAGCTCTTTAGTGTAGCTAGTCGTGAGAGCTTGTTAGTTTGGTTAGTGTGGCTCTTTAGTTAGCCTTTGAGAGCACACTAACTTAGTGTGGTAACATAGCCATTATGTGGATAGAGACTATAGAAACTAGAATTGTGGTAGGTGACTTGCATTTTTAGTAGGCTAGCGCAACACTCGCTTCGCCTTATATTTGTCTAACCGGTTTACTAAGTGTTGTTGTAGAAATTTTTAATAGGCTATTCACCCCCCTCTAGCCATTAGGACCTTTCAATAGTTGCACCACAAATTCTATACTTAGGGAAACCAAATATTTTCTAACTCTTACTAAGAGCAATGGAAATGTTTTAACAATCGCTGGACATGATGCAATGATAGTAGGCACAGGTCGTGCTGCTATCACTCTCCCTATGGGTACACAGATTATAATCGAAGATGCGTTACTGTATCCCAATTCAACTCGTACCTTACTAAGCTATAGACATATCCGGAATAATGGGTTTCAAATTGAGATACACGAAGATAACAAAGAAGAATATCTCCATCTAACAAAAAATTCTAGATATGGCAAACAAATTCTTGAAAGAATTCCATCTTTCTCATCTGGATTGTACTACACCTACATCAAACCCGTTACACATGTTGCGTACAAAATAATTTTTTAGAATGTTGACACATTCCAAATTTGGTATGATCGCCTAGGACATCCTGGTGTATGGATGATGCGGAAAATTATCAAAAATGCAATTGGTCATAATTTAAATGAGGCAAAATTCCCACAATCTTCGGATTTTGTATGCACAGCATGTGCAACACGGAAACTAATCTTAAGACCCTCTTATCTTAAGGTGAAAGCTGAACCACTCAAATTCCTTGAACACATTTAGAGAGGTATATGTGGTCCTATACAACCATTATCTGGACTATTCAGGTATTTTATGGTTTTAATAGATGCATTTACAAGATGATCTCATGTGTGTCTTTTATCGACCCCAAATCATGCTTTTGCTAAAATAATTGCTCAAATTATTAAGCTAAAAGCGCAATATCCTGATCATCGGATTCAATCCATTCTCATGAATAATGCTACTAAATTTACATCACGTGCTTTTAATGATTACTGTATGGCACTTGTTATTCAAGTTCAACACTCGGTCTTGTATGTCCATACTCAAAATGGTTTAGCAGAATCACTTATAAAAGGGTAAAGCTTATTGCCAGACCATTATTAATGAATTGCAAATTACCAACCTCATGTTGGGGTCATGCAGTTTTACATGCTGCAACTTAATACAATTATGTCCAACTGCTTATCATACTAATTCCCCCTTACAATTAGTACGTGGAAATCCGCCAAGTATTTCCCATCTGCGAAAATTCGGTTGCGCTACGTACATACCGATTTCACCACCACAGTGTACATCCATGGACCCTCACAGAAAATTGGGGATCTACGTGGGATATCAATCTCCGTCGATTATCAAATATCTCGAACCCCCTTATAGGGGACTTATTCACTGCCCGGTATGCTGATTGTATATTTAATGAGGACCATTTCCCGGCATTAAGGGAAAATTCGAAGTACCAAAATGAATGCTAGGAAATCAATTAGAATGTCCAAGGCATCCCCGCCTTTGATCCACGTACTTTAGAAACTAAATTTTAAGTTTAGAAAATTATAGATTTGCAACATATTGCAAATAACCTGCCAGATGCATTTATTGATATTAAAGGTGTCACAAAATCACTAAATCATGCACGCAATGTTCCAGCACGAGTGGAGATACCTACAAATACCACTTCAATCCCAATTCAAAATAAGAGGGGGAGGCCTGCGAACACAAGCCAGGATAAAACTTCTAATAAGCAACCGCGGAAATAGAAGAATAAACCTTCTGAAATAGTAAATGCAAATCAACCTCATGTTGATAGACACCAAATTGTTAATCAAAACAATGTGGATGGGCAACATCTACAACCTAGTTCAGTGGTGCACCTAAATAATGATACTAGGACGTCGGAATATCCAGACTCTATTGTGATGGGAAACCATGAAGAGTCAATAGGGATACGAGATATTTCAACAAACTATAGTGAAACTGGAGTATCATATGATAGAAAGACTAATGTTGTCGACACATTTTTCTCCGAACAAATTGCACATGAAGTTCACAATGATCCAGATCCAAAGACCTTGGTAGAATGTCACAAATGCCTGGACTGGACCCAATAGAAGAATGCAATTCAATCGAAGTTAGACTCGCTAACCAAAAGGAAGGTATTCATGTTAGCAATACCAACTCCACCTAGTATCTTTCCTGTGGGATACAAATAAGTTTTCATTCGCAAACGGAATGAAAATAATGAAGTGGTGAGATATAAAGAGAGATTAGTAGCACAAGGGTTTACGTAGAGACCCGACATTGATTTTAATGAAACATATTCTCCAGTTATTAGTGGAATCACCTTCCGATTTTTAATATCCTTGGCAGTGCAAAATCATTTATCTGTGTAGTTGATGGATATAGTAACAGCCTACTTATATGGGTCACTGGATTCTGACATATACATGAAGGTTCCTGATGTTATCCCAATACCAAATCCTAATGCAAACAGTAACATGTATTGTGTAAAGCTTCAAAAGTCACTTTATGGCTTAAAGCAATCAGGTCGAATGTGGTACAATCGACTAAGTGAATTTCTTCTTCAGAAGGGATACACAACTAATGATGATTCACCATGTGTATTCATTAAGAAATCACAAACTAGGTTTTGCATAATTTCTGTATATGTTGATGACCTAAACATCATAGGTCATGTGCAAGACATAAATGAAGCACGTAATCATGTAATGACGGAATTTGAGATGAAAGATTTGGGTCAAACCATATTTTGTTTGGGTTTACAACTCAAACATATTCCTTCAGGAATATTTGTTTACCAAGCCGCTTACATCCAGAAAATATTGAAGAAATTCAATATGGATAAAGCACATCTAACAAAAACTCCTATGGTTGTATGATCTTTAGACTTAAATAAAGATCCTTTCAGACCATGTGACGAAGGAGAAGGGATATTGGGACATGAGGTTTCTTATCTTAGTGCAATTGGAGCGCTCATGTATCTTGCAAACAGCATCCGACCGGATATCGCTTTTGCACTGAACTTACTAGCTAGAACAACGCTATTCCTACCAAGCGACATTGGACAGGAGTCAAGAATATCCTCAGATATCTCAATGGCACAAAAGATCTTGGAATTTTCTTTCGAAGAAAAACAGATCCAAGTATGATTGGATATGCAGATGCTGGTTATTTATCAGATCCCCATAACGCTAGATCTCAAACATGTTTTGTATTTTTACATGGTGGGACTGTCATTTCTTGGAAGTCTTCAAAACAAACTTTAGTGTCTACATCCACTAATCATTCTGAAATTATTGCATTATATGAGGCATCATGCGAATCCGTGTGGCTACGCAAAATGATTAACGACATACAACAATCATGTGGTATAGGTTCTATCAAAGCACCTACTGTCGCTTGTATTGTACAGATGGAAACAGTATACATTAAGTGCAATATCACAAAACGTATTGCCCCTAAGTTATTTTATCCTCGTGAGTTACAACAAAATGGGGAAATTAACATTTTGCGAATCAAGTCTAATGATAATTATGCTGATTTATTCACTAAATCTTTACCGACAACCACATTCCAAAAATATATTCATGGAATTGGTATGCGTCGTCTCAGAGATTTTCAAGATTCAGGGGGAGTCTCTTCCTGAGTTAATCCTGTTCACACATCATATTGCATTTCCTAATCTTACATGAGTTATTAATTAATTTTCTCATGGGAGGTTTAACAATGCAATATCAATACAAGAATCTATGTATGTTTTTCTATTTTTCCCCACAGGATATTCATGGAAATATCAAGTATCAATTTTCAATTTTCTTCAATATTCAACGGATTCCTAAAAGACTAATGGACGTCATGACAAGGATATTCACGTGAAGATTTAAGGAGCAAATTGATCAAGGAGGAGTGTTAGAAATAGTCATTAGTGATCAATTAGCAGTTCATGATGTTATTAGACATGTGTTAAATGTAATTAGACATGTGCTAATTAAGATTAGCACCAACGTACAGGACCTTTCAGGGATAGCCCGAAAGGGTCACTTTCCGTACGAAGAGACATGTAACACACCCCTTCAAGGTATAAATATGTAATTACTGTACAATTTACTAATCAATCAAATCATTATTTCCATTACACAAATCGTCCTCTTGCGGCGCTAGCTTCCAAAATGTACACGGTGGCGCACGGCATTCCAACAGTACACTGGTACAGTCGTCCTTGATCGGACGGGCCGGGGGACGGCCAGGATAGCGACACCTAGCTTCCATACAACTCCAGCACGATGCAGTAGTGCTACGACCTATGTGTACCAGTCGCGTGCATCTTCCACCAACCATTGTGCTCAATTTTCGTTACGTTTTCTTGCACAGCCAAAGCCAAGGCTCCTGTGCGCCCGTTCATCGTACACGAACGCCGTACGCACATATGGCCAATCCCACGAACGTAGGGGTTTCGTGACGGTCGTGTCAGGTTAATGTGCCGTGTCTATGTTTGCGCACACACGATGACACGAACCGTATTTCTGGGACTGTTTGTTTCCGTGGAACCGTATCTGTCATCATATCGTACGTCACATGCTTATGCACCATGATCATGGACGTAGGAACAAGCAATCTGCGTCACATGATCCTGCCAAAGCATCTTTATTTCTGCGGTGTGATGACCACAAGGCCCACGAGTACCAAAAACTTAACAGGTGGGCAGGGTGCTGATCGCACACGCAGATGCATGGTAAACTAAAACTCCTTTATTTGATCTTACCTTTCGTGTTGTCAAATATGTACTTAGGCCTTGTTTAGATTGCAAGTTTTTTCACTCTTTCTCCATCATATCAAATCTTTGACACATGCATGGAATATTAAATGTAGATAAAAAAATAAATAATTACACAGTTTGATTGTAAATTACGAGACGAATCTTTTGAGTCTAGTTAGGCCATGATTGAACAATAATTGTCAAATACAAACGAAAGTGCTATAATGCCAAATACTAATTCATAACCTCAATCTAAATAAGACCCTGAAATTGGCAATGTTAGAGAGGTTCTTACGAGTACACTGCAAATTTGTTTTATTTCCTTTAAAGAAAAGGCACGGTCTAGAAGTTACTGGTTCTCTCTAACAGTTGAACCAGTTAACTGACACGCGCTCACTTTCTTTTCAATTCTCGTCCAAGAGTAATCGAGCTACTCCTACGATCGGAGGCACCAACCCAAGACAAAAACATCACTGGCGACAAAAATCCTTTTCCCTTGTTTTAGGAATTTAAAAAGCACGGAACCAGCAAGGAAAATGGCCGCGCGCGGGGCCCGCACGACAGCGACGGGCCAGCTGAACCCGAACCTGCACCGAACCCACACCCACCGAACCGGAGCCGGCGAGCCGACGAGTGGCGCCGCTCCCCTCCACGCACTCGCTACCCGCGCGGGCCCCGCGCGTCGCCAGCTGTCACGGTCCACGCAATGAAAACTTGGAAAGGGTGGGCGCACCTCCAGCTCGGCAGGCGCCCTGACGTGGACCGCCCTTGCGTGGCCCCCCGCCTTCCTGCAGACCACGACCTGCACGGGAGGTAGATTAACCCACGCCAACCGACGTGTGGGGTCAGGATGCAGATGTACGGTGTAGTGTGTCCTGGTCTGGGTGGGGGCGGGTCGATAGCGGCGTGGCCTTCGCGCGGGCCCCGTGGCTGCCACGACGTTTGTGGATAAATACACCTGGAGACCACATGGTGTAGGAGCAGGAGATAGCGCGGCGCGGGGAACGAGAGACCTAGCGCGGCGAGCGGTGCAAGCCGAGCTGCAGTGGCCCGGAGACCGGAGGAGGGAGGGAGACGTCGCCTGCGATGTCACCGGCCGCATCTGCTGCCGAAACCGTCGTCGTCGTCGCAAGCGTCCCGAGCGAGCAGAGCAGCTACCGCGCCGCGGCGCCGTCCGTCCCGTCGTCCTACGCCGTCTGGGAGAAGGAGCGGTAAGACATCGAGCTCTACGCCGTCTGCTAAAGCTGCTGCTGCTGCCGCAAGGACGAAAGTGAAGGAAACGCATGGAGGTGGAGGCGGCCAAGTGCGAGTGCTGCGGGTTCACGGAGGAGTGCACGCCGGCGTACATCGCGGCGGTGCGCGCCGAGTACCTGGGCCGCTGGGTCTGTGGGCTCTGCGCCGAGGCGGTGGGCGACGAGATCCGGCGCGAGGGCAGCACCATCACCACGGCCGAGGCTCTCGACCGCCACGTCGCGTTCGCGCGCGCGCCGTCCCGGAGGGCGTCCGCCGCGGAGGACGACCTCGTGGCGGCGGTGGCGCGCCTGCTCCGGCGCTGCCTCGACTCACCGCCCGCGTCTCCGGCCGCGCCTGCTGCGCCACCACAGAGCCGGAAGGTGGCCGCGGGGCCCGGGTGCCCCGATGGAGCCGACGAATGAAGCGAGCCTGCTTGCTTGGTGGCAAACTGGCAATGATTGGGGTCACTAGCCGGTTGGTTGAGCTGGTGGTGGATTAATTAGTTGTATTGTACTAGTACAAGAAAGAATAAACCTCCTGTGGCATGTGATGTGGTGGCAGAAGTACATATACATGTGTAGGTCGCCTTCCCAGAGAATAATTTGTGCCGTGATCGATTGATGATTGCTCGAGAGAGGAGCAAATCACGCTCCGTGTGATCGAGCATGAAGTTATTAAGTATATTACTCATTGGAGTACATCAGGACAAGGACTGTTTCATTAGTTCTGCATATTCAGGTTGTAAGAACATTGTACTGGAGTAATTCTGTGCTATCTTCTTGAAGTATTTTATACAATTGTATCCATGTATGCAAACTATGCTGTAACTTGCTGATTACTGTTTAGGATATTTCGTACCTTTTAGTACATCAAAATTTGGTGATGGTCAGATTGAATGCTGCTAGTACATACAAAGCTTCACGTATGGAAGTTTGTCCGATTCCACTACACAAGTTCCATTTCGCTCAAGTGAAATCCTATCATAGTTCTCTGAAATCCGTCTAAATCCTCAGCGTAGCTAGCCAACCACCTGCCAAAGCAAACCAGTCTATGGCCCCGTTCGGATGGTATGGTTCTGGAGAAATTTGGATGGTTCAGGAAAATTCTGGAGGAATTTATGAGAGAAAAATACTGTTCCAGATGAAAAAAGAAACGGATCGAGCCGGGTTCAAGAGCACGCGAACGGGACCTATAGCTCCAAACAGGTAGCAATATCGCCACCTGAATTTATGCCGATAAGTTGCAGCGTAATAATAGACCAATGACCTTATTTTTCTACACACCTAAAAATTATGGAAAGGGAATCATCTGCGTCAAATCATAGCCCCGCTCCTCCTCTCCGGTCACAACGAAACGAAGGAGAGTTCGAGTCCGCGTCGGGAACGAGCTGCAACTGCCTCCGTCCACGTCTCAAACTCCATATCTACCTCAAATGACGGGCCGTCTCGAGGTGCTCGCGGTGCTGCGCGGCGGTGAACTCATCAGCAGCACGTCGCCGACAGCGGCGGGCAGGAGCGTCAAGGCGATGCGGCCGCTGCGGTTGCGGAGGAGAGCGTGCAAGGTGGAGCGTCTACGTGGCTCCCCTCTTGGCCCCGCTCAGCTCAGCCTCCCCTCTTCCCTTTGCCCCGCGGCCCTGCCTCAGCACGCCGCCGACAACGGGCAGTAGCGTCAAGGCAACGCGGCTGCGGAGGAGAGCGTGCAAGGTGTGGCGTGTCTACGCGGCTCCCTCCCCTCTTGGCCTCGCTCAGCTCAGCCTCCCCTCTTCCCTTTGCCCCACGACGGCCCCGTCTCCCCCCTGCCCGGCACACCAGCACCTGTGTCGCTATAGAATTTGGAATTCTGCATGTCTCTTATAGTAGATCATAGATTATATTTGTTAGATTTGAGGTCTAACGTGATGTTTTATTGGGCCAGGGCCAATAGGATCTGAGGATGATGATACAAGTTTCTCATCGATCATGAAAACATTTGCCTTCGATGATCTCTCGGCTGCAAATGATATCTACATAAATGCTATATCACACCCGTGTGTTTTGGGTTCCGGTTACACATGATTTTTTTTGCTGTGGGACCGCCCGCCCGTGGAGCCTACGCCGCCGCCGCCGCGCCTGCGCCCGTCTCCACGCTGCCGCCGTCGCCGCTCCCGGCATCTTCCCCATCTCCGGCGAGCTTCTTCTTACCCAACTCCGGCGCCGCCCACCAAAATTTGTCTTCGTCCTTGCATAGAAAAAAATTTGATACTTGTGATCTATGATTTGTTACTTGTGATTTGTGATATATGATTTATGCCAAAAAGAAAGAGAAGAGATGAGAAAGATGAACAATATCCATGGAGGAAAAAATCGGGTGTTACCAGATGCTAAAACATCCGGTTGTTAGATAGACATTGATAATATTTTTTCCTTCCCGTGCAACGCACATGCATGATTCTAGTAAGAAAAAAATGAGGGTAAACATTGCAAGCTCGGTTAATTTGGGAAACCCAGCTAAAAACATGAGAACAAATGATAAAACTACCCACCTAATTAGACCACATCGTTGCCACCTAATTGTTCTTCAAAACGAGATAGAGACTACAAGACGATGCCTCCAAGAAGAACATGACACTGATGGATTTTTCACAAGGTCTCTCATGATTACTGGGAAGTATGACACCACATAATATCTCCAAGCAAAAAACATATCGCCCTCTCTAGCAAGAAGCCGATAGAACCTTTCGCTCAAAACCACTGCACCTTCAAAAAAATCACAGGCACATATCTCATGGCCCTGATTACCGTTATTATCTTCCGTATTCTTGCTTGATAAAAGGACCCTTGGATGCCCAAATGCCCAATGCAACATATGCAAGGCAGTTGGCAGCCCTTAGGCATGGTGGAGATGACCAACAATAAGGTGAAAGGGCTGCTCGTAGTGATGAGTCACTAGTCAACCAGATCCTTAAATACATAGTCATTATCTTAGACCACTCGGCCCCTGATTATGTAGCCAACGATGTCACCTATTGACTTAGGAAGGAAATCTCTAGTGTGACTACAATGGCTAGAACCATAATGGTTAAGAGGGTTCACAACATCAAGAATGAGTAGAGACATAGATGGAAATTAGAGGTTGTCGATGTTTCACCACCGATAGCCTGCCACGGGGGTACCCGGGGCAGTATTGTTCGGGCTTCGGCGTATGCTGAACTCGATGGTAAACGCAAGAGACAGTCGATTTATCTTGGTTCAGGCCCTCGATCGTAGATCGAGTAACGACCCTACGTCCAGTCGGCGTTGGCCTTTGCATTGGATTGATTATGAAGTGTTATGTTGTACCATTGTCCTTTTCTTTCAGGAGCCCTGCCCTCCTTTATATAGTCAGGAGGCCAGAGTCCTAGTCGGTTTACAATGAGATTTCCTAGTAGGATTACTTAATAGTTCTATTACTAAGATTACATGGGAAGAATCCTAGTTGAACTAGATCTTCTCTCTCCCTTGCGGGGTATCCTGTGGGTCCCGCATCGACAAGCCCCCGAGCACTTCATGGTTGAGCTCTCGAAAGTCTCGCTTTGCTCCTTCAAGTCTTGTTAGGTAGGAACAAAATGTTATCCGAAAGTGCTTTACGAGTGAAACCTTGTAGCGCTTCTTGGGACCTTCAGTGGTGAGTGTTTTGTGAAGAAAAGTACATCCATCTGGTTGTAGCCCCCGAGCCTCTTGCTATTTGGAACAAGGAGTTGGAGGATCTTGTCTTGAAGTTACTCTCGATTGTTCGTTGAAGTTTGTCAAAAAAAAGAACTCGAATATGGCTCGTTCAGGGTTCTTTTTGTCGTAATGTCTTGAAGTGGTATGCGTTGAGGAAGTCTTTTTGGTGGCGTGCGCTTTTTGAAGAAAAAGTGCACTCATCGAATGTAGCCCCGAGCCTCTTGCTATTTGGAACAAAAAGTTGAGAGGTCTTGATCCTTTATGTTGTTTGAAAATTTGTGTTCGAAGTAGTCCCCGAGACTTGAATTATGTCATCATCCGAGTAGTTTTTGTGGCATCTTCCGAAGCGGATCTTTAGTCTTGGATTAAACCATCATCTCGAGTAGTTTCAGCGGCATGCGACCTCCGAGCCTATGTCAGGGTTCTTTTTGGGTGGGTGCAATTTTTCATAAAAATTGCACTCACTTTGAGTGTAACCCTCGAGCCTCTTGCTTTTTTGCTTGCAAAAGTTGGAGGGTCCAGATTCTTGTCTTCAAAAATTTCGGGTTTGTGTATCCCATGACCTCGTGCTTTCTCGAGTTCTTCTCTTTAGAAAAGAAGTCGGATGAAGAATCTTGATGTGTCATCGTCGTTGTAGTCTTGAGTTTCTTGTACTCTTGGTCTTTTGTCTTTGGTTCCGAGGCCCCGGGAGTAGTTGAAATGAATTTGAACTCCCTAGCTTAGTGTTGATTAAGCTATGATCTTTGGTAGAGCCCCGAGCGTATATCATCGTGTTGTTTTGTTCGGGAAGAACTTCCGGATGCGAGGTCTCTGGCGTATTCTTTGATAGTCTCTTCTTTGTCGGATGTAGTTGTATGGTGGTGGTTGAGTGTAAATGCCTTTTGTTCATGGGTTGTCTTGTCTTTGGTATATTCTTAGAATATGCCCGTCTTAATCTTATTTCCTCTACTTTGAGTCATCCATTATTGAGTCCTGTCCTTTCACGGTGTCCTTTGTTAGGCTTATTTCGTTGGTACTCGTAGTCCATGTGCGCCGCTCCTTTGGTCTATAAATACTGTCCCGGAGTGCTTGTTTTCATCTATTGGATATTCCGTTGAAACCTTCGTGGTCATGAACATGGTAGTTTGTGAAGTAGAGCAGCCCCGGGCATATTTTGTAGTTCTGTGTGTCTTGTCGTAGGCTGGAGGAAGTCTTGTGATAGGGATTAGAGGTAGGCTAATCCCATGACGACAAGATGCGGGATGTACGTGGTGGTAGTTGGAGGAAGTCTTGTGATGTGGGCTTCGTTTCTTCATCTAGCAGTTCTGGGTTGATCCTCGTCGCCTGTCTTGAGACTGTCCGGTGCAGATCAACACCATATGCAGCATCACATCGGTCTTGGGTAGATGCAGATGCCCGCCTGCCTTCTCGCTCCATGTTGTCTTGCCATCTTTGTCGATTTCCGCCTTGGGTGCACTACGTCCAGTCCTTTGAAAAAGCGATGTAGGCGATGGCGGTTTGTCCTTCCGAGTAGCAATTTGGGACACGTAGTCGTTCGAGCCTAGCCGTGTCCGCGTTCCTCTTTGCTACCTTGCTTTTTTTCGTGGTGCGGGTTCGTTGGGTCTTGTAAGATTTGTAATCTTCTATTTTTGAAGTCGCTTGTAATGTAATGAATCTTGTCTTCTGAGTTGTCTTTTACTTTTCTATTGTGATCCCTGTTGTTCATGAGATTACCGAGTTCTTTCTTAAATAACCGGGTTCTTTTGTTCCTTGTGAGGTAGCCCTTTCTTTCTTCTTTCTTTCTTCTTGGTTTGACGAGTTGTTCTTGTAGCGATCTCGATAACCCTGCTTAGTAGTGCTGGACGGATAAGTCTGAAAATCTGCCTGTTGGTTTGTCTTGTTGTGTGGATTTGTGCCCTCCGTCGTTTTAGATGCGTCGGTAAATGGACCGTCGCGTTCCCTTACCTTGTGTTTTATCGGGCCTTGTGGGCGTTTGTATCATCGAGAAATCTATTTAAAGACCCTTGCTTGCTTGACTCTTGCCTTTAAACCCTAGCTTTGAAATCCGCCGCCGTCATAAATCGCCGTCACCCGAGCACCATCATCCTAGCTTCATCTTCCTTAGTGCCTTTTTGCTTCCGCCAGTTCATGGGAAAGAAGAAGACCGCAAGCAAGTCTCAGGCGACCTTCAGAGACGAGGAGTCATCCCTTTCTTTGATCGAAAACCAGGAGTTCGTGGCTATGAGGGCTGCTTTCGAAGAAGGTTTGGCGGCTCCAACAACAAGCGAAGACCATTGCCTTTGAGCTCGTTAGCGATAAGCTTGATCCAAAGCAAAGTCATCGTTGAATGGAGAGTTCTCGGGCGAGCATCGGGTTCCGACTCCCGGGTCTGGTGAGATTGTCCTCTTCATTTCCTTTGTCGCGCCGGACTTTGCCTTCTATACGCTTTCCTTCATCATTTCTTGGTTATTCGGGATTAGTCGAACCACCTAACCCCAATGCCGTTCTCCATCTTTCTATTTTCGTTCATCTTTATGAAGCTTTCCTTGGAATCCCTCCTTCTCTGTCTCTTTTTCGCTTTTTTTTTCGTCGAAACCTTAACCCCGTGAAGTGAAGAAACCGGCGTTCTTGGCGATTCTTGGGATTCGATTTCGTTAGGGTCTCAAAATTAAGTTTTTGACTATGACCTGGTCGATTCTGTAAAAGATTGGCGTGCCAAGTGGTTTTATCTTTGCCAATTTGATCCCTTCCCTTGCCGTCCATCCCGGATCGGGGTCTGTGGTGAATGACCGATGGGACAAGAAGCTTGAATCCTCTTTGAGATTCAAGTGATCCAACCACTCCTTGATAGGATTAGCATCTTTGAAAGCAATGAGGTTTGACCGGCTTTGGTATTGTTTGAGCTTTCTTCGTCGCCGGGTTCAGCCTTTGAAAGAGCGGGAGAATCTTGGCTTTGAGTATTCGGGGCCGAGGATCCTTCACGCATGGTCCCAGCTCTTGAGTCGTGGCCGGTGAGGAGGTACTCGGCGTCTCTAGAAGATCTTTGAAAGGAGTGAGCGTCATTCCTCCCTTTGTCACCGAGTTCTCGACCAACAACCCTCCCCATTTGTGAGTTGTCTATCTTTTTGTTTGAGTACTTTATGCACTCTAGTGCATCCGTTCTTGCTTAGCTTTTCTTTGTCTCGGTGTTTTATCCTTTTTCGCAGGAGCTTGGGCGGAACTTTGTCGACCCGGTCCCTCCTGACGTTCTCCCCGCCATGGCGGAGCCCGGAGATAGACTTCTTTGGAACTTCTACAATTAGTAAGTCCCAAACCTCTACCGCCCTTCACAGGGTTTCTTAGGATTTGTTGATGTATATGAAGAATATTTCTCGTCTAGTCCCTCGCGGTCCTCGCGAGTGTCCCAAGAGGGGGCGAACGGATGGATCTTCATCTGGCCTGCCTGTCTCCAATAAGCCTTGCAAACCAAGTACTCCCTCAGGTACTCCAGTTGTTGCTAGCATGCTCTTAGGTGAGCACATTTAATACTCTTTGTTCTTTTATTTTCTGTTTCTCTCTTGATCCAAAGTACTTTTTATCCTCTTTTCAAGAGGTGCTCTGGTTTCCTTGGTGAGGAGGAAGAAGATGATGAAGTACCCCTCATCATGGTGGTGAGTTGCTTTTCATATTCTGTTGCATTGAATTTCTCTTTTTGTCTTGACTTTTAGTCTTGAACTTTTTGAAGTAATGTGAGGCCGGGTGTGAGTTCTTCCGAGGCTCCCGTGCCGACTTCTTCTCGAAGCTCCGGTGTCGAGTTCTTTGGTAGCTCGATCATTGAGCTCTCTGACTCCAAGACGGAGTTCTTCCACGGCCCCTGCCCGGCTCCTCCAGCGGCTCCGTTGTCGGCTATTCCGCTCCCGTCGCAGGGTGGCGGGACGTTTTCACCGTCGTGGTTCCCCCTGCGAGGCCTTCTCTTGGCTTCAGCGAAGAAGAAAGTGGTTGGGTGAGTAGATTCTAGCTTTATCTTTTGGCTTCTATCTTCCTTCCTCTGGTTCTTATCGGTGCTTCCTTTTATCACTTTTCGGTGTTTTCGTCTTCTCTCATTCCTTCATCGACTTCTTCTCGCCTCCCGCCGTGCCAAGCGAGTTTCGAGCCTCGGGACTCATAGCATTACATTGATGAAGTTGTTGCGGGGCTTGAGCTACTGGCGAGATTGCGGTCTTAGCGCTCCGGAGGTATTTGTGGCCGTCACGCGAGGTCCTTCGAGGGTTTGACTCCGGCTTCCACTGGAGGTTGCTTTGGTCGTTCCTTCTTCGCCCCATCCGGCCTCTCCTTCCCTTCTCTTGCTTCCGGCGGTCCTTCTTTTTCCGGTGACGTGGTACAACGATTCGATGCCACCCATCGATTATCGGAGGTGACCGTAGCACTGGGGAGCTTGTCGACCCTCGCGACTTCTTTTGGTGAAAAGCTCCGGTAGGTTTTCTTGCCCTCCTCTTTTGCATGCTCGTTTTTTTTGTCCTTCACGCCTTGTTTCTCTTTGCCTCTTTTGCTCGGTCTTTCTCTCGTGATCATTACGGCTTCTTTTTCTCATCGAAAATGAGAGAAAGTTGTCTTCGAGGTGGGCTTTCTGAAAACCGATCTCGACCTTCTCCGGGCTGAGTTGGAGCAGAGGCGTCAAATGCACCAAAAGGAGGAGAAGACCCTCCGTGCCGGGTAGTGGAGGCGGAGAAGCGAGAGATCTTGTGGTGGAGTCTGCGAAGAATGAATGCAAAGGTGCCGCATGAGTTCTGCTGTTTTTCTTGTATTTTGACTTCTTTTCTTGACTTGTTCTTGGGTGTCTTGTCTAGTTCTTCGAAATGAGAAGCGAAGCTCTCGGAGAGTATCGATGAAATGAAGGCTCTTGTCCGCTCTAGTCATAATAAAATTTGAGGAGGTAATTACTCATCTTGAGGAAGAACTCGCCCTTGCAAAAGTGATTAGGGCGTGAGTGACAAAGATCTTGTGTGAGCTCAAAAAACTATTGAAGGCTTGTCCAGGGAAAGTGGCGGCGACTCATTGAAAATTAGAATGTTTTGTGGAAATCTTTTCTTCGATGGTCGATGTTCTCCGGACTCCATGCGGATATTGGGCAATCTCGGCGTGATTCATTCCCGGATTGAGGCACTCGTTTCTAGGAGTTCGCGAAGAAGTGTGCCCAAGTATGTACCAAGAATGTGCTAGCCAGTGCAGGTCCTTGCTCGAGGCGCCTCTGTCCAAGATAGAGAGGAAAGTGAAAGCCAAGAATACCTTAGCGCCGTTGAGAGGATGGAGCACGAGGTCGAAGGTTTAGCTTGATGAGGGTTGTAGAGCGGTCTAAATATTGACATTTCCTTTCGATGACAATGCACGATCGATTGACCAGACTTCTTGTAATATTACACTCCTCTTTAAATGAAGATTCTTTGTTTTCGTTGATGTATTCTTTGCACAGGTGTGTCGGAAGTTACTTGACTTCTTGAGTACTTTGTCCGTTTGCGTTATTGCTCCATAAAACAACTCGTGTGTTATCTGACGAGACCCCTTGATTTGTCGAGTACTTTTCTTTTCTTCCTCTCTTTTGTGATTTGTCGAGTGCTTTGTCCATCTTTGTGACTTGTTAGATGTAAATCTTTGTGTTGACAACCTTTCGTCAAGCGCTATGTAAAAGCGAATCGGCATAGAATGTTGCCTTTTGAGTGGCGCTTGTATTTTTACGAGGAAAAAAGTATTCCTATTTGGATGTAGCCCCGAGCCTCTTGCTTTTCGGAACGAAGAGCTAGAGGGTCTTTTGTAGTTCAATTTCGGTTGACTAGTTTTGGGTGTTAGCTTTTAGCTACCCTCATCGACGGGCTCAAGCGTCTTTTCAGCTATTTTGCTCTCGGCCGGGATGCTCAGGCATGTTTTCAGCCATTTTGCTTTTTGTTTGGTGTTAGCTTTTAGCTACCCTCATCGGTGGGCTCAAGCGTGTTTTCACTATTTTGCTCTCGTAGGGATGCTCGGGCATGTTTTGACCATTTTGCTTTTTGTTTTGGTGTTAGCTTTTAGCTACCCTCCTCATCGGCGAGCTCAGCGTGTTTTCAGCTATTTTGCTCTCGTACGGGATGCTCAGGCATGTTTTCAGCCATTTTGCTTTTTGTTTCGGGTGTTAGCTTTTAGTTACCCTCATCGGCGGGCTCAAGCGTGTTTTCAGCTATTTTGCTCTCGGTCGGGATGCTCGGGCATGTTTTGACCATTTTGCTTTTTGTTTCGAGGAAAAACAACTCGTTGGAAGTCATGACAAGACATGCGTGGATGAATATCATCTTTATTGATCATGAATATGAACTAATACATATGTTGTCGAAGAATATCGTCCTTCGTCGATTGTGAATGTTGGTCCCTTGTGGCTTGCATATCTGTTTTATCTTGAGTTGTTTTTCTGGCGTAGAATCTTCTTAGGTGGTGATGTGCCATGTATTCTTGACTTCTTTTCCATCTTGATTTATTAACTTGTATGTGCTGGTCCGGTGACTTTTGTGACAATGAACGGACCTTCCATGGACCTGAGAAGCTTATGTCGTCCATCGGTCTTTTGTATCCTTCTTAGCACTAAGTCTCCAGACTTGTAGTGATCGAGGATGGGTACTCTTGTTGTAGTGCCGTCTTAAACCTTGTAGGTATCTTCTTTGATTGGAGGGTAGCGTTTACTCTAACTTCTTACGAGTACATCGAGTTCTAATCTTCTTGTGTGTTTCGCTTCTCCTTCATCATATTGTTCTATCTTTGGTGATGTCGAGATCAAGTCGGTGAGCGATCTGACCTCGACCCGTAAACAGGAAGAAGGGTGAGTGGCTTGTTGCTCTGCTTATTTGAGTTCGTAGCCCCCATACTACTTTTGGTAATTCTTCAATCTATTTGGACCCATAGTCCACTAGTTCTTCGTATAACCTTGGTTTTAATCCGGCTAGTATGAGTCCATTGGCCCTTTCTACTTGTCCGTTGGCTTACGGATGTGCAGCAGATGCATAGTCTATCTTGAAACCACGGTCTTGTGCCCGACTTCCAATTCTATAGCTGTGAAGGGGAGCCTAGATCTGTGATGATTCGATTGGGCATGCCAAAGCGGTGCGTAATTTCTTGGATGAATTCATTTGCTTTGGTTATATTTACCAGACTTCACCAGTGGTTTGTATTCAATCCACTTGGTGAACTTGTCGATTGCTACAAAGATGTACTCGAAGCCGCCTTTTGCTTTCTTGAGGGTCCCACTTGATCCAAATTTGGGGACAGAAAAAGGCCAAGCGGGTGGGATGCGAGATAAGATTGTGAGCTAGCACATGGGCTTGTCTTGCAAACATTTGGCAACCTTTGCATTTTTCGACAAGTTCTTCTGCGTCTTTTTAAAGCGGTTGGCGATGAGAATCCGGCATGAAATGCTTTGCCAACCCGGTGTCCTTGAAGCGGCATGATTTCCATGACAACTTTGAGTATATCTCGTCTAGGATCTCTTTGCCTTCTTCAAATGAGACACATTTCGAGAGTACCCACGATGATCTTTGCTCTTCTGTAAAGTCTATCTCCTACTAGAACGTAGTTTTTGCTTCTGCGAACAACTTGGGTGGCTTCTGCTTTATCTGCTGGTAATTTATTTTCTTTGATATAGTCGATGAAAACTTGGCTCCATGAGGTGTTGATTACCAAGATCTGAGCGCCTTTCTTTGAATTTTGTGGGTTGTCTAACCGGGTTGTTTGATAGAGGGAACTTATAGCTCTTCTATAAATCGCCGGTGGAACCTTTGCTCTCTCGATCTGAGCTTGGCAAGGACATCTGCTTCAATGTTGGAATCGCGCAGGATGTGTAAAATTTCTAATCCTTGGAAATGTTTTTCAAGTTTCCGTATTTCAGCACAGTAAGCACCCATGTTTTCTTTTGTGCAATCCCAATCTTTGTTTACTTGGTTGATGACTCTTCTTTGAATCGCCATATCTGAGTAATCTCTTTATTCCAAGGGTAATTGCCACTCGTAGCCCATGGATGAGGGCTTCATATTACCGCCGTTATTTGTAGCTTGCCATAATCTCGAAGGACGTACTTGAGTTGTTTTTCTTACGGAGAAATGAGGAGAACGCGCTTTTGCGGCTCCGCCTAGTTTGAGTGACCCATCAAAGTACATCTTCCGATTGGTCAAGGATTGTATCGATAAAAATTTCTTTGAATCTCGGCCCACTCGGCCACAAAATTGGCAAGGGCTTGAGATTTGATTGCTTTTCCGTGGGGTGAAGTCGATGTTAAGAGCTCCAAGTTCAAAGCGCCCACTTTGATATGCGTCCCGTCGCATCTCTGTTGTGTAAGATGTCTCCGGCGGGAAGTCTGTCACCACGGTAATCTTGTGGCTTCGAAATAGTGGCGAAGCTTGCGTGAGGTGATAAGTAGAGCGTAGAGTAGTTTTTGTACATGCGGGTACCGGATTTTTGATTCAGATAATACTTCGCTGATGTAGTATATGGGTCGTTGTACTTTATACACGCGTCCTTCTTCTTCTCTTTCTATGACTATTGTCGTGCTAACTTCAATGATGAGTCGCCGCAATGTATAGCATCATATCTTCGTCTTTCCTTGGGGGTGTGAGAATTGGTGAGGATGTGAGATATGCCTTAAGTTTCTTAAAAGCTTCGTCGGCCTCCTTTGTCCATTCAAACTTATGCATCTTCTTTAGTAGTTTAAAGAAGGGTAACCTTTTCGCCGAGAGTCTTGATATGAAGCGGTTGAGGCCGCCTTGCATCCTGTTAGTTTACGTACATCTTTGATACTTCTAGGTTGCCCCATTTCCGTTATAGCTCGAATTTGCTTAGTTTGGCTTCAATCCATGTTGATTGACCAAAAATCCGAGTAGTTGCCTGAAGGAACTCGAATACACATTTATTTGGGTTCAATTTCCATCTCCATCTCTTCAAGTTTTCAAATGTTTGCTCTAAATCTTCAATCATAGTTTGGGTTCTTTGTTTTCACCACTACATCATCCACGTATGCCTCCACATTTTCACCGATTTGATCCCCAAGGCAAGTTTGGATAGCTCTTTGGTATGTGGCACCGCGGCGTTCTTTAGTCCAAACGACATGGTCTTGTAACGATGAAGCACCGAGCGGAGTAATAAAAGATGTCTTGCTCTGGTCTTGTTCTTTTAATGCGATCTGGTGATACCACGAATAGCAATCGAGAAAGGATAATAGTGCGAGACCCATTTGTCGAGTCGACTATCGGTCAATGCGTGGTAGCCGAACGGATCTTTTGGGCAATGTTTGTTGAGATCCGTGTAGTCGGCCTTTTTATCGCCACTCGTCTGTGTTCTTCTTACGCACAAGGACCGGGTTTGCTAGCTAGTCCGGGATGAAGGATTTCTCGATGAATCCGGCCGCCATCGTTTTGTGATTTCCTTTTTAATCGCGCCTTTTTTGTCGGTGAGAATCGTCGTAGCCGTTGCTTTATAGGCTTGGAGTTTTCATTAACATCAATTACGTGCTTAGCCAACTCTCTTGGGACACGGCATGTCGGCCGGCTTCCAAGCGAAGATATCTTTGTTGTCCGAAGAAAGTTGGTGGCGTAAGTTCCTATTTTGCCGAGAGGTGAGCAAGCGATGGTTCTTTGTCTTGGAGGTATCATTTGGTGCCCAAGTCGATTTGCTTGACGTCGGCTTCTTTTTGGTGGTGTGATGATCTTTGGGCTTTTTAGCGGTATTTCTAATTCTTCTTGGCTCATCTCCACGACAATTGTGGCTATTTTTTTCTTCCATTGTCGGACTTGTGCTTTGGCCGTAATTTGGATTACTGAACGTCGCGATCAAAAGCACGCTTCAAATCGCTTCAAGAGAAAGGATACCGTTGGGTCTGGCATCTTAAGCAATAAGTACGGATAATGTGGTATTGCCATGAATTTTTGCAGTCTTTGGGCGTCCGAGGATCGCATGATATGATGAATCGAAGTCTGCGACCTCAAATTTGATAAACTCTGTCGGTAGTTGAAGGAGTTCCAAAAGTGTGGGTAAAGTAACTTGTCCGAGTGGCATGGTCGCTTTTTGCGGGTACTATTCCGTAAAAAGGAGTGCTTGTTGGTGTAATCATCCCGGCGAGTTGTAGTCCCATCTTTCTTAGTGTTTCTGAAAAGATGATGTTGAGTCCAGCTCCCCCGTCGATTAGTACTTTGGTGACAGTCATACCGGCAATAGTTGGGTCTAAAATTAGTGGGTAATGGCCTGTGTTCCCTACGCTAGTCCATTGGTTTTCTCTTCAAAATTGGATTGGATATTGTGACCAATTGGGATATCTTGGTGTAGCCGGTTCTGCCGTCATGATAGTCCGTAGTGCTAGTTTTTCTTGATGTTTGCTTCTACAATCTGGAGCCCCTGAGAAGATCACTGCTACTGTTCCCCTAGGTTTTTAAAATCCTTTGTCCTCGTGGTTGTCTTCATCTTTCTTCTGATTGTCCTCTTTGGTGTTCTCCTTACTATCTTTTCTTGTGTATCGATCATTGAAAGTGTAGCAGTTTCCGATGGTGTGTCTCCCGTTAGGGTGTAATGGGCAACGTATGTTTTCAATGTCATCATATCTTCTGGGTTTGGAAAACTTCTTTGATTTGTCGGCCATTGCCACGGTGTATTATCACGGTCTCACGCTTTCTTTCTTGATGTACGCTATTTCGATGATTTTGCCTATCAAGGGTTGTCTGGTTGCTTCTATCAGGAACCTTTCTCGTGTTTTTCTTCTGCGGTAATCATTTTTTCTCATCTGTTCGTCTCGAACTCTTCATTGTTTCTCGGATTTTCTTTGCGAAGTCTTGAAATTGCCACCTAGCCATGATTCCGTGAGAGAAAGCTTCAATTACTTCTCGTTCGGTGATGTCATGCACTTGAGCCCATGATTCGCGAATCATCGATAGTAATTTCGAGACTTTCGACCCCCCTTTTGCTTGAGTCCTTTCGAGTTACGCATGAGTGATCGGGTGTGTGATGATACCCGCAAAAATTTCCTGTAAAGCTCTTTGCAAGTCTTCCCAAGTTACGATCGATCACGGGTTCAATTTATCGAACCATTGGAGGGGCATCGCTTCCAGTGCCATGGGAAAGAACAAGGTTTTGATATCATCGTCTCCTCCGGCTAGTTCAATTGATTGTGAATATATTCTGAGCCATTGTCTTGGTTCGGTTTTGCCATCATACTTGGAGTGGTTAGATGGTTTGAATTTGTGAGGTAATCGTACTGATGCCAACCTGTTTGCAAAACAGGAGAATCTGTCGTGCGTTCCGGCTTTCTTGAATTCGGATTCGGCTCCTTCTTCTGGCCAAGTGTTGTTTTGATGGGAATAAGTCTGCGAGGCTGTCTGTGTAACACCCTTAGTGTTACGAACTTGTTTAGCACCACGATTTAGACCTAAGAAAAATTTCCGAATCGAGTTTTATTGGGTTTTTAATTTAAACGTACTTGAGGCGATAAGTGAATCCCATGTGACTTAGTTTCGTGGACTCAAATAAACGCTCAAGATAAATTACGCAGTGCGTATAAATATTCAGGTGTTTAAACAGGAAATCCACAACGGGTATCGAGGTTGTTAACCAAGTACCTTTACTAAGTTACACCGCCATACCACTTTTGCTACAAATAATTTTCTTGAAAATGTTCAGGTGTTTAAACAGGAAATCCACAACGGGTCGATGAATTAGTGTTCTCTCAAAGTAAGCAAGAGGAGGTGGTTTTGGAGGAAGAACGTATGACATGGTCTTAGTCTACATGAAAGACGGACGTGGTCGAGTAGTAGGGAGTGCTTGTAAAAACCTGAGTGGATGTCATGTCCCAAGCCCTGTGTTTAGTTGACCACGCTATGTATGCCGGGTTATTTCATTGCATGCCCTACGAACGCCGTCTGTGTCGGCCCCTTTAGCTTCCCTTTCTCGCGTGGCATGACATTGTGCCCTTTTCGACTTCCGTCCTTGTGCCTTTGTGCACTTTTTCTTTTTCTGGCGTCCGATCGGCTCTCTACCTCGCACCGTCGTTTCCCGTACCGAACCCCCCTCATTTCCCCTTCCCTCTCCTTTCTCTCTTCTTTTGGTGACACGACCGCTCGCACGCCTTTCTCCTCAAGCGGACCCCCTCTCCTCTCCTTTATTTCCCCTTTTGGCTTTCATGTGAGAAGCGCACCATGTCTCGAGCTTATCTTTCACAGCATGAACCGTGCATGTATCCCATCCACTCCGCCTCCTTGCCGGTGATTTGCGCTCCACCTCCGTTCGCCACTATAAGATACCCTTGGTCCTTGCTCTTCTTCTTCATCCCCATTCTCCTCGCTTACGGAGCAGAGCTACGAAATCTAGTTGACCTTGTGAAGCTAGGTTCATCAGTCTGAGGTGATGGTGTAACCTGAAGAGAAGAAGGGATCTGGTTTTTGGAGAAGTTCAAGTCTACCTTTGGATAGCTCGATCTTAGACTTCGCGATGTTTAACTTCTCAGTCGACTGTTTTTGGATCTGTTGGTGCTACGCCATGTTTTGGATAATCATTATCTTGTTGTTTCTCCATTGCCCTCGTCTATCTCGACTTCTAGATTAAGTCTCGGTTGTACCAGGTTGCTCTTAACCATGTATCCCTAGATCCCCGTGTGGTTGAGTATTCGAAGTCGTGTAATCTCTGATCTACGAAATATCATCACGTTTTTCCCTTCTAGCTCTAGCTTCGAATCTCGGGACGAGATTCTTTTTAAGGGGGGTTGGTTGTAACACCCTTAGTGTTACGAACTTGTTTAGCACCACGATTTAGGCCTAAGAAAAATTTCCGAATCGAGTTTTATTGGGTTTTTAATTTAAACGTACTTGAGGCGATAAGTGAATCCCATGTGACTTAGTTTCGTGGACTCAAATAAACGCTCAAGATAAATTACTGATTGCATAGAAATATTCAGGAATGTCGAACAAGCGATTCTAGAGAAGCGGTTTGTCTGTTAGATTAAGCATGAAAATCAACTTTTATAAATAAAATAAAATCCATTAATAAATAGAACGATACATATATATATAAACTCACGGGTTTATTTTGTTAAGCCGAATCGACGAGAAAAGAGCGCGCGTCGACTTCGTTTATTTTTCCGACATGCAACGTACTTGCCTAGCATTACTTTTTGATCATTGTCTCGTTCTCATCGTGGCCCTACAATTTCTCTGCATTGCAAAGTCTCCTCATCCATCCGCATCCATGCTCTCCGGCTTTTGCTTTGCTTGTGTCTCGACTTGATTACTTATGTCTACATTTGCCAAGCCGAACTACCGTGTGTGCACCAATGCCTGACTCTGCTCTCCTCCCCATTTCGCCATCCCCTCTGTTTACCTCATTGCACGCGCCGATTTGTGAATATCACGATTCACAAGTCTACCACTAACAGTCAGTGTGCTCGTAAGTAATGCACGACTAATAACAATCTGGATCCTTGCCTTGTACTCTGACTACATGCAGTCAACATCTTCACGAGATTGGTTACGGTACATGTACGACCCTCGAAAGTTACCACAACCGAACCAGTGCGACCAATAGAAAATTTAACTTCGAAGCATACAAAGGACTAGAAGCTAATAGCGGTGATTAGACTAATTTGGCTCGCCAACCACGACGACATTAATTGTTGTGTTCAAAAGGTATACCCGGCCAGTCATGGTATGATGATGGCTCAGACTTTAGTCATGGTCACCTCTGCAGTCAAGACTTGCCCTTCGGGCACTCCACTTCTCAGGCACCTTTTGTCCACACAGAACAACATGTAGCACGCAGGATCACTTTGTAGATCGCATGAAACACTGTAGCTCGTGGAACATCTTTCAGAGCGCAGATGGAAAATCAGAGTAGCCACGTGGGAACGCTGTCCATCCGAAGCATCACGATGCGTCTTAAAGCAGCGCTTTATTACCCTTGACCAAGCTAGTTAGCGCTAACTTTACGACGCGTCGCTTTGCCTTTAAAAGGTTACGCCAAGCCGTTTCGCTCCTTTGCTCACTTGCTTCTCTCAAATCAAGTTTCTCTATTCTTTCTCCGTGAAAGTTGCGTCTATCGATTTCTCCCGAGCTGCAATAATCGGTGAGGTAGCTAATCTACAATTGAGCTTCTCATTCTCTAATGTTTTCTTCACTGTGGTCTCCTTCCCCATTAATTCCTTGACTGCATGAATGAATCAAGCACCTCACCACCAAGCACGTTTAGCCCAAAGCACACTCTAGTCACGATGTGCTCGTCAAGTCCAAAGACCACTCAAAGTCTATCATTTGAATTAATGCACTCATGACCAAAGACCCACTCCAAGTTCATCACGTGAAATCCAATTCACATGACTAGCTAGCCAAATGCCGGCTCCACCTCGACCCGCATCTCACGCCTATAAAGGACACGCCAAGCCTCACCGAGCCATCCCACTCCGCGCTCACCATCTTACTCTCTAAATCGAGTTTCTTTGCTCTTGCCTGGGAAGGCTACGCTCTGTTGATCTCCTTCCTCGAGCTGCAGTAGACCAAGGTAGATAGTCCCCATACATCCCCTACCTCCCTTCTACCTACCCATGCCCTTAGATTTGGAAGTCATGGCGAAGAATCGCCATCAGCGAAAGTCCAAAGATTTGTCCATGGTGGATGAGTGAGGAGCACAAACGCTTCGGTGCTCTCTGTGTCTCTCTCGAAGAATCCTAGCCGTATACACTGCTTTCTGCTCTTTGTTTAAGTCCACAATGACTTGTCCTATGCCATATGCTAGTAGCAAAGCCGAGAACCAACTCAGCTCCTATACACGTAAAGTCAAGAGTCATGAGCCATTAATCCACTCCACTATTTTTTTATTCCTTTTCCTTTCTAATAACCGGTGGCGGTGGTGGCCACTAATCACGTTTCATTTTCTCTCCTCGTGATTAATTAGCGGCCACCTTGCACAATTAATATCTCCACTATGCTAACTCCGATTCCATCACTTCTTCTTCCTAAATTCATCTAAAATCGAACCCCACCTATCCATAAAGTTTCATAATTTTTTTGGAACGCAGTTGAATTTATGTGAATATTTAATTGTGTCTGCTTTTGCAGAAAGTATGCATGAGTTCGGCGTCGACGGAGGGACGTCGATGGATTGTGGAGTCATCGGGAGTTCTTTGGAGAAATGGTACTTTTGGAAGCGTGATTGGATTTCTAAGAATTTGGATATCGTTGATTATTTACATCTATGCATTTGCATCAATACATATCATAATAGGAACGATGGTGGATCGTGGGATCAGCTGGAGTAGCTGAAAGATGATGCTATGGTGATCATATCACGAAGATGGAATGCTAACTTTTGGTTATATTTTACCCAGTGCAAGCCCGGTGCATAACCTCTACTTTTCTCTGATTTAAATTATATTTGTGCATTAAGTTTCAAGGAGTTGAATGAAGCCCACTTGCATATATATCGATTGCTTACCACGCTTGAAAATAGCACGGTGCTTACATAGAATGGTTAGTTAATGAACCAATGCGGCTATTAATAAAAATCAAATATAAGGGACTTGCACGCTTAGTAATGCTTCCTCGCAAATGCAACCCACAAGCCAGATAGCCTTGCATATCCTTGGAGTCTTTTCTTTCCTCCCTGTCGGGTAAGTCTTCTTTGAGTACAATTGAGTACTGGGGTTTTATTCCCCCATTACGGTGACAAAGTTGATGCTAGAGTGACCCTTGTGTGTGGATTCCTCTGGTGGGCTCGTGAGGATTCCTTTCTTGTCGTGATCGTAGTTTTTATTTATAACTCTCACCAAATGTTTTTATGAAAGTTTCATAATCTGTTGTAGTAGTTTATATATCAAATACTTCATCATATCATTAATAGATGTTTATTTCTACTATAATTACGATCACATGTTTAAATTCCATTGTACATTAAATTATTTATAACTTTCGATAATATGATTACATTCATTTGTTATACAATAACTATTATACTCGATGTTGTACTAAAAGGGATGTATGAAATGGTTAAAAATGATGTAAGCTTTGTTCTCTCATTTGTGATCCCGATGGCAAAAATGTGGATTTTCGGGTTCTCCCATGGGGTGTGCCCCGACGGAACAAAGTAATTTAGTGTTCTCCTTGAGTGCTTAGTGTCTAATGGAAGACAAGCACTCCTGTGAGGCATTAGATTAGGCGGTTCGCTTTCTGATCTGGTAGGCACTCTACTCTGGTCTTCCTTGGTTGTTCAAATTGGTGGCCCCGACTATGTTCCTTCCTACTTTCTCGTTATGGCTTCCCCCGCCCAAGTCTTTCAAAAGCGGACTTCCTTTGATTTTGATCTTCTTGCTCGGGTTGTTGATCTGGCGGGTAGTCTTGATCGGGCTCTCTCTTCATGCGTTCTTGGGATCGTCGGCCGGAGCAAGTCTGGAGTACATTCGTACTTCTCTCCGTGATGTGAAGTTGCCCGAGTTCTTCTAATGCTTCTCGAATCTTATCGTAAGGCGTATTCCTTTGTGCGTCTTTCTTTGGCTTCTTGTTGTGATTTTCTTTTGTCGTATTCATTAACTAACTCGACTCGTATTTGGTCGAGCTTCTCTCTGTTTGCCTAAGCGGTGTTGGCGCCCTTGCTTCAACTTGTTTTTCCTTTCTCTAGCTTTGTCTCGACTCTCGGTTTCTCCATCGTAGCCACAGGCAAAGGGTGATATGTTGGACTCGATTCATCGATGACGACATCGGGTGCTTCGGGGATTTAATGGTGACCAGGGGCGTCGAACCATGAGCACCTCCGTGCGTGAGCCGTTCCGTTATTGGTGTTAGTTTTCATCTTTGTCGGATTCTTGATGAGTTCATGAGGGCGCCTCGGCGTCGCAGATCGAGTCTCCTTCTTGGTAAGGTAGAATAGCTGTTGTTGTTGTGCCAACTAGTTGGGTTCCGCTATCCTCGAGCGGAACTCGCCGATGGATGATCTGATCTTGCGATGTTATCGTTAGCACGAGACCCTCTGAGCTCCTCGATTGGTATCCCAAGCGTTGGATTGAAAGACCTTTCGAATCGCCCCGATAGGATTTTGTCGTGTTGTCGAGCCCAAATGGAAAAGAACTCGGCCTTTTGAAAGAACTCTGAGGATAATCCGAGTTGTTTTGGGTTGTGCTCTGGAATCTTGCCAAAAAAGAACTCGGTTTCTTGAAAGCACTCGAATAAGACTTCATCTCGGATACGGAGCTTGAATTGAGTCGGATGCTCAGAGCCGTGAAATCTTATTTGAATCGGGTATTATAAATGCTTGTGAATCTTCGGTGAGTCGATCCGTCGTAGTTGTCGAAATAGGAAATTCTTCCCGATGATTCGGATCTTTGAGGAGATGGCTTTGAAGCTTGCCGTAGTTGTCGCCTCGCAGATCCATGAGCCGAAGATGAAAATTGATCCCGTCAGAAGATCATGTTATTGAGGTCCATCGAGCTCTCGGATGCAAAGTCGCCGAAAGCCCCTACTTGGCGCGCCAGCTGTCGATGTTTCACCACCGATAGCCTGCCACGGGGGTACCCGGCGATATTGTTCGAAGCCGGCGTATCTTTGAACTTCGATGGTAAGCGCAAGAGAACGGTCGATTTATCCTGGTTCAGGCCCTCGATCGTAGATCGAGTAACGACCCTACGTCCAGTCGGCGTTGACCTTTGCGTTGGATTGATTATGAAGTGTTATGTTGTACCATTGTCCTTTTCTTTCAGGAGCCCTGCCCTCCTTTATATAGTCAGGAGGCCAGAGTCCTAGTCGGTTTACAATGAGATTTCCTAGTAGGATTACTTAATAGTTCTATTATTAAGATTACATGGGAAGAATCATAGTTGAACTAGATCTTCTCTCTCCCTTGCGGGGTATCCTGTGGGTCCCGCATCGATAGAGGCCTTGGTTTGAAATGCATAATCTAAGCGTCAAATGAATAAATGGTCGGGGAGATTGGAGAGCCACATAGAGTAGATTACATGTGATTTTTTTTGTTTCTATACTCAATAGGCCATGAAATATGTAGTTAATCAAGTTTGGATAATTAATACTCCCTTCGTCCGGAAAAGAATGCAATTCTATCATAGTATCACGCTAAAGTATCTCAAATTTGACTAACTGTATATAAAAAATTATAAATAGTTATTATATAAATAAGTATAATTAGATTTTTCATGCTTATTTGGCGTCATTAACATTAATATTTTTAATTATATATTTGGTCAAACTTTGGGCACTTTAACCAATAATGCACCTAGAATTCCATTCTTTTCCAAACGGAGATAGTACAGTTGTAGATTTTGGAGCACCTGTTTTTTAGAACTCTTATCAATTACAAACCTTATACATGTTAGTGTACAAACGGCAGAGATAGCTCATGAGCCACCAACATGGACCCTAAGAAATACCTAACATTCCCATTGGTGAAGGCATGTTGAAGCATTCAAAGGTCAGATCTAGATAAGAGGCATCTGTAGTGTGGTCACGGATTCAAGCTTGGACGTGGACGATAAGAAAGTTTTGGATGCGAGAAATAGGAGCTAAGAGAAAGATAGGGTGAGCGGGGTGAGATAGAGAGGGCACTCAATGGTGATGGCAATATGTCATATTGCCTTGAAAAGCAACCATGAGGGGTGCACTAGTGGGTTCCTACCTTCGTCTAGATCTAATTCGGTGCTACAACCACCCCTGCTAGACTTAGAAACCCTTAGCGTGTGTTTGGTTGCGAGACGTAGAGGGATATGACAGATTCAACCTATTTTTGAGGGATGGAACCATCCCTATTAGTTGTTTGGACAAGGGGATATGATGATTCCTGTTTTCTGTTTAGTACAGGGGACGAAGAGAAATAGGATAGATGGTGTACTTGACACTGTTGCAACTGTTGTAGTGGGACCCAACCTAGGACCTATGTGTCAATCTCTTTCGTCTATTATATAGAAATAAAGATATCCTCCGAGCCAACATGGAATCACCGCTGTGCTCGGTACCCTATGCTTCCGCGCGAACTGCTCGAGCCCTTTCCTAATATGTCGCATCGTCGAAGTTCGATCGCCCATACGCCTAGAGTTCAAATGTGCCGCTCGTATCTTTGCTACAACGACCACTTGGAGCTTGCGCGCGGGGAAGACGAGGATGCCCCGTGCGCATCGGAGCTTGCCACAAACTCCGGCTCCATGAACTTTGCGGGCATAGTGAGTTCCTGCTACCAAGAACTCTGGACCCACAAGCTCATGCTTCGCGAGTCGCGACGAACGGGCGTGAGACGAGCGATGGTGGCAGCCAAAGAGGACTGCCCTGTCCGCTCGATTAAGTGAGGCGGGGAGTCCCGATATCTGAGGGAATATTCTTCTTAGAGACGGTCCGGCCTCAATTATCCTAGAACTAAACATCACCAAAAGAGGAATCGTCCTAGCCCATCTCACATCATCTACCAATCAAACACATGGTTAGGCATCCCTACAAAATTATAGGTAGGCAGGGGCGGATATGGGCCTTGGGCCACTAGGGCCATGGGCCTAGGCGTGGCTCAAAATGTCTCTTATACCGTATGTAAATTTTGAGCCCAATTCAAAGTGATTGTAGGCATTGGGCTAAATTCAACCGGCCTAGGCATAGAGAGAGGGAGAGGAGAGAGCAATCCGAGCCGCAAACCTCCACTCCACGTCTCATGTCGAGCCGCAAATCCCCCCACTCTGGCACTCCGCCTCTCACGCGGTCATGCCGCTCATCATTGAAGAGAGCAGCAGTGTGGCTTTGGCCAAGCAACTCTGCGTCTTGGGCCCTGCCAGGCTGGCCGCTAGAGGTTGTCCACCTAACAAAATCCACAGACGTCTTTGGGCTAGAAGGCTGCCGCTTTTGCCCACTGGGCGCTGGGCTGGCTTGACAATAATCGCATTGTGCCGCTAGCCGCAAGGGCCCCAGGAGCGTGAGCACGGACTACTCAACCATGGTAAATTCTGGTTCTTAGAACCCATTAAATTCGCTTCTTTTCTCTCTAAAAATTCCATCACTGATAGTTCGAGGATAAGACATTAAACTCCATTTTTTCCTCTCGCTCCTAAGTCAAACCATCATTAGCTAAACTTACGCATTTATTTGTGAGCTAGTTTGTCATATATTATTATTATATTCCGTACAGACGGTATTTAGATTCCGCCACTGTAGGTAGGGAAGCTTCAAATAAAATGGTAGAGATGAAAGAATGAAATAAGTCCATTGTAACATTTGTTTCTAATTCATCTCCGTGTCCACTATATGGAGCTCTCTCATCAATCTAAACAGACAAAATGCTGCTTAGCACTTCTAGTGAGCCAAACTACGCTGGCCAACTGAAATACACATAAAATGAGTAGAATCTTTCTATCTGTAACAGAACAGTGCGTTGTTGGAACGGAAACCACTTTCCTGCTGGCTTTACCATTTCTGCACAAACTCTTAACCGCGCTTGACCTAGGCAGGCAGACCTTGAAACAGCAACGTTCAAGTTGCAACTTTAGAGGGGGAAACCAACCAAACTGTATGCTACCCATGCATCGCTACGGCTTGCTATTTTCAGTCGCCCTCGCCCTTTGAGGCCATGAACCTGGCTCGGCCAACGCAGACGCGACCAGCACCAGAGAGCCAACCCTGCGCACGGCACCACACCGGGATCGAGAGAGGTTCGAGTTCCAGAGATTTTCACGCCCGGCAATCGCATATTCGTATCGGCCGACGCCCGTCGGATTGCCAGGTGCGGTGCCGGTGCGCCCGTGCCAGACCCGGATCCCGAGGCTGCCCGCCACCCACCGCGCCTCGCCCTTCCCCTCCACGCCACCGCGCCCTACATTGGCCGCGCGGGCCCCACCCCCGCCGCGTCGGGTCAAACTCCACCACCCCTCCCCCCCTCACCTCGCCTCGCCTCAGCTCACGGCCTCACCCATCCACCCACCTGCCTCGCCTCGTCTCCATCCACAGCGACCACGCCCCTCCCATCTTCGCTCTCTCCGCTCACCTCCACTTCCCCGCCCCCGTCTCCGTCCTTGACACGGGCGCGCACCCGTCCGCCCTCCGGTTTCCCCGTGGCCCCGTCCCGATCCGGAGCCGACTCGACCTTGTTCAGGATGGGGGAGAGCCCGAACCGCGGCGGGCGGGAGGGCTCCTTTTAGTTTGCCCCGCCGGAGGCCAGCCGCCCCATGGGCCGGTCGCCTGAGCGCGCTACGTATCAGCTCATTGACCGGCGGGAAGGTACTGGTCTCCCCGTCTCCTTGCTTCTTCTCTCGATAGATCTGGTGAATTCCGCGTAGATCTGGTCCGGATCTCCTCCTCTGTCGGGTACACTGGTCGGTTGGCTGGTAATTCACCAGTGTCCCGTCGCGTGCGTGCTGTGAAAAAAAGCCCTTCTTTTCTCGCCGCTTTAGCGTCGGGTGCACGTCGTGAGCGTGTGCACCGCACACGAGAGCAATTAAGCAAAGCTGGTGCACTATTTGCTCAACTTTTTATTGCTATCTTGGCTTCGCTCGAGTGTAATTATTATTAGTATGATTAAGGCTGGAGTTCCAAGCAATTTATGGGTTTGAGGCCTTGAGGGCGCCGGTTTGAGAACGGCTACTAGGGCAGCATCTCAAGTTTATGCTTTGCTGGCTCATTTGATAACAGCAATAATTCGTTCTTTTGTTGCCTATTCTCTGCTTCGTTTGCTATTTATCGTTGAACAGAAGAAAAAAAAGGCATAGTTGTGAATTTGGAAGGTGCAAACTAATACCATGTTGGGAAGAAGATGCTTCTTTTACGATGCAGTACCGTGCTGCATCTTCTTTTAGTAAAGGAGGCATGCATATGAGTGACAGGAAGCATCTGCTTTTGTTTCCGCTGTGAATACGCCATCGGTTTCGGGAAAGAAAGCTACAATTCTTGGGTCTTTGGGTATTATCAATTTTATTGATGCTGGTGGTGGCATAACGGCCTCACACTGTGACTGGGATAATAAGGAAAATTCTTTCTGAAGCAATAGCGTTAAGGAGGCTCTTCTAAGAAAACCTTGGCTGCTCTGTCTTATTTATTTAATTGTGGTTTCATTATAGGAACCAGGAAGTCAGTTATTATGATTCAAATATTATCCTAATGTAAAGATCTACTAACAAGAGCCACACTATGCTTTGTGATTATATCTACTTCATCGGTCGGTAAATATAGGCCCATCTAGGTTTGTCCTAAGTCAAACTTTTCAACTTTGACCATCAATAAAAAAAATATGTACATTGACAATAGGAGATTGATGTTATTAGATTAACTTTTAGAAATAGTTTCATAATATATAACACTTCTCATTTAAGACAATAGACTTTTATGTATACAGCAAGTTAAAGTTAAAAAAGAATAGCTTGATTTGGGACAAACATGGATGGACTTGTATTTATGATAGGAGGAAGTAATTGCGTGTTAATAATAAATAAATGGCTGTAGTCAGTGTAAGTAGGGACTTTATTTTTGTAGACTACTGCATTTTAAGAGTATTTCACTGACAACCTTTCTATTTAGGCTACGTTAGTAAAGCTTGAAAAGTATATTTTTTAGTGTTTGTCCAAGGATTGGGAGCTCCACCATGCCTTTACATAACTCTTTTTTTCCCGTTTCTTCGCAGGGCTTGGGTAAATCATTGTTGAACACATCTCTCTTGTACATGTAACATTGCATGTAATTTCTGTTAAGATGAGTTCACTAAATAAAGTTGTTTCAAATAGTGGAGATGCGTGTTCAGTGTTACCTAGTAAAGTCACGTCATTAAATCCCAATGCAGCGGAGTTTGTACCTTCATTTGTTAAACCATCTCTTGGAAGTACTACAGTTCCAGATGTAACTAAGTCAGATTTTAGGGGTTCTTCTGGAAAAACAATCCTTGACAGGTCCGAGTCATCAAAGTCTAATAACTCGGATGATGAGGCACACCAGTTTTGGCGTAAGCAGCTTCCTGATGACATTATTCCAGACTTCACTTCTTTTGAGAAAATTGAACAAGGGCCTGAAGAACTGTCCCTTGCTGGATTATCCTTGAATGCGCCCCCCTTTTATGGGACAACATCCAGTCGCTTCTCAAGGGAACATCACGAATTATCTTCTCCAGCTACCAAGGGCCTGGAACTGGAACATACTAATCTGCTGTATGAAGATAATTACCTGGGTTCAAGCAACTGGGAGCAAAATTATATTGATGATCTTCATATTGCTAATGGAAACCAGGACCTTCATTATGATTCTGAAACTGGTGTAAGCTTTTCTGATAGTTTTGCTAGTGAGTATGCTGCCTCATCAGATGGCCTTGTTGCTCCCCTGGAGTACTTGGCATCTCAGTTCCCTGGATTTTCAGCAGAGAGCCTTGCAGAGCTGTACTACGCAAATGGGTGTGATTTCAACCATACTATTGAAATCCTCACCCAGCTAGAGGTAATTCCTTCCTTACTGCAACACTAAATTAAGTCTTCCAGATATCCACTCAGAATTAGCTTTACCAAAAAAAGCAAAGTAATTAAATGTATGCTCTTTTGCTCAGATGTCAGATCAATGTTCTTTAGAGTTATTATCAAAGTGGTTTGGAAATACTCCCTCTGTTCCAAATTGTAAGACGTTCTGGCTTTTCTACATACATATCTTTTGCTATGCGCCTAGATATACATTATATCTAGATACATAGTAAAAGCTATGTATCTAGAAAAGCCAGAATGTCTTACAATTTGGAACAGAGGGAGTAATTATGATGCTCACTGGAATATGTCTCCCACCATTTCAATCAAAATGTTACTGGTTGCCACCTGTTAGACAAGAACTATATACCAGCATAAGAATTTTTGTGGAGCTCATCAAGCATGCCATGGACTGGTTGCAAAACATCGTTATCATGCTGTTCAAGTGTACTCTTTACTGAAGCAGTAATGCTACACGAAAAGACAATTTGAATCCTCACATCTTCAATTGCAGTTCTGCATTGATTTTAAAACGCTTGGTGTACATCCAGAACATTTTGGGACTATCCATAATTATGTTTTTCCTGTTTTTTCAGATGCAAGTTGATGCTACACCCAGTCACACACTGAATCTGGCCCACAACACACCAAACTTTAGCACTGGGGATTTCCCTGCACTTCCAACAGTCGAGGACCAAAATGGTTTCAATAAGGGTAATGTGGATGTACTTAGCATGTTCAATGGGCGCGGTTCATCTGCGATGCCTACTGGAGCTGGTGATTTTGTTTCAGCTGTTCGCAAACTTGCGTCACAGAATTCTGGCCAGTGGAAGTTTAAAAAGGGTCCTGAATATGGTAATGGTGTTTCAGCTCTTTCTGTACCCAAACAGTACAGTTCTAACACTAAACAATCATCTGGGAACAAGTTTCAAAGCATCAGCAGTGCAAGAGTTGCCCCATGGCTTGAGACTGGCGATGCAGTGGGTAATACTCATCTGATACTCTCTGAAGTCTTTCTGGTCCATATTGCACAGTTCCCTCCTTTATGTTTCATGTTTGGATGAGGATTGCTCTTGCTTGTTTTCTTCATTTAGTGAAATATCGGGAATTGCAAGAAATCAGGGAGAATTATGCTACCTTTTGAGTTCCTTTAGTATGTTCCAATTATGCTCTGATTAATTTATCTCTGTATATGCAATCCACCAGCAAGTATGTACTCAGAATCAAGGGGAGAAGCTCGTGATTTTGCTAGGGTCCGAAATGCATGCTTTGAGCAGGTAAACACTATTGCATATGGATACTGAAGCCTACACTTGCAATTTCTTTTGCCTGTTTTAGTAAGGTTCATTTTTTCATGAATAGAGTTCACTATCTGTAACATACTGTTTTTAAGTTTGGTATCTTACGAGTTGCTAAGGTATTCACATAAGGATACACCTGACAGGCTAGACAGGCTTACTTGGTTGGCAACAAGGCTCTTGCGAAGGAACTCAGCATGAAGGGGCAGGCATACAATGTGCAAATGAAAGCAGCTCATGAGAAAGCTAGAGAAGCTATTTACCGACAAAGGTCTGATAGCTGTTTTACATGTTGACCTTTGGTTGTTCCAGCTTATGTAATATTGAAGTCTAATTTAGTTTCATACTTATCGATTTCTGATGTGCAGGAATCCTGTTTCTTCCCAACGTGGGGGTGACCGCCTGATTGATTTACATGGCTTGCATGTGAACGAAGCAATCCACATCCTGAAGGGTGAGCTCACTGCCTTGAAGAGCGTGGTGAGGGCAGCAGGGGAGAGGATGCAAGTCATGGTTTGCGTTGGAACAGGTCACCACACCAAGGGCTCTCGCACTGCGAGGTTGCCTATTGCTGTGGAGCAGTTCCTCCTGGATGAAGGCCTCCAGTACACGCAGCCTCAGGCGGGTTTGCTCCGAGTGATGGTGTACTAACATCTCTTAGGTAAGACATCATGGAGAGAAAAAGGACAACCCAAAAAAAAGAGAAGAGAGATGAAAACACATAAAAAAAGCGTCGTTGGAGCACGCACTGTAATTCCTTGTAGCTGTATATTAAAAGAGGCAGCAGGAGAATAGCCTGACAACAGAATACAGTGTAAAATTATACATAGCTTCATTTAATTCACATTCCTTTTCCATCCATCCGGTGCTGTGCAAGGTAAGTGGCTTGACATTTGTTTGTTGCTGAACACTAAGATGCATTTGGGGCCATTTGTTGCTACTGAACTCTACAGCTGCTGCATCTTCATTCCTTTTTGGATCGTATGGACCTGTTTGGGCTTCACTCCACCCAAACTATGTTCCAAATACACTATGGAGTAGCTCTAAAAAATCTGGAGTTTCTGGATTACCCCTTTAGGTGCTCAACAAAACACCTGGATTTGACCCTTAGCTCTGCCTTTTCTTTTGAAGCAAAGCTTGTGGAGCTGTCCCTGTTTGGCTAGCAAAGATGGCAGCGGAGCTCATGAATGGAGCAGTCCCAAACAAGCCTTATATTGTTCATGTCTTGATCCTTAACATTCCTAGGACCTACGTAAACTGGTCTAATACACTTTGAAACAGGTCTAATACACTTTGAAACACACATGTTTGATCTAGTTGTTTGGTTTGTCATCTCTCTCATCGAAACATTGACATTCACGTCAATTGTGGTAGCCATCAAAAGTGTGGCGGAAAAAATGAAACCATATTTGTGGCAAAGTTTGATTAAAAAATGAGTCTACGATGTGTGAGATAATGTGCTAAGAAAATGTGACGTGCTATAGTTATAGTGAACCAAACAAACGCCTAAAAAACCATGTCACGCCTGACTGCGGCTTGAACAATATGGCAGTTCGATGGTTTTATTCGTTGACAGTATTAGTCTATATTAATGCAGTTTGTTCATGTTTGATTGTCTGCATATTATGTTGGTTTGTACAATGCTTAAAGCGGATCTAGTACTGTATTAGCTAGTACGCTAAATTAGGTCATGTTACACGATGCAAGTATAAACAAACCAATGTGCTACAAGATAAAAAATCCTCTCCCTCGTATCTTTTACTAGAAACATGAGAACTCAACTAGAATATAGAAGTGACTACATATTCTAGTATTGACATAAAAAAGGGTTATTGCCTCTGATATGACAATACTGGTGGAAGCACAAACATTATTGTTAATTAATGGAGTTGAAGCTTGGTTGTAGTATCGGCATTGTTTCTAATCTAAGAATTAAGTACACATAGCTGCTATTACTACTACTACTATCCGCTTTATCATTCTACAAAACTAGCCCAAATGGTTCGTTGGACCAGGCAGGCCTATTGCTGCCAATGTGCCTAGTTGTACAGTTGGGCTTACGTGTTAACATCGTGAGTTAGTGCACATATTTAGGATTGCGTGGTGCATACTACGAGGTGAAGATGAGCTAGCAATCACTGAAATTATGTTTTGACCCTAGTCCCTGGTGCCAATGTACTCGTGTGACACAACGTGCAGGGGTGGAGCCAGGATTTGACCGCGGGGGGGGGACGTTACCAACGATAACCACATATGATGAAATAGACTCGCGCATGCACACATATGTATATTGAGTTGTCAAGAGTGTATATAATAACATAATCAACGTTTGTTTTGTGATAAAAAAGAAAGTTAAAATTCTAAAATGGTACTAAAAATTATAGGGAAAGGAGATTTTTTCCCCTTAAGTTTCTAATCTACATCCGATTAATCTATTTCATAGGTAAAAACCACTGTAATAACAAGAACAAAAATGAGGGAAGATAAAGAAAAGCAATCTTAAAGCATATAGATGACATTAGAGATTAATAGGGAGGGAGAAATAACAAGAAAACACTAATTAACATTATAACTAGCTACTTGGATGTGCATTGTGTGGACCAACTAGAATGTTGTGTAGGAAAAAACCACAACAATAATAAAAAAACAAAGTAGAGGGAGAAGATAACATAAATATTAGTCATAAATTATATAAATATTATTAAGGATTAACACAAAGAGAGGCGGAGACAAACAAATAAAACACTAATCAGTAATTATTATCATCATTTATTAAATAATTAAGGGTATTATATAATGGAGCCTTCAAGAGGTTTGGGGTGTTTGCCCCCCTCCCTCCGCCACTTCCAACGTGGCTTCGCCCATTTGCATCAACCATTGGCACCTTGGTGCAATAACTCTGGTGCAAAGTCGTCTCACTAGTTACAACTTGCAATCCCTTTAAAGCCAATGTTTGTATGCACTACTTGTTGACTATCTTGTTGCTTTTATGTAAATTATTACATCACTGTGTTATATTTGTTGATTTAGATGTATTGTATGCATTCATAATTGCTGTGATTGGCAATAGAAAAAAATCACGTCAATGTGACATATATACTCCCTCCATTCCAAATTGAAATATCTAAGTACATAATAAAAACAATGTGTCTAGATAAGCCAGAATAACTTACAATTTGATATTGAGGGAGTATATAATACCCTTGCCCCGGAATGATATGTATATTTTGATTGGGGGAAAGTCAATCAAAATGTAATTTAATCGTTAATTTCTCTTACTATATATTGCCATTTACTAAACAATTAATATGTCTTAAAGGCACTTTCAATACAAACCTAAGGATACAAGTTTTATGTCCTAAACTCATATATAATTTAAACAATCGTTGGTCAAGATTTATAATTTTTGTTTTTTTTTCTGTACAAAAAATGATGATGCTGAAGACAACGTAAAGTCTGAGTTTCTATTTTGAACGTGGTAAAATTTTCAATTTTCTATTTCTACGTTTTTTTCTATAAAATCTGAACTGATTCTATGTATAATTCGTATAAATTTCTGCGTTTCAAACATTTCCTGAGGTTTGATTTGCTTCCGGCACTAGCAGGGTTACAATCACCACCCCAAACAACCCAAACCGACATCTGCTTCTCCACTTTTTGAGTTATTCTTGAAAGCACAAATATTCAAATTCATACAGTTCATATATGGAGACACAAAGTCAGAAAAATATGCTTGAAATATCTTCCTTATCGTCTCCTTGCCTCTCCCATCATCCCGAGGACCCAAAGCTGTGTCTTCGATGACAGTCACCTCACCAGTACCGTTCCTCTCCTCTTCTTACTCCTACACGTGCCATCTCCGCCGAGCGGGCACCGCCACCGCCACCGCTACGGCAGCGTCATCTGCTTCCGAAGACTTCGACTACCCTCTCGCCGACCCCTCCGTTCGATGGCCCCACCTCCGCTTCCCGCACCTCCCCACGCCGCGCTTCCCCGCCACCGTCACCGCGGCACCTCCGGTCGCCGTCAGACCATCCCAGGAAGTGGAGGACCCCGCGGCGACCTCCGCCTTCGCACCTTCACTCGTGGAGCCGCTGGACGCGCGTGCGCATCGCGGGAGGGTGAAGAAGCTGAGCAAGCTCGCGCTGCGGCGGGCGCAGGACTGGCGCGCGCGCGTGGCCGGGCTCGCGGACGCCGTCCTCGCGCTGCCTCCCGGGGCTCCCGTCGACGACGTGCTCGACGGTGCTCGGGCAACGCCAGACGAGGTCGCCTTTGTCGTGCGCGCCGTCGGGGAGAGCTCCTGGCGGCGCGCGCTGGATGCCTTCGAGTGGCTCGCCCGGAGCAGCGCCCCGGCTTCACGCGCCGTCGCAGTCGTTCTCGGCGTCCTCGGCCGCGCGCGCCAGGATTCGACCGCTGAGGAGGTCTTCCTCCGCTTCGCCGGAGAGGGCGCCACTGTTCAGGTGTTCAACGCCATGATGGGCGTTTATGCGCGCTCTGGCCGATTCGATGACGCACGGCAGCTGCTTGACACAATGCACGACCGGGGGATCGATCCTGACCTCGTCAGCTTCAATACTCTAATCAATGCCAGGTCCAAGGCTGGGTGTTTGGCCGCCGGCGTCGCCCTTGACCTCCTATCAGAAGTCCGACAATCTGGGCTAAGGCCCGATGTTATCACTTATAACACGCTCATCAGTGCTTGCTCACAGAGTTCTAATCTGGAAGATGCTGTGACGGTGTTTGAGGAGATGATAGCTTCAGAATGCCGACCGGATTTGTGGACATACAATGCAATGGTGTCGGTGCATGGCAGGTGTGGGAAGGCTGAGGAGGCTGAGCGGCTGTTTAGGGAGCTGGTGGAGAAGGGTTTTATGCCTGATGCGATCACTTACAATTCTCTTCTCTATGCTTTTGCAAAGGAAGGGAATGTTGAC